>JAVSCE010014571.1:0-23096 GCA_032199065.1 Smutsia gigantea | reverse complement strand
AAAATCAGGATTTACTACCTTTCAGGACTCCGAGCGCCTCCGAATTTGGAAACTGGAAGACAATGGAGTCAAACTGGACCGAACCACAGGAATCTGACCCTGTGGGATTGAAGGGCCTGCCAAAGGGCTTCGCGGTCTGGGTCAGAAGGAGGGTTACAGACCCTCTGCGCTCTTCTACCCGCCCCCACCCCACACCTTCGGGCAAGGGTCTCAACCCCTCGGCGCTGCCACTCCTCCAGTCAGACCCTTCTCTCCCGGCGTGCCTGTCTTTCTGGGATTCGTAGTTAATATCCTGGTCTCAGTACTGTTTCAGTTAAGAGTTCTAAATCCTGTTCACTGAGCAATTAGTTTGTGCAGCCAATTTAATAAGGCTCATGTACTGTCTTATTTAAAAACCTTTCAACATCTGAAATAAGTTTTATGAGTGAGTACAGCTAGACGAACTTATGTGGCAGAACTGACAAATCCAGGCCCACCAGACTCCGGGTCGAGCACGTCTACTTTACTGCCCCAATTTTAGTTGTTATAAAAAATGCCAAACACTACCCCAAAATAAAGTAGTGTAATGAACCCTCATATACACATCAACCAAATTTTGTTCTTTTCACTAAATTACAAGCTCCATAGCAAGTCTCACCTCTCAGGATAAATCTCTTCTTAGCAGGCTGAGTTACAAATAAGTAAGGAAGCCCACCTTTCATTGCCTTAACTGCTCCACCCACTTGGTGCTACCCAATGACTGCCTCTTGACAATTTTTTCCATGCCTCCTATTATTTGAGAACTTACTACCCCGCAGAAGCCATAGTACGTGCTTTATAAACATCACTATTAATTATAACAAATATTTACTTTGTATTTACCATGTGCAGACCTTTGTTTAAAGCTTTGTGGGCATTATTGCTTTTAACCCTATGATATTGAGGATTTGCTCATTTTACAGATGAAAAATCAGGCACTGAGATTAACAAAATCATCCAAGATCTTATTAGTAGAATTAGGGTTTGGACTCACCTGTCTGACACCAGCATCCATTCTCTTTAGCCATAAGATTATGTGGCCTCTTGTAGTAATAAACATTGAGTAAATGAACTCAGCAAGCTTTAGTGGGGAAATGGGGGAGTGGGGTGGGAGGGTAGTTACTATTCCCAATTATAAACTCCACAGAAAAAGCCTCCCATCCACTATGTCCCAGCACCTGGTTCATACCTGTTCTGAAGCTCTTAACTGAGTGCAATGCAATGATTTGTTTACACAGCTAGTTTTCTTTAGACTGTATTCTTCAAGGCCAGGGAATTTTTATATTCCCCAGGCTTCACCAATTGCTGGTAAATAGTTGGGATTCAACAACAGTTTGCTAAGTGAATGAATGAAACAATAAATCCAACTTTCTTCAATGCTGCACAACACAGCAGATATCCAATTCAAATATGGTTTGAAAGACCTGGAGAATTCAGCTCTCAGAATTCCCAAGGGACCCTGGACATGCCAGGGTGTATTATGGAGTGGTTGCATCTAGCAGAGGGGGAGGATGGCCCAAACACTAAGTAATCCAGGTTTGGGCTGGAAAACAAGGTTGAAGTTACTCATTAGCAGGTGAAAGGGTCAAGGGTTGAGGCAAGGGGCTGGGAGCAGAGTGGACTAAGCAGCCAGCAGGGGAGAGAGCAGCTAAGGCACCAGCCACTCCACATAGAGCACCAGCTCCCTCCTGCTGGAAGATGTTCCACCAAATTTGGGCAGCTCTACTCTACCTCTATGGCATTCTCCTTAACTCTATCTACCAGTGCCCTGAGCACAGTCAACTGACAACTCAGAGTGTGGATGGGAAAGAGGTATGAACTGAGAATGGGGAAAGCTTATGGTGGGGGCTCTGAGGGACTTGGGTGGGAGTCTAGGATGACCAGAAGTCACATTGGGAAAGGAAGGGAAGAAGAGGGTGTGAATGTTGTGATGATGAAATCAAGAACAAGTAAAAAAGTAATTAGTACTGTGGCTATCAATGTGGAGACATGGTAGAATTTGGCGGGTGGGGAACGGTTTACTCAGGTTGATGGAGGAAAGTCACAGAGGAAAATTCATATAGTGACTCCCTGCCATGGACCCTACCCACTATTGGAAAAAAGCAACCAATGCCTCCAACCCCTAAGTGTTGCCGTCCTGACTGATGAAGAGGTTAGATGGACCCTGTGGTGGGACCCACCCTCTTCTGCTCCCCTTGTTGTCTCTTCAGTTCCCAGAGCCTCACCTGGGCCAGTGGTACTTTATCGCAGGGGCAGCTCCCACCAAGGAGGAGTTAGTGACTTTTGACCCTGTGGACAACATTGTCTTCAACATGGCTGCAGGCTCTGCCCCCACGGAGCTCCAGCTTCGAGCTACCATCCGCACGTGAGTGGTGAGGCCAAGGCACCAGTAGGGGCAGTCTCTGCCCCAGCTGTGAACACTCACCCACAAAGAGCCAGGCTCCCTGGCATATCCACTCTTCTTGGCCCACTGAGTTCACAGCTCTATTAATTTCCCTCTGGAGATGAGCCTAACCATCACTTGGGAGTTTGAAACCCAAGAGGACCTGGGCTTCAAGAAGGAATAAGACAGAATAAATAGAGGCTGGTATGGTGTGGTTAGAGTATTGCTCAGTCTTTCCTCCTTGCCGCCACCACCTCTGCAGGAAAAATGGGCTCTGTGTACCCCGGAAGTGGACCTACCACCTAACTGAGGGGAGCTCAGATCTCAGAACTGAAGGTTGGTTCTCTCCAGCCCTCACCCTCCACAAGTCCCCTAGGCTTCAATGGTTTTGCTTATCTGTCCTCACACTTCTCTTCACCCACCCTGACAGGCCGCCCCGACATGGAAACCAAGCTCTTCTTCAGCTCGTGCCCAGATGGAATCATGCTGAAAGAGACAGGCCAGGGTTACCAGCGCTTCCTCCTCTACAGTGAGTGGAGATGCCAAGCAGGAAGTGTTGGGGGGAAACATGGGAGGGCAGGAGAGCCCCTCATTCTGGGCCCTGTGACATCATCTCAGGAAGAGCTGGGTGCTTCCACAAGGCCACCAGGGGCATTGCTGAGAAGCAGGGACTTTGATGGGCTTGGCCCTGCCCTGCCCTTCTAGATCGCTCACCACACCCTCCTGAGAAGTGTGTGGAGGAATTCCAGTCCCTGACCTCCTGCCTGGACTCCAAGGCCTTCTTACTGACTCCCAGGAATCAAGGTGAGGTGGTAAAGTCTCCCAGAAGGGGACTAGGACTCACCAAATCTTCTGAGGGTATGGGACGAAAGGAACTCTAGTTATGTCACCGGAGGGCATGACGATAGGCTGACATCATTAGAGTGGCTGTGTTGACACCTCCATTTGTGTCATAGGCTGTGATGGCACCAGAAGAATGTGGCCAAGAGCTATGATGTCATTTGAAGAAGCCAGGATGGGCTCTGGGCTACTCAAAAGAGCAGTTTCTGAGTTTATGGTAGATGGAGGGGACAGAGTCAGGGATGGAGGAAACCTCCTCAGTGACCCCTTCTCTGACATGGGGATGAGGGAATGCATTCTCCAACTCTGTTATTACCATCAGCCTTCCCTCTCTCCCTGGATTTCCTTCCTTTCCATCTCTTTTTCTCCCTCCTCCCACCAGAGGCCTGTGAGCTGTCCAGTAACTGACGTATGGCTTCAACTGTGCCCCCAGATGGATACAGTAGGAGCTGTGATAGTGGAGAGAGGAGAAACTGGAGACTCCCAACTCCCTCTCAAGAATAATAAAGATCATTTTTCAATTGGGGTTTATTTCCAGACATCAATCCTAATATCCCTATTTCAATACTCCACCTTGGATCTTCTACCACTAATCCCCCAGCTGGACGGCGGGTGTCAGGAAGGACACTGAAAGGTGGTAGCTCTCACTTCATAGTGGTATATTTAGGATTTGATGTGACACAGTTATTTATTGCTAAGTGAGCCAACCCTTTACCCGGTGTGGGGACTGCAAGCTCCAGTGCTTCCCCACACTGCCTGTCTGGGCTGCCAGCCGCTCTGAACTGGCCCTCCTGCCAATACTGCTGCACCATCCCCACTCCCCCTATCTCCTGGGAACACCCACAGCCTCTCTGCAGGCTCCCTATCACCTGTGGGCCCCCCCCCCCGACCCCTGATCTACCTGCCTAGCAGCCCCACTCTTCTCTAGATAGCTTAGATCCCAGAATCTGAGGGATCCCTTGGGTCTCTCAACCACCCTTTTACCCTAACCAGAAGTCTGTCTCTCCTGCCTCTGGTCTTCAGCCTTGGGCAGGTTTGAAAGGTAGAGAAGACCCTGTAGTTATTCTCTATCACCACACATTTTTTTTCTTTTTTTTTTTTTGGCTTTTAAAAAGGAAAGGTGGGAAAAAAAACTGGATGTGGGAGAAATGTAAAAGCAAAAAATAACAACAGCTGGTGAATTCAGGGGTGATACCCCCATTGTCCATAAACACAGATGCCCTAAACAGCTCTATACTCTCCTGTGTGTGAAGAGGGGCCCTGTGCCCTCATGCTCTGGGGTTTCCTCCCATCCCTGAGGTCCCTGTGCTTACAATCTGGGTCATGCCCCCATTTTCCTCCTAAAGGCACACTGTCTTCATCCTTGCTCCCACCTCACTGAGGCTAGGGCCCTCAGTCACACCCCACCTGCCATCACAGCTCCTGTCCTGGGGCTCTGCTCTGCTCCCCACCCTCCCTTTCCAGCCTCTCATCCTCCAAGTCAGTGGCCTCCTCATCCCTGCTGGGCTCCCGGAGGCTGACAGCCAGCACCAGGGCCTGTAGGAGACCAAAGAGGCCGGCAAAGTGCAGGGGGTGAGCAGTAAGCAGGCTCAGCACAGCATGAAGCCCATGCAGGGCAGCCAAGAAGGACAGTAGCCCATGCAGCCAGAGGCCCAGTGGTCCACGCAGGCCCAGTGCATCCAAGACTGCCCGCAGCGGTCGTGAGCATAGCCCCAGCAGGGCTGAGGCCAGCAGCTCCAGCAGGTGCAGGGTCAGGTTGGTGGAGATCTGCAGACACTCCTCTGGGCCCCCTGGGTACTGTGAGGAAGCCCCTGCTCCCTGACCTGGTTCACCCTGCAGCCAGCCCAGTAGTTTCTGGCGCCGACTGGGCTTCTCCACTGGGGCTCCAGGCCCAAGGGGGCTCAGTCCCCCTTCAAGTGACTCTCCAGGTCTCCTGGTGCCACCTGAGTCCACAGAATCCCATCCCAGTTTGGGAATGGCCCCTCCAACCTCCAGTCTCCCAGACTCTTGGATGCTAGAGGTGGTCTTGTCCCACTTGAGGGAATCCATCCTTTTGCTCCCCAGTTGCTCAACTTGGGATTCCATGCTTGGTTCTGCAGCAGCTCCAGAGCTCCTCCGTGCCCCTGAGTCTGAGGTCTTGGGAGACCCCACATCTCCCATGGTCTCTGGGGCACTGTCCCAGTCACTCCCTGAATTCTCAGAGGAGCTGTCTGCCAATCTGGATTCTGGAGGAGGCAGGTCGGGCTTCCTGGGTTTCCTGCGGCCCCAGGGGTGAGGAAGCCAGCCACCAAGCCTCCGCAGGAACATGGCTGGCTGTGTAATGAGCTCCCAAATTCCGGGGCTGCTTCCTGGCACTGCTTAGACTCTCAGTTTTGGAGACTGAGGGCCTCCTCAGAAGCCAGAGTCTGTTCAGGCTCAGAAAAACAGATACCTGCTTGGTGAGTCCTGCTCTGAATTCAGAAGTGGCTCCCCACTTCTCTGGATGGTCATGCAGCCTCAAGTGTGGCAGGTGGCTTGTTTCCTTTTCAGTTTTGAGGTGAAGAAGGGAGGCACCTCCAAATTCATTCACCACCACTGCCACCACCCCACACACAAGATTCCAAGAGTCTCAGGATCTGACAAGGCCTGGGTCACCCCCAACAGTGTCCTTCCTGTATTTCTGGGGCTTCCTTCCCACCGAGAAGCACCCCAAGCTTCACTCACCAAGGCCACGCCGCAAGGTGCCCCAGAAAGTGGGGGGGCGGTGCTCCATCCAACAAGGAAGGTGGACACCCGTCCTAGATGCTCCCAGTTTGGGGAATTCTGAACTGCTGCCCTAAGCAAGCTGAGGAACAGGAAGTCTACTAGGGGGTAAGGGAGGGGTGTCCAGCAAACTCCAACCAGCAGCGTTCGTCCCTTGTTTAGACGACTGTGAATCCTACAAAGCGGCCCGACCGGTTCCCGAGCACGCAGTTGAGACGAGGCCTCGGCAAGGTCAGGCCGGTGATGTCCTCGGAGATCCTGGTCGTAAGGCAGAGCGCGGGCCAGCCTGGGAACCCAGGCGTCCGTCCGGGAGCTATGGGCTGCGGAACCTCCTGGGTCCAGCTTCGGGGCCGAGGCCTCACGGAGCCGCCCGGAGCCGCAGGGCCCGGAAGCAGCTGCACCGGGACCGGAGGGACAGGCCGGGGCGGAGCCCGCAACTCGCGGGGCGGACTCTGGCGGATCGACCTCCCCCGGCACATCCGCGCCCAGAGTGCGCGCTCTTAGCGCGCCCGCGGCCTTACCGCGGGGCACCGATCCGGCAACAGCGAGGGCCATCGCCTGAATATAAACCCGGCCTTACATCCTTCCATTTTCGTCGCTCAGAGGCCCCTGCCCTTCAGTAGTCCCCTGCACTCGCCGGCCTCATTACTCCCGCCGCCCTTGGGTTCTCCTCCGCAGCCCCCATCACTCCTCCTTTTCCTTTCCATGACTCCGTGAAAGGTTTTTCAGGAAACAAGAGCTAATGAAAGGAGTCTGGGACTTGAGTAGCCCTCCTCTGCCCCTCCAGATTTTACTTCCTGTATTTGACAAGTGAGCTCCTTATGCGCCTGGGACCTGGCATGAGCAACAGGAGGAGAGAGGAGAGAGGGGAGTGTGGGAAAGACAAGTGTAGACAAATAGGATGTTTGCTGCCCTCGCGAGTTTTCAGGTAATGAGATAAAGAATCTTGGCTTAAAGTTTAGATTTGGGAGGCCAGAGTTCTGGGCCCAGTTTAGCTCAGCCCGCAGGCTGGAGAATCTTAAGCCCGCTCACCACAAAGGCCTCTTCCTGCAAGACCCTCCCCACCCCCATCACTTCTGTGCACCTTCTTTGAAGTCTCTTGTCACCATGCATTGTATTTGATCACATGGCTATCTCCTCCTCTAGCTGTGAGCAACTTGGAAGGTTGGGAAAGTCTCTTATTCCTATTCTTAGCACATAGTATATGAACTTGTTTATGAATTCAGTGATTTAATTGGCTGGAGTGGACAGGGAACACTTCCTGGGGGAGGTGAGACTTGCACAGAGTTGGGCAATTCCAGGTTCAGGGGGCTGAAATAATAGTTCAGACAGGGGCTAGGACCTGGAAGTGAACCAGACTGGCAGGTGATCTATTGATCCCTTTTGCTCTGGCAGGTGGGACTTGCATGTGGCCCCCAGAGTTGTTTGGTTTCCCCACAACAGTTCCTAGAAAAACAGACACAAAAGAGAGAGAAGGCAAATTTATTTATCAAATCCCAGTCCCTCTCTCTCAAAGGCAGAGCCCAGTGACCAAAACCTGACCGTCTGGGACCTGGGCCGACCCCAAGAAGTAGAAGCCAAAATGCCCAGGTGAGAGGCCCAAATTCAGACTTCAGCAACAGACCAGGGTCAGACCTCGCCAAAGTCAGAAGTCAAGATTCATGTACGTTCTCAGATCACGCTCCCAGGCCCTGTCCTTCTCCTCTTGTCTTCTCTCTTCCCTCCAACTCAGTGTGGCCCTCCTAGGGGCTCTCTCCCTCCCAGCCACAGCCCGGATATCCCGAGCTGGGAAGTGTGTGACTCGGGGTTGGGGCACTGATCTGTAGCCTAATCCTTCCTGGTCTCTCTTAAGGACAGTGGGGATTGGGCTGGCACGACCTGCACCCCGGGGTCCCAGTCCCATTCCAGGTTCCCAGCCCCCCCTCAGCAGTAATTTGAAGCCTGGGCTGGAGGTGGGCACCCCAAGGGGCAGGTTGGAGGGCCGGAAATCCTGGGTCCGTGACAGCAGATGAGCAGTGGATGTGCAGTGGTTAGAGTCTTGGAAGTGAGCATTACAGGTTTCACAATACTGTGGGGAGGTGGACCGGGACCTACAGAGGAAAAAGAGAAAGTGATTGAGGGCAGGGAAAAGGCTGAGGCCTCTCAGAGGTGGTTGACAGGGTGGGAAAAGGGTTCTTCCAGTCTTCTAAAAAACAAATTGCTTTCCTTTCCACTTGGCAATGAGGGACTGAAAGGCGAATAGTTGGGAAGAGATGGTAACCAGGCCTCACAAGGCTCTTGGGCAAGGGAGGAATAATGACTATAGCTATATAGTACTCGCTGTGCAGCAAACACTGTTCTAGCACTTTACCCATTTAATCCTAAGAACCCTATGAAAAAGATGCTCTTGTTTCCTATATGAATAAACTGAGGTATGTAGGCATTGTTTGCCCAAGTGGTCAGGATTTGAACCAAGGGAGCTCATGTGATTTGTTTATAACCACTCTACTACACTGCCTTATCAACCTACACTGAGGGATAGGGGAGAGAACCAACTCTTCAGTCTGTTCTGGGGCCTCTGACGTGGAAGGGAAGAATACAATGAAAAATGAGCATGGACTAAGGTTTCCTCTCACCGATTCTCTGGACTCCTTGTCTCTCCATGGCTCTCTCTGACCATGCGGGCCACTTCAGGGAAGCCTGCTTCTTCAGCCAGCTGAGCAGCATCCCTGCCACCCAGCTCACATACCCCTACCCAGGCAGCCCCACGACCCAGGAGATAGCGCACAGCTGCCCCCTGGCCTGCTCGGGCAGCACACATCAGGGGTGTCCACCAGAAGGCATCCCGAGCATTGATATTGCCCCCGGCTCCCCCTGCCTCATGGGGATCCAACAGCCTTCTTAGTTTTGCCAGATCCCCCTCCTGGGCTGCCTTCAGTATCCACTGGGTGAGCTTGTCCTCAGCCTCAGGGGATCTTTGTCCATGTCCTCCTGATGCTCTTGCTACAGCCTCCTTCATCATTCTTTTCTTCCTCTTTCTCTCACAGGCAAACTCAGGCTGAGGCCTCTGGGGTTCAGGGGTAATACTCTCATCCCCAATCAAGGCCTCGTAGAAAGCCCGGGCTGCAGACCCATCCAGGGTGGGCTTCAGCTCCTCAGGCTGTGACTGCTGTTGCCCATCTTTCCAGAGGTCGCAGGGGTCGGTGGCCGGAGTGAAGGTGATGAGGGAGGGCTTGGACATTTTAGGAGTGCTGAGAAAATGAGGCTAGGCAAGGGGAGGATAAGACAAGCAAATCAGCCCCTTGGTGGATCTGCAGTAGCCACAGCCACCTCCAGAAACCTGCTGAGATGAGGAAAAGTAGCCTTAGTCAAAAATCCGCTCCCACCCCAAAATGACCCCCATCACCTAGGACTCTGCAGGGTCTAGGTGATATGGAAAAACAGGAAGACCCTAAAATAACAGACTACACATCTTAATAAAGGTGAACAAGGGCTCCATGAGATAGCTGCCCAGGGGTCCTGCGTTCTGCCCCTATCCCATTCTCACCAACAGTAAGTAATAGCCTCTCTCCGAAACTCCTTGACAACTCTGTAAGCCATATCATTAAGAAAAACAATCAGCCTGGCCCTTTAAATCTTCCTCGATCCTACTTCACGGTATCATCTTCCCAAATAAAAACGGACTTGACACTTCTCCAGAAAGCCGATTTCTGGGAGAGACTCCAATGTTACTTACATTTTAATTCCAGTACTGCAAAATAGCGCTCGCTACTCATAAGTAAAGGAGCTGACACAAACAAGCCCCACGACCCAAAGGCGCATGCGTTGCGGGGCGGGGCGGGAGAGGAGGGAACCACTAGACTCAAAAAGTGCGCCCCGTTCAGTCTCCCGCCCTAGAACCTTTCTAATAGTATACAAGCAGAGCGCCACAAGCAAAGCGCCAAGTGCCTAGGTAGCACGAGGACCCATGAGATCTGTCGGTTGGGGTCCTGCTTTCACATAACGGCCCCACAATGCCCTTCGCCTTCCTCCCTTGGCCCCCGGCTCAAGCTCAGTTTCTGGAATTGACATACCACTCTCTGGGTCAAGAAAAGCCATGAGGCATAGGAAAACGTAAAATAGCGTCACGCTGCCCCTCAACCTTACTCTGACCAGGGATCGGAGGTCACACTTAGCGCCCGTAGCAGAAGGCGCCACTGAAGCCCTAAGAGAAAATGGAGAAGTGCATGGGGACGAGCATTAGAATGGCTGGCGCCACTTCAGGTTAGGGCACTAGTCCGTTCTCACACCGCTCAGCTCAGCCCAACACATCCCACCCATTTTCCTCTGTGGCTACGAAGCCCAGCCTCACCTCCCGCATCAGGAGACTGGACCCCGGGGTGAACCAGGAACCCCGTCGCGGGTCTCCAGTGGCGGGCCTGACGCGGGCGAGAAGCTCGACAGGAAATAAGGACCGGCCAGGTTGGCCGGGAATGAGGTCAGTCCCCTAAGTAGCAGGGGTACACCGGGACCAGAAGCCCGCAGCCTGAGAGGAGCAGTGGGGAACGATCCAGCCAGCCTCGGCCCTTCCTCGCCCCTTCTCTGTCCCAGGATCACAGGACTGTGTTTTTCCTGCTCCCAGGGCCAGAACGCCGTGCTGAGCTTCCGCTTCCGGTAGCGACTCTCAGCGCTCCGCCGCCGAGCGCCCTCCGCAGGGGACTTGCGACACCCGGGTTGTGCGCGGGTTATCCTGGGATTCGTAGTTCACCCTTTCTTACTTTCGCCAGTTTCTCCCTTCCAGGGACTACATCTCCCGGCGCCCACCGCGCCGCCCACCTTTGGCGCTTGCGCGTTGCCCCCTTCTCACCCTCTCCAATACCACTCCCCCCATCCCATTTCACCAGCCGCGGTTAGGCCCGTGACCTGCGCTGTAGTCGTCGCCGCCGTTCCTTGGAAGCAACAACTCCCCTCCCCGGCAACCCTGGTCCCAGTCCCCGTCCAGCCGTGAGTCTGAGGTCTTCGTCGTGCCAAATCCCCTGTCCCTGGCGCGGGACATGGGGTCTCCAAGCCTTGATTGTGGGGGTGGGGGAGGAAGTGATCCGGTTCGGTACTGAAGCGCGGAGGGATGGCCGGAGGGTCGGAGGCGGGATGTGGGAACTGCCGTAAAAGGGACCTGTCGGCCACCCCCAGACCATGAGAAAAGGAGGAATCCAGCTCTTGCTGGAAAAGGATAAACTTGGGAAAGGCGCCGGGAACCTAAAGGAGTAGGGAGCCCCTAGCCAAGGACTCTGCTAGAGTTGACACCAAGGAGATTGGGGCTTCGCTTTCGGGAGCGTCAGGGATGTGAGGAGGGTTGGTAGGGCCTCGACCTATTGGCTTCTTGCAAGTGGTGGGATGTCAAAGAATTCCTAATCTCAGAGAAGAGGTGCAGGTGTGAATAAGAGTAGCTGGAGAGAGGTGCTCCAGAGTCGAATCCTTTAAGAAAAGGTGGCCCCAAATTCTTCCGTGGTTGGAGAGCAAAGTGTGGGAGGAGGGAGGATACCAGAGGCAGGGAGGGAGAGCTTAGGCTTTACTTACACTCTTCTTTTTCCAGCTGACGTGAAGATGAGCAGCTCAGAGGAAGTGTCCTGGATTTCATGGTTCTGTGGGCTCCGAGGCAATGAATTCTTCTGTGAGGTGAGTTCTCATATCATTTGGCCAGATACTCTCTCAGTTGTTCAACTTCCACACACTTCCCTCACATGCTTCCATAGAACTTTCTTTTGTCAAGAAAGAGTCAGTAACCCCCACTGACTTTGTGGTGAAGTGGCAAGACAGAGGCCCAAGTCCCAACCCTGCCACTCTCCAGCAATATAACATTGGACAAATCAACTTGTGTCTTTTGTTTTTTATCAATAAAGAGGGACTGTTAGTATCTCTCTCTTGTGACTGTTAGAATTAAAATACCGCATGTTAAAATGTTTTGAAATGTGCAAAGCTGCGTGTTAGCATAGGGATTGTAATTGTCTTCCAAACCCAAGCTGTTCAGCCTCCACTGTACTCATAGAGTCAGCTGCCCCCTGAGGAGAGGGCAAAACTATTTCCAAGAGGTGTCCCTAGGAGTAGGGACAGGGATCTTGAAAGGAGTGTCTCTTTAAGGAGGGGGTCGCAATACCTGCTAATCCTTAGAAAAACCAGTTTTTATGGGAGGGTAGTTGGGAATGGGGAAACGGGGGGAACAGAAGCAGTTGTTTTGAGGAAAAGGCATCAGAGCAACCAGTCCAGATCAAAACTGAGGATTCTGCTGTGGGTTTCCTCTTGACTTCCACATCCTGACAGGTGGATGAAGACTATATCCAGGATAAATTCAATCTCACTGGACTCAATGAACAGGTGCCTCACTATCGACAAGCTCTGGACATGATCTTGGACCTGGAGCCTGGTGAGGCACCCTCAGGGTTGTTCTATGTGTATATGCTTTTTTTTCCTCTTCAAATCCCTGTTCATTTGCTTTTTGAATTTCTGAATTTCCTTTTGTTTATTTGACTTCCTTAACCCCAAATCCCCAACTTCATTTTGATCCCCTACCTGATTTGTCTCGTGTTGTGGCTTGTGCTTCCTGCTCCCATACTCTGATCCTATAACTCAGTTCTATTCCATACTGCCAGTTTCTCCATGGGTCTCATTTCCTGTGTCTTTTTCCTGCCTTGCCCCTGACAGCCTAAAGTTCCATTTCCAGCATTGATATCTTTGCATTGACGTGTTGAGGGAATTGGGAGGGAAAGGAGAGAAGAGGCCGGAAAGGGTGGAGAGAAGACAAAGTTGCATTGGGTTGATAGAAGGGTCAGAGACCTAGCTTTCTGGGTCAGGTGCCCAGGTGATGGGTGGGGTGAGGCTTAAAGGTGGGTGCTGGGTAAAGTTGAGTGGCCAGTAGCCCCTGGGAGTGGGCAGGGCACCTAAGAAAGCTGTTAGACAAGTGGTTGCATTCCACCGGGGCCATGTTTCAGATGAAGAGCTGGAAGACAACCCCAACCAGAGCGACCTGATTGAACAGGCAGCCGAGATGCTTTATGGATTGATCCACGCCCGCTATATCCTTACCAACCGTGGCATCGCCCAGATGGTGAGGCCTCTCTGCCCCATTTGAGTCCTTCTGAGGCAGTAAGGGAAACAGAGGTTCCTGCAGCAGGAAGTCATGTGTTTCAGCCTTGTCAAGGAATCTAGCTGAGAAGAGGGAAAGAACCCCAGAACCTGGGCCTGGGCATTAAATCCTGACTGGGGGTTGTGCTGAAGGGGGTGTTTTCAGGGAGGGAGACTTGACCTTGGACAGGAAAGGTGTTGTAAATTACCTCTTCCTCAGGGAACAAATAATGAATGGCTCTGATGGTCTGCAGCCTGCCTAGCTAGAGAAAAGAAGCAGAAGAGTCTGAGGGCCAGTCTGGGCCGGAGAAGGGGCCTTTGGACTGAGAGAGGCAGGAGGAGTTGGGGACAGAATGATGTGGGTTGGGCTGAGGAGGGGATTGCCTCTTCACACCTACTCACCAGTCCCTTCCATTTTATTCACCTCAGTTGGAAAAGTACCAGCAGGGAGACTTTGGCTACTGTCCTCGTGTGTACTGTGAGAACCAGCCAATGCTCCCCATCGGTGAGTGCTGGAGAAGGGAAAGGAGGGCCACATAAAATGTCAGGTCCTCCAGGAAGGAGCTTGGGCTCAGCAAGTCAGGGCCTAAGTCTGGTGGGGAGGTTGGGCAGGGTTGGGGGTGCCCAGCCTGCTGAGTCTGGCTGTCTCCCAGGCCTTTCAGACATCCCAGGCGAGGCCATGGTGAAGCTGTACTGCCCCAAGTGCATGGACGTGTACACACCCAAGTCATCAAGACACCACCACACGGACGGCGCCTACTTCGGCACCGGTTTCCCTCACATGCTCTTCATGGTGCACCCCGAGTACCGGCCCAAGCGGCCTGCCAACCAGTTTGTGCCCAGGTGGGGAGCAGGAACAGAGTCACCAAGGGTCAAAGGAAAGGCCCAGGATTCCCCAGAGAGAAGGAAAGGGCATGGTCCTTTCTTGAGGCCTGCTTCTGCCAAAGCCAGGGCTCCTCCCTGCTAAGTGACCTTGGGAAAGTTACTTGATTGCCTATACCTCAGTTTTCTTATCCATAAAATGAGGATGATGGCAGTACCTGCCTGACAGTATTTTTAAACATGTGAATTGCTTAGAATTAGCACTTGAAGCACCATTTTCACAATAGCTCTTCCTGTCATCTTGGCTGCCCAGCCTTTTGCCAGGAGATCCCCAGAGCCACAGATCAAGTGTGGTTTATCTTCCTGGAGCATCATTTTTACTGTGGTAAGGGGAAGAAAAATATAGTTTTATGTTGAAATAAGTACTGGTATACACACAACATACATAGTCAAAAATGTAGTCTTAAAGGATATTTAAGATAGTTTCCAAATATTTTTGAAGGGAGAAGTTGAGAACCACTGCCCTTATGCACTGAGCAGGCCCTATGGAGGAGCTGGGGTGGGGAGATGGGAATGCAGGCCACAGGCAGGGCCAGGATGGGGCTCACCCTGTTGCCTCTCTGACCTCTGCCCCGGTGCAGGCTCTATGGTTTCAAGATCCATCCGATGGCCTACCAGCTGCAGCTACAAGCCGCCAGCAACTTCAAGAGCCCAGTCAAGACAATTCGCTGAGTCCTTACCCCACCTGTCCTTCAGTCTTTGACACCTCCATTCCTTTGCTGCCACCCTTTCAGGAACCCTCTATGGTTTTTAGTTTAAATTAAAGGAGTCATTATTGTGGTGGGAATATGAAATAAAGTGGAAGAAAAGGCCATGAGCTGATCTACTGGTGCTTGGGGTTGGGGAAGGGTGGGTAGTGGTGCCCTGGACCAGGGGCCCTCATGGCTCAGCCCACCTTACCCAAGTTGAAAAACAGCACAGGTTTGTGCCTAGTGGATTTGGGTGATAATTTTAGTAGCAGAGCAGAATTCCTAGGATGGTGTGTGGAGATACTACAAGGCAAAACCCAGAGAATCAGATTTCTAACCCTAGAAAGGTATTTGTTCTTTTCAGGTCACCTGTGGCAATCTGTTTATGCTATAAGAGATGTAATCAGCAGTACTGTCTTTGAATTTGGGTTTTACCAGGAAAATGGTCTTGAAATAAACAACTGTATGGGGTGGAGAGTATGGACAAGGTCCAGAACTGCTGCTCAGTGGTGTCTGTGCGCCCTCTGCTGGGGGAGCTGAGACATGCCTGTCTTGATGGGGGTGCTGGGTTCCTGGCAAAGCTGCTCCCAGCATCAAAGGGTCTGGCCCTATTGTGTGGGGAAGGGAAGCGGATGGTGCCAGAGACAAGCTAATCCATGGACCCTTGAGGTGGAATAGATGTTTG
The DNA here is from genome assembly GCA_032199065.1 of Smutsia gigantea. Taxonomy (NCBI): domain Eukaryota; kingdom Metazoa; phylum Chordata; class Mammalia; order Pholidota; family Manidae; genus Smutsia; species Smutsia gigantea. Next base: position 7,780 of record JAVSCE010014571.1, on the reverse strand, counting down.
GGGGACATGCAGGACAAAGGTACACAGCTGGATAAAGACCCAGGTGAGACCCTGGTATTGCCCCTGTCTGGGCCACTGCTCCCACATTCAGGAACCATTCCTTGTGGGTGAGGACACACTGTTCCTCCTGTCAAGTTAATAACTTCCTGCCTCAGGCAAGAATATAGCTCTGCACCTACAGAAGGTCTCGCTCAGACTGCCTGTCAAAACCATCGTGCAGCCCAGGATCAAGTACAGTCACAGGAAGGTGGGGTTTCAAGACATGTCCCAGGGACTGCCCCTCTCCCAAGAATTTCAAAATGAAGGCCCATGTACTTGTAGGTGTGCTGGTCACAGTTTGCTTCGCAGTGAGAAAGGGTAAGTGAGGTCCAGGGGCCGGGAGGGTGGGGTGACTGAGTCTAAGAAGGGGATGGGGCTGTGGTCATGGATGCATGGACTCCTTGCAGGACAGGAAACTTGTAACACTCCCATCCCTCCTGTCTTGTGCTTCCCCAGCTCCTGTTCCCAAAGTCCGGACTTGCCACTTCTGCCTCTTAGAAGACCCTTCTGTAGGATGCATTTCAGGCTCAGAGAAGTGCGCCGTCGGCAGCTCATCACCATGCATGGTGATCCACATCTGTTACAGTGAGTCAAGTCCCAGGAGGGGGCTGCTGGTCTCCCCTCCATCTCCATGGCTTGGTCTCCTCTCATCCCACAAATAACCACTGTTTGTGGCCTGGGGTACAAGAAGAGACAGGAGGATCCTTGAAGGAAGGCATGGGGAGAATCCATGCTAGGCGTGCCAGGCTTGGGGAACTATGGGAGGCAGCAGGGGCTTATTAGTTGTTCCCTTTCCTCCAGCTGTCAAGGTTCACTTCACCGTCTGAGGCTGTGGACAGTACAGTTCTTACCGCTGCCAAGAAAAATGCAACACCTATTTCCCGGATTACTGGTACCAGGCCCAGTGCTGCCAGTATGATAACTGTAACTCCTGGTCCAGCCCCCAGGTCCAGAGCTCCCTTCCTGATCCCCCCAGTGGGTCCCTGGCCCTGCCCTGTCTGAGTCCGGGGTCCAGCAGTTCTACCAAGCCTTGAACCTCTCACTGCCCCTCCGTAGCTTCCATCCTGAGAAGGAGCCTGAAGGCCTGGGCCCCCTAGCCACCCCGCCCCTGTACCTGGGCTTGTCCATTGCTGACGTGTGCCGCATACACGTGTTCCTCAACAGTTCAGGTCTTTTGATTCTTCCCCAGACTGGGCCCTGACACCTTATGCTTCTTGGATTCCACTCTGTTCTTATTTCTCAGGCCTCCTTTTCTTTGTACTTCAGTGTCTATATGGTTTTGGTTTAATGTCTTCCAGAAACCAGTTGGCATTGCACCCAGTACTTATCTTTTTTCTAGAAAATAATCTCAAGTGCGGATTCTGCCCAAGCTGACCTGGGAAAGGCACAGTGGTTTCCTCCTCTTTCTATCATCCGAATGTTCCATCGCCTTCCCAGTCCCTTCTCAATCTGATCCCCTGCCACCTCCATTCAGTTCTGTATATATCCCTTCCTGCTAAGGCTCAGGGCCAGACTGAGCTTGCAGCAGGAGGGATGAAGGGTTAGACCTCTGCAGACTTCATGTTTTGGCTCGGGTGTCCTGTCTCACTGGCTGCACCACCCCACTCCCCCACTGGTCTCTTGTTTCCTTCTCTCATCACTTGTCCCAGCCCATGGCTTCCCTGGCCGCACTTCACATCACTGAGTCCTGACACCCACTTCCATAGATGCCAGAGGAGAGGAGAGGTTCTCCCTGCTCTGCTCTACATCCCTGATTTCCTTCCACAATAAATGGACTGGGCTAAGTTGGTGTCACATTGTTTATGGGGTTAGGCTTAGGCATGGGCAGGTGTAGACATTTTAAAGACAGTTGATTGGGCATGGGGCTCAGATAGGGTTGCAGAGCTTGGCCCACTCCACTTGGCTTTTGTGACTTCCTCAGCCCATCCCCAGAGGGCCTGCATCCTTTCTATACTCTGCTCAGCTAGAGATCAAAGTGAAGATTGTGACTCCTTGTAGCCTTGAACATAGCCCACAAAACTTAGGAAGTTAACGCAGGTGGCATCAGTTTTTTTCTACCTAAGAAAGAAAAACGTTTTTGTTAAGCCAGGAACACTCAGAAAAAACCAAAAGGCCCAGGTCTACATATCCAAGGCATTAGGTCCTGAGGGACCTGAGTTCCTGCCTGTCCTCAGTTCTTTTCAGGATCCTGCCACCCAGGACCTGCTCTGTTGAGGCTTAGGTGGAAGGGAAAAGTACAGACAGTACTTCCTACCCTGCAATGGTTGGATCTTCCACTTTAATTATTTTATTTTGGAAAAACTAAACATACAGAAAGCAATAATGAATATTTGTAACTCAATCTCTTCCGCACATGCAATAAGCACTGGACACCCTGTTCTCTGAGCCAGACCTGGCATTAAGCACCAGAATTCACAGATGAGTACAGCCAGATGTCTGCCTTCCAAATCTCAACCCAGTGCTGGGGTTATGAAACCTTTTTCTGAAAAGTAGGACAGCCTTGTGACTGGGAGGCCCAGTCCCCGCAGCTCTGCCACCTGGGTATAAATTGGTCTCTCTGCCTCACCTTGGGCACCTGTCAAGCCTCACAGAAGCGAGAACACACGTAAATGTGTGTGCATAGGTAGAAGTTAGGGCCTCAAAAGTAGATACATGCCTTAGAGACAAATGTGCACACAGATTTTGGCCGATTTATTTTTAAACCTTTCTGGCAAAACACACACATCCATAAGATAAGCTTTTCTACACTACATGTTTGCATTATCAGTAGGCAAGTCAGCATAAAGGCCTTTATCAGTACCCAAAACTGCCTCTGTATGCCTCCCAGGCTTCCCTGTGAATCCTCAGGAGTAGCCACTGTCCTAAGTTGTAGCAGCTTAGGTGAATTTTGTCTCCGCTTGATAACAATGGCATCACACAGCACATGCATCTACGCGGTATTTTGTATGTACATTAACAGATCTCTGGCCCCTTTAACAGCCTCTGCCCTGGCAGGAACACCAATGTTAATTTCCAGGTCAGGTGGCAGTTGGTGGTACAAAAAGGTACAGACCTTCAGTGTGTACCCCTCTTGCTGAGCCCACTTTCCCCTGTGACTTCAGTATAAGAGAAAGGCCCAGGTTTATTCACCTCTAACAAGTCAAACTGGAAGATGGCCTCAAAAACTGAGGAGTAACCATTGTTCTTGAAGAGGAAGTGGGACCTGGAATCAGGCCAGGGTTTCACTAGGCCTGGCATATCTTGCAAAATACCCTCCCCCACTGTCTCCTCCCTGGGCCTGGGCCTTCAACAGCCCCCCTCCCACCGACACCCACCTTTACATGGACCTCCCTGCCAGTCCCCACACAGCTTTGGATGTGACAGCACGGCTGGGGATGCCCACCACTCTTTGCTATAGCAGAGCTTCCAGCTCCTTGTCCTTTTTGTGCCTAGAGCTGAGTCCAAGTCATGGAGGCCAGGCAGGAACAGAATTCAGAGCTGGGAGCCGCTTACCTGCCCCCACAGTGTGGCAGGCAGGACCACCTCTGTCAGCCTCCCTTGCACCAGAAGAGGTAGACAAACCATCCATTTCATACACTAATTTACTTAAGAATATCTGGGGACTTGAGGCAAAGAGGACCCTGGCGGGAGAAGCAACAAATCAGGGCAAAGAAGCAGACCAGAGGCGGGAGAAGAGAGGAAGGTGTCAGACTGATGACTTGAAGAGAGGATTCTGGAGAGGGGGCCAAGGGGAGGGGCAGAGTGGGAATACAGGTACTGAGGGGTGTCAACCAAGAGACAGTCAGGGCTGGTGTCCAGTAGCTTGAGGGAAGCAGGAAAGGCTTGTGGAGACACTGGAAGTTATCCTGGCTGTGCCCAGGTGAAAATCAGGAGGATGGCTGGGAACTGGCAGGATTTTACTCCAAAGGTCTCTGCAGAAGTTCTAAGGAATATAGAGCACTCTGTTCTGAGGGTTGTTGCAGAAATCTGTGAGGCAACATTGAGAGAACATTCAGAAGCCCATTGCCGGAGAAGTGCAGGTGTGGGAGCAATCACCCGTTTGCTCCTTGCTGCGACAGCCACTCACCATCATGTCAGAACCACTGGGAAGCAATGGCAGCGATCAGTGGTATGGCGGTCCCAGGCAAAGCCCCATGCCCCTGCCCCCTCCACATACCCTGCCCTGGCCCCCCAAAGTGCAAAACAAAGATTCTGGAGCTGGGCAGGAGCAGGGAGTGCCAGAGAATCACCAGCCATGAACTGCAAAAGCTTCCCACAGAAAGTTGGTGGGAAAGAGGCATTCAAAATATAGTGCCTACTGGAGATGGCTGAATTGGGATTTGTGGAGCCAAGAGTTGGAGAACCAGCACTTTGGCTGGAACCATACAATAAAAAGTTGGCAGATGTATTGGAGGTCAGATAGCAGAAGGAGGTGTTTGGTCTTTATTTTGTGGATCAAAAGTAGGAGCAGATGATAACCTCTGCTGCTATTACATGTATCAGAGGGAAGTAAGTCTGTGCTCATGAACAGGAGCATTCAGTGCCGCCCCGCTTGAGAGAGTGAAAGATTACAGCCACCCTAAAGGTCCACCAGCAGGATGGACAGATGGACCTGACATGCCCATGTCATGGAGTGCTATGCAGCAGGTCACTAGGACAAGAAAGCTATTTATAAACTAACACAGAAACTTTTAATCCCCATAACTGTTAAGTTTAAAGCACATGCAGAATTGTTTACAGTGATATGCTACCGTTTGGCAGGGGGAAGGGATGCAAAAGGAGTAAATGGTGCATTTGTATAAAGTAAGATTTACACAAAGTATCACAGAAAGAATAACCAAGAAAATTGAAAGGTTTTGTGGTGTTTGTGCATGGGAGCTGGGTGGATTGGGCTAGTAGGTGGAGGGAGACTTCTCTAATACACTTGAATACTTGGATACTGAACAATGCTAATGCATCACCTGCTTAAAAAGTGAAAAAGACAGGCCGGAAGGCAGCAGCTACATGCAGTGGTTGTTAAAAAAGCACCATCTCTGGAGCCACTACTGTGGCTCAGCCTCTAGGAGACTTGGGCAAGACACTGACCCTTCTGTGCCTTTGCTTCCCCATCTGTAAAGCATCTACCTCAGAGGGGTGTAAGGACTAGAGCAGTGCCTGGCATATACTATGTATTATGTGTTTGTTGACTTTAAAATGGTGAGGGATCAAATGGAAGAGCAGGCATGAACAAGGAAATGTAGCCAATGTTTGCAAGAAAATGAAGTAGAAGTGTCCAGAAGGCGATCCGACACGACAGTTTGCCTCCACATTCAGATCAGTAGGAAGCAGTATGTGGTTTCTGGTTGAAGCCAAGGAAACAGAGCAAAACCTCTGGTAGAGTGATATGGGAAGGCAGCAAAGGCTCAAACTTCATGAACCATGAAGGGTCAGGAGACTAAAAAGCCTTGGTGAGGGAGACAGAGAAGAGGGGAAGAAGCAGTAGAAGAGCTCAAAGAGTGATGCTGGCAGGGACTGCTGCTGACAGGTGGGGAGAAGGCAGCCCAAGGAGAGGTTAGTGGGTCTGGTGAGCTCAAGGGTGCCAGAGGGCAGGGGCCTGTCTGCTGTGGGCAGAGGAGAGAGGCAGGTGCAAGGGAGAACAGGGAGTGGCCCTGCAGGACAGGAAAGAGAAAGACAGTGAGGGAACAGGAGCTTAGGGTTGGGGGAACCAGACTTGGGATGCACCTTAGCAGGCTGATAGTGACCATTTGGGAACGGAAGGGGCCGAAGACAGGAGAAAACAGTTTACTGTTCTTTATGAGGAGAGTCATGCAGCTGCTGCCAGGTGGGACGAGGCAGATGTCAGATTCCAGAAGGCACCCCAACTCCTTGGTCTCAAGGAGGCATTGATAGCAGCTCAAGTATTTGGGGAACTGAGCTGTATGAGGTTTTTGATTGACAGCATCAAACATACCTAGAACACACAGAAGCACTGACCCCAAACCCCTGTCTGCCTAATTACCAGTTTGATTAACCCCACTGCTCCCTCCCCACCTCCCCATCTCAGAAAACCATAAAACAATCCATCTTTAAACTCATCTGGGTCAAGCTTCCATCAGGAAGCTTTAGTCCTCATTAAAAAATCTTCATTCTCTGCTCTTAAACTTCCTGAAACAAGGAACTCATTCATGAATTCATTCATTCATTCAACACGTATTTGTGGGGCTAATGCATGCCCAGCACCTGCAAGTTCAGAGGTTAGGCTGAGGCAGCTCATCGCAGCTTTGGGCAACCTTGTTAAAACTGTTCTTCCTTTGGGACTTGATTTCACAGTCACCCACACCCTTGGGATCTCTTTTGAATATGCTTTCTTAATCTGTAATATTCAGAAATGCAAACAAAAATATATCGTCACAGGAAAGGAAGAATCTGTGCTTTGTGTAGACAGGAGACGTCAAGCAGCCCGCAACCACCTTGTTTGGTGGTCCTATCACTGGACAGACTCATATTAAACTTTGTCCACAAAATCCCTCCCCAACCACATACATATACATCCCTCTCTTCCTCCAGGCCCAACCACATGCTAACCAGTTCCACCAGTTCCCGGACCCAGACCCACCAGTACACTTGGTGTGAGGCAAATAGGAAATAAACAGAAAATTGAATCCCGTTTCTATGTAGATGGTACTTTGCAGCCAAGTGAGGTGGTGATCAGGCTGGATTCAGTTTTGTTCTACCCTGTGGATCCCGCTGTTGTCATCTAGCATGTTCCCTGAACCCTCCCTATTCTATGTTGTCCTCAGATTTGAATGCATTCCCTTTAGTATCTCCAGGTTACCGCTTGTTGAGTAAAACAGCCTTGGGGTGGCCACTAGAAATCACCCTGAGTGAACATCAGTCCACTCATAATTAGTCCCCACGCATTATCCCACTGAACCTACCCATCCCATCTTTCCTCCTGCCTGGGTTTACCTGAACAGCCTAGGCAGGTGTTCCCGGACACGTGGTGTCTGTGGGTTTCTCTATCCAGCAGGCCAGGAGATCCTTTGACCCCTTAGAGCCACTTACCAAACACCAAGCTCATCATGACCAGTACTATTAAGAGACCCGGGGCCTGGAGGGTGCTGTGGAGTCCCGGAGGCCCAGAGGCCCCAGATTCCGGCTACCTGTGGGACCTGGCATAAAATGCATGGCTGCCCACCAGCCTCCAGGTTGGGTTTATATTGGTGGAAGAGAAGTTGGCCAAGAGGAAGGAGAGAGGTAACACCCATTTGGAGTGGAAATCAGTGCCAGAACAGCCAGAGGAACAGAGTGTCCTAACCCACAGCCACTCTGCAGTCTAACATCCTGGCTCAGGGACAGGGGAATGATAGGGTAACTTTCTTTCAGATTCATTCAACATTTATTGTATCACTTCATCAGATGTTGGTTGGGGATACAACGTTGCCCAAGTCCCTGGACTCACAGAACACACAATCTAGTGGCAGAGACAAGTCAACAAGCAATGATAGAGGGAGGGAGGGTGGGGTCAGAAACAAATGACCAAGGGGATCTAAGCCGAGGAGTAACAGGATAAGATTTGTTTGTAAAACATTATTGAGGCCAGGAAACTAGTTAAGACGCTATTCCTGAGTCCAGTCACAAGATGGCAGCCTAGTCTCGCAGAAGGGAGGCAGGGAACACTGAATTTTGAGATATATTTAGTAAGACAGTTTGGAGTTAGATTGAACATGGGTGAGGGAAGTGGGGACAGATTTGCACAGGGCGTGATTGGTGGTACCATTTT
>JAVSCE010014570.1:0-15110 GCA_032199065.1 Smutsia gigantea | reverse complement strand
AAAATTCATACCACTCTGAGCTCTATCTAGCAAACTAAGTCTAGCTTTCCCTTAGGGTTCTCCTCCCTAGATAATCCCAGTGACTGAAGAGTTGCTACATTCTTCCAAAGGGGTCCTTCCTAATTGCGGAAGGTGGGGGTGGCTTGTCACAGTGCCCCGTCCAAGCTCCTTCTCTGCTGCCTTGCAGCTGCCAAAGGTCACTGCCAAGTCCCAGGAAGCATGGCTTGGCTGCACAGGCTAGAACAAATGCCTATTCCTTCTGGGCTGTAGCTATCCAGATACACAGGGCAAAATGGCCAGTCCTCCCCTACCAATACCCTCCAACTACAGACACATCTTTGTTCTTTCTTAGTCTCCCAAAGCACAGCCAAGGACAATGGGAAAAAGGGCATGGTCAATAGCAGTGTCTGCCAACAGTTAGTAATGTTGAAGGCCACTTTTAAATGAAGAAAAAATTTTGCTAATGCTCAAATGCTAAATTAAAATTTCTTAATTATGTGTAAACATAAGATTAGGTATGAAGTCCTTATTCTCACAGCAATTCTACATCTATAAAACAATTTTGCAAATTAAATGAACAAAATTAAAGTTTCAATTAATATTATATATGTAAAGTAGTAGATGATGTTGCTGCTGAAATTAAATTTCCCCTTGCCATGAGAATATGGAACTCACTACTGTGATATGAGGTATTTTTAGGCATGCTTATAATTGACTTAATTATCCCAACATTCTTCTCTATTTGAATTTCTGTGAAACTTTTGTACAGTTGTCATGAGGGCACTTGACCTTCACTTAGCCAGAATGTATCACTCCCTAAGAAATATTCTGTTCTTTTCTCATTAGTCCAAGAAATGTTAAAGTCATAATTATTGGTGCCAAATACAAAATCAAGTGACAGTATTTGATTACAAGGGGTCATCAAAGTGATCCAAAATAGGTATACATAAATTTTTTAAGATTATAATTTAAATAAAAGCAAAAATTCACATGTTTGTAGAGAATTTGCAATATGTATGATTCCATTTATATGAAATGTCTAGGGTAGGCAAATAAAGACAAGAAGTAGATTAGTGGTTGTCAGGGGGAGGAGGGAGTAGAGAGTGACAGCTGCTAATAGGTACAGAAATTTTTGGGGTGATGAAAATGTTCTGGAATTAGTGGTGAAGGCTGCACAACGTTGTAAATGAAGTAAAAAGCAATGAATCAAACACCCTAAAAGGGCAAGTTGTATGGTATGTGAAGTATGTCCCAATTTTTAAAAAAGTGACTTAAGTTTCCCTAAAAAATAGCATATTGAGATAAGGTTTACATTTCTTTACCTAATGGGCTCATTCTGTGGAGTTTCCCAAAACAAAGGGTGTCCCTCCCTGACCCGTCAATGTTGAGACTCCAGCTACATTTATATTAGAAGTCAGATTTGTATTTGTATAATCGCTCAGTGTGGTTTACGTGTGGGGCAGTAAGAATGAGCTAGAGGAGGAAAGCCTGGAGATAGGAAATTAGTTGGGTAACCAGTTAGTTACAAGGCCCTACAGGGCATCAATAACGACAAACCTAGATCAGGCTAGTCTAACCCCGAGACACAGCAATTTACCATATTTGAAGCTAAGAGCCTGCTCTGTCTCAAGTCCTTGAAATCCCACTAATTAGAGACTTAAGCGTTTCATTCTTTCAACAAATTTTTTTGACACCAGGCAGTGTTATCAGGCATTAGAGGGGATACAAAGATGACTAAGACAAAGAGCTTGTCCTCAAGTAGCTTACCATGTAGTAATGATAATAAAACCCACATAAGTAACACAGAATAGGATGTACATTGTGATAAAAAAGGGAGGTACATAACTATCACCGTCAAAGGAAGAAGGTCTTACTTCTGGTGGAAGTTCCATGTGATCTGTGGCTGGAGGAGAGCTGGATGTTGAGAGGTGGCCATGAAGTGAAGGGGCATTTTAGTAGAGGGAATAGTGTGAACAAAGGCATAGAAAATGGAGAGCTAGAAGCAGGAAAGGGAAGGATGACTGGACTAAGCTCTGGGAAGGAAAGTAAGCAGAAGAGGTAAAGCAGGAATAATATATACTAAGAGATTGCCTTTTTAAGATGGAAAAACTGATCATGTGTGTGAAGGAGAAGAGGGTCAATAGAAATTGCTCTTTCATAGGTTTGTATAAATGTGCAAGATTTCATACTGCAATGCTTCCCCTCGGTAAATAGGCGATTGTTGGCTTGGAGGGAAAGTGATTTCTCAAAGAACGTTTCTATGACGGCCGACTCTGGTGCGGTACGGAAGCTAAGAGCAAAGGAGAGCAAGAAGTCGCCAGACGACAGGAAAGGGAACTGACAAAAATGAATGCAAAAAAGGAGTGTGACCGTACCCAAATCCTTCCTCCTATCATTTCAGCCGAGGTCACCCTGCCCATAGACGTCTGTCTTATCGCCAATAAGTTTGTACCATCAATAAAATAGGAGAATGCACCTGGCTAAGAACCCTGGCGTGATAACGCCAAATTCATGTGCATTATCAGAATGTATTAATTCTATTTTTAAAAACACACTGTTCCTGGCACACGGATGGAACCCAAACGTTTGCTTTATAAATGAATGCTCTGTTCTTTGTTTTAGGGCCTATATGAGGAGAGGAAATGATTAAAAACTGCATCCTAAAACCTATATCCTCTACTAGCACTGAACTTGCGACGACCTAGTACCAAGAAGTCTGGTTCCGCCTTTTAAAACAGGTTTTGGCCCCTCGGTCAGGTCCCTTAGGTCAGAAGGTCCAGCAGGGGTCGCAGTTCGAGACGCCAATCACTGCTAGGCCATGGGGCGGAGCCACAGCGCCCCGCCTCTCCTCCCGCCCCGCTCCACAACCTATCCAGGTCCGGCCTCCCGCGCACCTGCGTGTCCTCCCGCGCGGCGGCTGTCCGACTCTCTAGCCGCGTTAGCGGGAAGGGGTTTGGCCTCGTCTCTCGCGAGATCGCCTCCTGCTACTGCTGTTGCTGCCCGAAGCGCCGGGCCGCCGACTGGCGGCGACTGCGCAGCCGCCACGTTTGGTTGCTATGCTGTGGCCTGGGAGACGGGGTGTGCTTGAGGGAGGAGACGGAGGAGGAGGGAAAGGAGGAGGAGGAGGAGGAGGAGGAGGAGGAGGAGGAAAAGGAGGAGGAAGGAGGGCGTTGAGCTCAGCTTGCACTCACCCACAGACGCTGCTCAGGATTACCCGCCCGCTCCCGCCGCGCTGTGCGCTTTTCCGCGCCGCGGCGCCCTCACATTGTTCTCGCCGGACTCCTGGGTCCCCAGGGGCTGAATTCGGGGCCTGAGCCGGGGAGAGGAGAGACTTGGCCTTGGCTGAAGGGTCGGAGCATTGGGGCCAGGCCCCCCTCCCCCACGGCACTGTGCGGGGTGTGATTATCTCATCCCCGCAGAGGTGGGAGCGCACGCCGGCTGCCCGCCTCCCCCCGCCTCCCCGGCGGCGCCGGCCGCGGCAGCCCCGCAGTATGAGGTGGTGCTGGCGGCTCCGGGCCGTGGCGGGGCCGCTGCGGCCGCGGCTGCTGGCGGGGCACTGAGCCCCGCGAGCTGCGCGGCGGACGCGCTTTCTTCTCCAGCAGAGAGGACGCGGCTGCGGTAAGAAGGTAAGAGGCTTGCGGGTCCTCTCCGGCCTCTCGGCTCCGCGCCGGACGCGAGGCTGTTGCCTGGGGCGTGCGCGTCTCTGGCGAGGCGAGCCAGGTAGGGCAAGCCGGAGATACGATGATATAAATGAAAAGAAAAAAAGGACGCCTTCCCCCACCTTTTTTCCCCGGACCTCTGCTCTCGCAGCTCCCGGGGGTTATCGTTGGAATCCCTGCTAAGGGTGAGCGAAGGGAGAGGGATGGAATAGGTGCTGGAATGGAATGTTCCACTGTACCTAAACTCTAGTGAGTTTGCCATTGCTGGTAGGGTCCCCCCACTTTTTTTTTTAATTGGCTCGTATAATCGCTTTCTCCATGCTGCTTGGGCAGACTGCCTCTGCCATTGAAGTTTTTAAGTCCCTTACGATTCTACTGCTATATACTTGTATTTAGGGATGTATAGGTGGGGCGAAAAGTTGAGTTGTAGCTGAATAGACGTAGCACTGTATTTCCCAAGGTTTCCTTAAAGTGGAACAGTTTACCATTGCACACTGTATATGTATGGATGTTTCTCTGAAACTCAGAAGAGTGGGAGACTATGTTGCATTGTATAGTGACACCACTATGGACAAGGGGAATTTGTAGGATTTTCAAGCGCTTGTTCTAGGAGAACCTGCATATCTGCAGTGAACCAACTGCTTTTAGAATCAAAGATTGGAGTGATACTAGGTTTCTGTGACCAGATCTTGGGCCCAGTTGAAACAGTACAGTTTAAAATGTTTATGGAGGGAAAACAAAAAGCCAAAAGCCAATGTATTCGACTTGTAAAAGATGATTTGAGTAAAAAGAAGACTGTGGAACGGTAAAAGTCAGGGTATTTATCCTTAACGCGCCAGAGGAAAAAAGTTATTTTTCATTTTTTGAAGGGAGGAGATGACCTTAAACTAAATAATTATTCAGGGCCTAAAGTGTACTTCATGGAATAGAGCTGGATATGTCAGTTAAATCTGGAACTTGATGAATATAAATTCAACTTGTAGGGTTTTTTTTAAAGACTTTTTTTGTAAGCAAAAGTTTGTGTATTGTGCAGAACTTAACTCATTAACAAAAGAGTGCAGTCATTTTGTGGACATCACAATTTTTTGTCAGAATAAAATTATGCTGTAATTACCACCAAAGCTATTTTCACATCTCATTTTTTTTAATGGCACATGTATTTTGTTACCATTTTTAATTGAAATGTGCACGGTCCCATTGTATGTTCTTGAATGGTTTATAGGAAGAGAAACATGGTCTTTTTGTACATGGGAATATTTGTAATTTAGCTAATCTGTTTTAAACATTTGGCATCAGATTTTGAAAAACACAAGGAGCCGTCACTGTTTTGTAGTTTTTATTATGAATTGAGTAGGTTCAAGTTTATTAAATTAGAAAATCACAGGTTCCTCAAAAGTGGTAATGAATGAGGATGTGACTGACTGCCTGTTTTTCTAACCTCAGCTTCTGGGCTGTGGGTATTGAATTGTTTCAAACTTGTGGTTTTTTTCTTATGTTCTAATGGAGTATCTTTAAAAATGTCCCTAGTAACTTTGTTACTTTAAATTGTGACACCCAATTTCTAATTTAGGCTAGGCATAAAACCAGCATTGATTGAAGGAACACACTGGCTAAAAATAATTTCTGGGTCAGATGTACTTAGAATGCAGCTTCAGGAAAATTCATTTGAAGTATGCTACTGTGACCAGTGTACACTTCATTATTATTGAAGGACTTAAAAAATTATGGACTCTCACAAATTAGATTTCATCAGTTCAGGCATAGAAGCCTACTTTTTTAATGTGTAAAGTACTTTATGTAGGATAGTAATAAAAACTTCTTTCATTGTTTATTTTTAACTTATGTGACCCCCACCAGACTATTATTAAAACTGTTATTTGTATATTCCAAATTGTTTTGTCTTTAAATATAGCTAGAGTTGTAAAGTGACAGTACAATGGGTAGCGTATTTAGTGTTTATTCATGCCTTATATTCTTAACTCTTTAAGGAAGCTTGGTGGTCATGTTTTTGAGTAAATGATCTTTAAAGAACAAAGTAAGAGAATGCCAGACTTTCAAGGAGACTATTGTTGACTGTTACTTAGAGGACTATTTTCCCCCTCTTCTGACAGCCACTATAGTCAGTTTTAAACAATAAAACTTTAAAAAATACATAAAAATCTTGTTTGGTGGATGTTCAGAGACAAATGTTTAAAAATTCTGCCTTGATTCTTTTTTTTTTTTTGGAATTTTTTTCTTTATTAAGGTATTGTTACACACTCTTATGAAGGTTTCACATGAAAAACGTGGTTACTATATTCATGCATCCCCATACCCCCTATACCCCATTGCAGTTCCCCCATACCCCTTTGCCGTCACTGTCTATCAGTGTAATAAGATGCCACAGAGTCACTATTGTCTTCTCTGTGCTACACTGTGTTCCCCATGATCCCCCCACCACACCATGTGTACTAATCATAATACCCCTCAATCCCCTTCTCCCTCCCTCCCCACACACCCTTCCCCACCCCTCCCCTTTGGTAACCCTAGTCCCTTCCCGGAGTCTATGAGTCTGCTGCTGTTTTGTTCCTTCAGTTTCGCTTCATTGTTACACTCCACAAATGAGGGAAATCATTTGGTGCTTGTCTTTCTCCACCTGGTTTATTTCACTGAGCAAAATACCCTGCAGCTTCATCTATATTGGTTCAAATGTTAGGATTTGTTTCTTTCTTAGGGCTGAATAGTATTCCATTGTGCAATATGTACCACATCTTTCTTATCAGTTAATCTGCTGATGGATGCTTAAGTTGCTTCCATTTGTTGTCTATTATAAGTAGTGTTGCGATAAACATAGGGGTGCATATATCTTTTAGAATCTGAGAACTTGTTTTCTTTGGGTAAATTCCAAGGAGTGGAATTCCCGGGTCAAATGGTATTTCTATTTTTCATTTTTTGAGGAACCTCCGTATTGCTTTCCACAATGCTTGAACTAGTTTACATTCCCACCAGCAGTGTAGGAGGGTTCCCCTTTCTCCGCATCCTCACCAGCATTTGTTGTTCTTAGTCTTTTCAATGTTAGCCATCCTAACTACTGTGAGGTGATATATCATTGTGGTTTTAATTTGTATATCCCTGATAATTAGTGATGTGGAGCATCTTTTCATGTGTCTGTTGGCCATCTGAATTTCTTCTTTGGAAAAGTGTCTGTTCATATTCTCTGCCCATTTTTTAATCGGGTTATTTGCTTTTTGGGTGTTGAGGCATGTGAGTTCTTATTATATATTTTGGATGTTAACCCTTGTCAGATATGTGATTTGCAAATATATTCTCCCATACTGTAGGGATGCCTTTTTGTTCTACTGATGGTGTCCTTTGCTGTACAGAAGATTTTTAGCTTGACATAGTTCCATTTGTTCATTTTTGCTTTTGTTTGCCTTGCCTGAGGAGATGCGTTCAGGAAAAAGTTGCTCATGTTTATATTCAAGAGAGTTTTGCCTATGTTTTCTTCTAAGAGTTTTATGGTTTCATGACTTACATTCAGGTCTTTGATACATTTTGAGTTTACTTTTGTGTATGTAGTTGGACAATAATCTAGTATCATTCTTTTACATGTAGCTGTCCAGTTTTGCTAACACCAGTTGTTGAAGAGGCAGTTATTTTCCCACTGTAAATCCATGGCTCCTCTATCGTATATTAATTGACCATATATGCTTGGGTTTATATGTGGGCTCTTTATTCTGTTGCATTGATATATGGGCTGTTCTTGTGCCAGTACCAAATTGTCTTGATTACTGTGGCTTTGTAGTGAGCTTGAAGTTGGGGATCGTAATCCCCCCAGCTTTATTCTTCCAGGATTGCTTTGACTATTTGGGGTCTTTTGTGGTTCCATCTGAATTTTAGAATGATTTGCTCTATTTCATTGAAGAATGCCGTTGGTATTTTGATAGGGATTGCATTGACTTTGTAGATTACTTTAGGCAGGATGGCCATTTTGACAATATTAATTCTTACTACCCAAGAGCATGGGATGAATTTCCATTTATTAATGTCCTCTTTAATTTCTCTCCAGAGTGACTTGTAGTTTTCACGGTATAGGTATTTCACTTCCTTGGTTAGGTTTATTCCTAGGTATTTTATTCTTTTTGATGCAGTTGTGAATAGAATTATTTTCTTGATTTCTCTTTCTGCTTCTTCATCATTAGTATATAGGAATGCTACAGATTTCTGTGTATTAATTTTGTATCCTGCAACTTTGCTGACTTCAATTATTCATTCTAGTAGTTTTGGGGTGGATTCTTTAGGGTTTTCTATGTACAATACAATGTCATCTGCAAACACTGACAGTTTAACTTCTTCTTTACCAATCTGGATGCCTTTTATTTCTTTGTGTTGTCTGATTGCTGTGGCTAGGACCTCTGGAACTATGTTGAATAAAAGTGGGGAGAGTGGGCATCCTTGTCTTGTTCCCGATCTTAAAGGAAAAGCTTTCAGCTTCTCACTGTTAAGTATGATGTTCACTGTGGGTTTGTCGTATATGGCCTTTATTATGTTGAGGTACTTGCCCTCTACACCCATTTTGTTGAGAGTTTTTATCACGAATGGATGTTGAATTTTGTCGAATGCTTTTTCAGCATCTATGGAGATGATCATGTGATTTTGTCCTTCTTTTTGTTGATGCGGTCGATGATGTTGATTGATTTTCGAATATTGTACCATCCTTGCATCCCTGGAATAAATCATACTTGATCATGATGGATGATCTTTTTGATGTATTTTTGAATTTGGTTTGCTAATATTTTGTTGAGTATTGTTGCATCCATGTTATCAGGAATACTGGTCTGTAATTTTCTTTTTTTGTGGTGTCTGCCTGGTTTTGGTATTAGAGTGATGCTGGCCTCATAGAATGAGTTTGGAAGTATTCCCTCCTCTTCTACTTTTTGGAAAACTTTAAGGAGGATGGGTATTAGGTCTTCATTAAATGTTTGATGTAATTCAGCAGTGAAGCCATCTGGTTCAGGACTTTTGTTCCTAGGTAGTTTTTTCATTACCAGTTCAATATTGTTGCTGGTAATTTTTTTTTTCAGATTTTCTGTTTCTTCCTGAGTCAGCCTTGGAAGGTTGTATTTATCTAGAAAGTTGTCCATTTCTTCTAGGTTATCCAGTTTGTTAGCATATAATTTTTCATAGTATTCTCTAATTAATAACTCTTTGTATTTCTGTGTTGTCCATAATGATTTTTCCTTTCTCATTTCTGATTCTGTTTATGTATGTATGCTCTCTTTTTTTATTGGTAAGTCTGGCTAGAGATTTGTCTATTTTGTTTATTTTCTCAAAGAACCAGCTCCTGCTTTCATTGATTCTTTGTATTGTATTATTATTCTTGATTTTATTTATTTATGCTGTAATCTTTATTATGTCCCTCCTTCTACTGACTTTGGGCCTCATTTTTACTTCTTTTTCTAGTTTCATTAATTATGAGTTTAAACTGTGCATATGGGATTGTTACTCTTTCCTGAGGTAAGTCTGTATTCCAATATACTTCCCTCTTAACATGGCCTTCTCTGTGTCTCACAGATTTTGCGGTGTTGAGTTATTGTTGTCATTTGTCTTCACATATTGCGTGATCTCTGTTTTTATTTGGTCATTGATCTGTTGATTAGGAGTATGTTGTTAAGCCTCCATGTGTTTGTGAGCTTTTTTGTTTTCTTTGTTTAATTTATTTCTAGTTTCTTACCTTTGTGATCAGAGGGGCTGACTGGTACCATTTCTGTCTTTTTGAATTTACTGAGGCTCTTTTTGTGGCCTAGTATATGATCTATTCTTGAAAATGTTCCATATGCACTTGAGAAGAATGTGTATTCTGCTGCTTTTGGGTGTAGAGTTCTGTAGATGTCTGTTAGGTCCATCTGTTCTAATGTGTTGTTCAGTGCCTCTGTCTCCTTATTTGTTTTCTGTCTGGTTGATCTGTCCTTTGGTGTGAGTGATGTGTTGAAGTCTCCTAAAATGAATGCATTGCTTCCTGTTTCTCCCTTTAATTCTGTTAGTATTTGTTTTACATATGTATGTGCTCCTGTGTTGGGTGCATAGATATTTATAATGGTTATATCCTCTTGTACTCATCCTCTACCTTGATTCTTTGTTTGTTATTAGGAATGTAAAGTTGGTGACCTCACTAATAATGGCAAGTCTATGTGACTTAATGTGCCTAAATATGAATCGTTGCCTCTTTGTAAAATTTGTTATTGGCAGAAATTCACTGGTTACCAACTAAGTGGAATTTTGTTGTTTTCTGGGTAATAACATTCATGTTATAAAATGTTTTTATATGCTACAGTCTAAATTTGTTAAATTTGTCAGCATACTAGATTAAGCTATAAAGACTTGAAGATTGTTTTAACATTCTGGAAATTCTTTTTATTGTTTGCAGATCACTGTAGGAGGAGGGTGTTATTTATTCATTTACTATTCAATTAGTAGTACAGATGGTGAAAGGGAATGTGATATAGAAGTAATGTAGAATCTTATTTATTGGTGTGGAAGTACAGCATCTAGAAACAGTGTAATTTATTTTCCTTTGCATGATCAGTCAGTATAGTCATATTTAAAATAGATGGAATACAAGAGGGGAAATTTATTGCATTCTCTTCCATTTCCTTAGAGGCATTTTTGCCCACATTCATTACTCATTTCATTATTTTTAAGTAGAAACACTGGAAGAGAGGTGCAAGTGTTTGAAGAGATTGATAGGAACCAATTGAAAATTAGATACTTTAAATTATCTTGATGGGAAATATTAATTTGGGTGAGTTAATTGTGTTTGTATCTTTAGCCAGGAGGTTACATAGAGGAGTCGAAAGAAAAATGGGTCCAGATGGTAAATGTTTATTGTCTGTTAAGTGCCACACAGTGTTAAGGGGCTTTTCATGTTATTCCGTGTAATCATCCAAGTAGACTTTGTGAGGAGGTATTATTAGTGCTTTGCTTCTTTGCCCTGCTCCCCAAATGGGGGCAAAGAGAAATTGAATAATTTGTCTAGGATCACACTTTTATTTTTAAAACTAGAGCTGTCTGTCTCTGAAGCTTCTTATTAGATCATGCTGTCTGATTAAACTTTCTGCAATGATGGAAATACTATTTTTCTGCAGTGTCAGATATGGCAGTCATTTATCTGTGTGGATGGAGCACTTGAAATGTGACTATTGTGCCTGAGGAACTGAATTTAATAATTGTATTTAATTTTAGCTAGTTTAAATTTAAATAACCAGATGTTGCTAAGTAGCTTTAGTATTGGACAGCACAGCTTTAGATCATGCTACCTAGAAAATCTGAGTTGTAGGATTGAATCTTCCACTAGCTTATATATGACATCAGGCAATTTATTTAGTTCTTGAGCCTCAATTTCATCCATTGTGAAAATGAAGAAGTTATCACCAAAATTATCTCCTGGGTGCCTTCTTGCTCTAAAGTTCTATGATTCTTGTTAAAATGTACAGTAGCACTTAATATGTGCAAGCATTTTACCTGAAAGAGTCCTCCCCAGTATACTCACCCATAAAAGTGATAAAGATTTTTATTTGTTGAATCAGTTTCTCTTTTTGAGAAGAATATATATAAAGTACACATAAAGGGTAATGGGTTATTTTTCCCCCAACTGTTTGGCAAAAACATTGTGTAACCAAAGGCAGTACTTTACCTTGGAATAAGTTTGAATCCTTAAGAACCATGTTTTGGTATGCCACCTTCCCATTTAAGAATACAGTAGTTCCCCTTGTTTGCAGTTTTGTTTTCTGGGATTTCATTTAAGTGTGGTGCAGAAGCAGATGATCCTCCTGACATATAATCAGGCCTAAAGCTACATTACAATTCCTATGTCATCCCCTTCACTTTATCTCATCACAAGAGGGTGAGTACAGTCATTGATCTGTTGATTAGGAGTATGTTGTTAAGCCTCCATGTGTTTGTGAGCTTTTTTGTTTTCTTTGTTTAATTTATTTCTAGTTTCTTACCTTTGTGATCAGAGGGGCTGACTGGTACCATTTCAGTCTTTTTGAATTTACTGATACTTTGAGAGAGAGAGAGAGACATATTCACATAACTTTTATGATAGTATATTGTTATAATCATTCTATTTCACTATTAATTATTGTTGTTAATCTCTTACTGTGCCTAACTTATAAATTACACTATCTTAGCTATATGTGTATAGGAAAAGCCATAGTAAATGTAGGGTTTGGTACTGTCTGTGGTTTCAGGCATCCACTGGGTGGGAACTATCCCCAAGCAGATAAGGGACTACTGTGTATTACAGTTCCCTGTTGCTTATCAAATTAATTCCAGACTTAGCTGCTTGGCCTTGAAGGCTTTCTACCAGCTCCGGAGGCTTTCTACCAGCTTCATTTCACTAACCCTCATTTCTCATTCTTGCTTAAAAAGAAAACATTCTTGTTTTTCCTGTTACCTTGTTTCCTCAGTTTAAACATGGCTGTCCAATCCATGTACCTCCTCTTTAAGTCTTCCTCAAAAATCCACCTTTTTCTGGAGGAACACTGCTTAATCTAGTCATAGTGATGAGACTTTGAACCTTTGTAAATAAGTACTGTGGGCTAATACATGATTGTTTAGTTATAGTTACTTGACTACATCCTTCTTAAGTTTTTTGTTACCTGTTCTGTGACCTTAACCAAATGTAAAAAAAAATTTAAGTAGGGGTTGTTTCTTTTGTATTGCCTCATGAATTTAGTCAATTTTCAGTAATTCTACTTTGAAAAGTTGCTAATTTTTACAAAATGATAAATAATATGACAACATTTACCCTTATTCATAATCACCACTCTAGTAGATATTTTTGTTTCCTTTCAGGTGGTTACTCATATTTCTTTTTTATAAAGTAACATAGAGATACAATTTTGGGTTTAATAAATTGGAAATAGCATAGTGGAAGCAGAGCAATGCAGGGAAAAGATGACAGACTTTGGAGCCATCACCTGGATTGGAAACTGGTCTCAAAACCTTTGGGCAAATTATATACCTTTGAGCCTACTTCTTGTCTATGAAATTAGGATGGTAATACTTGGCCTTGAATTGTTGTGAGGATTTGGATAATATATATAAAACATGTAGCACTATTCTTTTTTAAATGGTAAGGACATATGTATTTTTATTTATTTATTTATTAAGATGTCATTGATATACACTCTTATGAAGGTTTCACATGAGAAACATTGTGGATACTACATTCACCCATATTATCGAGTCCCTCCCATACCCCATTGAAGTCACTGTCCATCAGTGTAGTAAGATGCCCCAGAGTCACTACTTTCTTCTCTGTGCTACAGTGTGTTCCCTGTAACACCCCCTACACTGTATGTACTATTTGTAATACCCCTAAATCCCCTTCTTCTTCACTACCCACTTACCCTTCCCCACCCCTCCCCTTTGGTAACGGCCAGTCCCTTCTTGGAGTCTATGAGTCTGCTGCTGTTTTGTTCCTTCCGTTTTGCTTTATTGTTTCACTCAACAAATGAGGGAAATCATTTGGTACTTGTCTTTCTCCACCTGGCATAATACCCTCCAGCTCCACCCATGTTGTTGCAAATGGTAGGATTTGTTTTCTTATGGCTGAATAGTATTCCATTGTGTATATGTACCACCTCTCCTTATCCATTCATCTACTGATAGACACTTAGGTTGCTTCCATTTCTTGGCTATTGTAAATAGTGCTGCGATAAACATAGGGGTGCATCTATCTTTTTCAAATTGGGCTGCTGCATTCTTAGGGTAAATTCCTAGGAGTGGGATTCCTGGGTCAAATGGTATTTCTATTTTGAGTTTTTTGAGGAACCTCCATACTGCTTTCCACAATGGTTGAACTAATTTGCATTCCCACCAGCAGTGTAGGAGTGTGTTCCCCTTTCTCCACAGCCTCGCCAGCATTGGTTGTTCCTAGTCTTTTTGATGTTGACCATCCTAACTGGTGTGAGGTGGTATCTCATTGTGGTTTTAATTTGCATTTCTGTGATAATTAGTGATGTGGATCATCTCTTCATGTGCCTGTTGGCCATCTGAATTTCTTTGTTGGAGAAGTGTCTGTTCATATCCTCTCCCCATTTTTTAATAGGGTTATTTGCTTTTTGGGTGTTGAGGTGTGTAAGTTCTTTATATATTTTGGATGTTAACTCCTTGTCAGATACGTCATTTGCAAATATATTCTCCCATACTGTAGGATGCCTTTTTGTTCTACTGATGGTGTTCTTTGCTGTACAGAAGATTTTTAGCTTGACAGAGTCCCATTTGTTCGTTTTTGCTTTTGTTTGCTTTGCCCGAGGAGATGTGTTCAGGACAAAGTTGCTCATGTTTATATTCAAGAGGTTTTTGCCTGTTTTCTTCTAAGAGTTTTATGGTTTCATGACTTACATTCAGGTCTTTGATCCATTTTAAGTTTACTTTTGTGCATGTAGTTGGACAATAATCCAGTTTCATTCTTTTACATGTACCTGTCCAGTTTTGCTAATACCAGTTGTTGAAGAAGCTGTCATTTCCCCATTGTAAATCCATGGCTCCGCTCTCATATATTAACTGACCATATATGCTTGGGTTTATATGTGGGCTCTTTATTCTGTTGCATTGATCCTTGGGTCTGTTCTTGTGCCAGTACCAAATTGTCTTGATCGCTGTGGCTTTGTAGTAGAGCTTGAAGTTGGGGTGTGTAATCTCCCCAGCTTTACTCTTCTCAGGATTGCTTTGGCTATTTGGGGTCTTTTGTGGTTCCATATGAATTTTAGGACTATTTGCTCTAGTTTGTTGAAGAATGCTGTTGGTATTTTGATAGGGATGTAGCACTATTCTTTAAAAAGAAGAAATGATCTATAAATGGTAGCTAGTACTGTTTTCTCATTCTTATTGTCATGAGTATAATTTACAGTTGCTTAGATATTTAGATGATTTATCAATCAGGTGATTGTGTGGTCATATACCTTTTGTTAAATATTTTGGTTGTTCTTTAGGTTTCTGCTGTTAAAATCTGCACTAAGTGTATTTGTACTTATGGCTTGCTTGTTTGTTTAAAACTGTAGGACTGGGATAATGGTCTAGTGGTGTGAATATTTCTATGCCAAATATTTCTCCTACAGAACACTGGGAATTCTTGTTTTGGATAAAATGCTAATTTGATTGTAAAATCATACATCATTGTGTTAATTAAATTATTTTGAAAAAATTGGTTTATTGGGGTATGATGCAGTGAACATTTATATGTTAAACAAACATTTGACATATAGAGATCATTGGTGTAAGATAAATAAGACATGATGTTCTTGAGCTCAAATTTTATGGTAGAGCTCATGTCAACAATTACTTCAGAGTGACAAGTGTAATAAGATCTGGGGGAAATGAGAAGTGTCATTTGACCAATGTCTTGGAGGATGAGATGGAATTGATCTGGGTAGAGAGAACAGCGTGTACAAGAAGTCAGAA
>JAVSCE010014569.1:0-56569 GCA_032199065.1 Smutsia gigantea | reverse complement strand
AGGAGGAGGAGCAGGAGCAGGAAGAGCAGGAGGAGGAGCAGGAGCAGGAAGAGCAGGAAGAGGAGGAGGAGAAGGAGCAGGAGTAACAGTAGGAGGAGCAGGAGGACGAGAAGGAGGAGGAGCAGGAGGAGAAGGAGGAGGAGATGGGGGATGAAGAGCAGGAGGAGGAGCAGGAGGAGGTGTATCAGGAGCAGGAGCATAAGGAAAGAGTAGAATGAGGAGCAGGAGGAGGAGGAGAAGGAAGAGGAGAAGGAGCAGGAGGAGGAGCAGGAGGAGCACGGGGAGCAGGAGGAGCAGGAGGAAGAGCAGGAGCAGGAAGAGCAGGAGAAGGAGGAGCAGGAGCTGGAGCAGTAAGAGGAGGAGCACCTGGAGCAGGAGGAGGAGGAGGAGGAGCAGGAGCAGGAAGAGCAGGAGGAGGAGGAGGAGGAGCAGGAAGAACAGGAGGAGGAGCAAGAAAAGGAAGAGCAGGAGGAAGAGCAGGAGGAGCAGTAGGGTTAGGAGGAGCAGGAGAGGTAGCAGGAGGAGCAGTAGCAGGAGGAGCAAGAGGAGGAAGAGGAGGAGGAGGAGGTACAGCAGGAGTAGGAAGAGCAGGATGAGGAACATGAGGGGAAGGAGGAGTAGAAGGAGGAGCAGGAGGAGCAGGAGAAGGAAGAGTAGGAGGAAGAGGAGGAGGAGGAGCAGGAGGAGCAGGAGGAGCACGAGGAGATGGAGCAGGAGCAGAAGAATGAAGAGCAGGATGAGGAAGAGCAAGAGAAGGAGGAGGAGCATGAGGAGGAGGAGGAAGAGTAGGAGGAGTAGGAGAAGCAGAAGGAGGAGGAGCAAAAGGAAGAACAGGAGAAGGAGGAGGAGCAGGAACAGGAGCAGGAGCAGCAGCAAGAAGATCAGGAGCAGGAAGAGCAGGAGGAGGAGCAGTAAGAGAAGGAGGAGGAGCAGGAGTAGCAGGAGAAGGAGCAGGAGCATGAAGAATAGGAGGAGGTGGAGCAGGAGCAGGAGGAACAGGAGGAGGTGCAGTAAGAGTATAGGAGGAGAAGGAGGATCAGGAGGAGGAGCAGGAACAGGAAAAGCAGGAGTAGGAGGAGCAGTAGGAGCAGCAGGAGGAGGAGCAGTGGCAGTGGGAGGAGCAAGCGGAGGAGAAGGAGCAGGAGGAACAGGAGCAGGATGAGTAGGACGAGGAGGAGGAGGAGCAAGAGCAGCAGCAGTAAGAGCAGGAGGAGAAGTAGCAGGAGTTAGAGCAGGAGCAGAAGAGCAGAGGGAAGATCAAGAGGAGAAGGACCAGGAACAGGAGGAGCAGGACCAAGAGGAGGAGGAGCAGGCGCAGGAAAAGCAGGAGGAGGAGGAGTAGCAGGAGCAGGAGCAGGAGGAGCAGGAGGAGGAAGAGGAGGAAGGAGGAGGTAGAGCAGGTGTAGGAAGAGCAGGAGGACGACATGAGGAGGAGGAGGAGTAGAAAGAGAAGCAGGAGTAGCAGGAGCAGGAAGAGTAGGAAGTGGAGGAGCAGGAGGAGCAGGACGAAGAGGAGGAGCAGGAGGAGGAGGAGGAGCAGGAGGAGGAGGTGGAGCAGGAGGAGGAGGAGGAGCAGGAGGAGGAGGAGGAGCAGGAGGAGGAGCAGGAGCAGTGGGAAGAGCAAGCGGAGGAGAAGGAGCTGGAGGAGCGGGAGCAGGACGAGTAGGAGGACGAGGTGAACGAGCAAGAGCAGCAGCAGGAGGAGCAGGAGGAGGCGGAGTAGGAGGAAGGGAAGCAGCAGGAGTAGGAGCACGAGCAGGAGCAGCAGCAGGAAGAGCAGGAGGAAGAAGAGGAGCAGGAGGAGGAGCAGGAAGAAGAAGAGCAGGAGGAGGAGGAGCCTGAGGAGGAGAAGGAGCAAGAAGATTAAGAGGAGGAGGAGTAGAAGTTAGAGCAGCAGGAGCAGGAGGAGCAGGAGGAGGAAGAGCAGGAGGAGGAGCAGGAGGAGGAAGATCAGGAGGAGTAAGGGGAGCAGGAGGAGGAAGAGGAGGAGCAGGAGGAGCAGGAGGAGCAGGAGGAGGAGCAGGAGAAGGAGGAGGAGCAGGAAGTGTAGTATTAGTAGGAGGAAGTGCAGGAGGAGCAGGAGCAGGATCAGGAGGATCAGGAGTAGGAGCAGGATGAGCAGGAGGAGGAGCAGGAGCAAGAGGAGGAGCAGCAGGTGTAGTAGTATTAGGAGGAGGTGCAAGAGGAGCAGGAGCACAAGGAGGAGCAGTAGCAGGAGGAGGATAAGGAGAAGGAGCAGGAGTAACAGGGGCATGAGGAGAAGGAGGAGGAGAAGGAGTAGAAGGAGGAGGAGAAGGAGGAGCAGGAGAAGGAGGAGCAGGAGGAGGAAGAGGAGCAGGAGCATGAAGAGGAGAAGTAAGAGCAGGAGGAGGAGCAGGAGGAGCCAGAGGAGGAACAGGAGCAGGAAGAGAAGGAGGAGGAGGAGCTGGAGGAGAAGCTGGAGCAGGAAGAACAAGAGGAGGACGAGCAATAGGAGGAGCAGGAGCAGGAGGAGCAGGAGTAGGAGCAGGATGGGCAGGAGGAGGATCAGGAGGAAGAGCAGGGAAAGCAGGAGGAGGAGGAGCAGGAGTAGGAGCAGGAACAGGAATTACAGGAGCAATAGGAGGAGGGAAGGAAGAGCAGCAGGAGCAGGAGGAGCAGGAGGAGGTGGAGCAGGAGCAGGAAGAGCACAAGGAGGAGGAGGAGAAAGAGGAGCATGAGGAGGAGCAGTAGAAGGAAGAGCTGGAGCAGGAGGAGCAGGAAGAGCAGGAGCAGGAGGAGCAGGAGGAGGAGCAGGAAGAGCAGGAGGAGGAGCAAGAGGAGCAGTAGGAGGAGCAGGGGAAGGAAGAGCAGGAACAGGAGCAGGAAGAGCAGGAGCAGGAGGAAAAGGAGGATGAGGAAGAGCAGGAGGAGGAAAAGCAGGAGGAGGAGCACGAGGACGAGGAAGAGGAGCAGGAGTTGGAGGAGGAGCAGGAGCAGGAAGAGCAGAAGGAGGAGGAGCAGGAGGAGAAGGAGGAGGAGGAAGATGAAGAGCAAGAGGAGGAGCAGGAGAAGGAGGAGCAGGAGCAGGAGGAGGAGCAGGAGCAGGAAGAGCAGGAGGAGGAGAAAGAGCATGAGGAAGAGCAGGAGAATGAGGAGAGCAGGAGTGGGAGCAGGAGGAGTTGCAGTTCCAGGAGGAGCAGGAGGAGGTGGAGCAGGATAAGGAGCAGGAGCAGGAAGAGCAGGAGCAATAGCAGGAGGAGCAGGAAGAGCAGCAGGAGCAGGATGAGCAGGATTAGGACGAGGACCAGGAGCAGTAAGAGTAGGAGCAGGAGGAGCAGGAGGAGGAGCAAAGCAGGAGGAACAGGAGGAGGAGCAGGAGCAGGAAGAGATGGAGGAGGAGGAGCAGGAGCAGGAAGAGCAGCAGGAGCAAGAGGAGCAGGTGGAGGAGCAGGTGTAGGAAGAACAGGAGGAAGAGGAGCAGGAGAAGGAGCAGGAGGAACAGGAGGAGGAGCAGGAAGAACAGGAGGAGGAGGAGGAAGAGCAGGAGTATGAGCAGAAACAGGAAGAGCAGGAGAAGGAGGAGCAGGAGGAGGAGCAGGACCAGGAAGAACAGGAGCAAAAGGAGAAAGAGTAGGAAGAGCTGCAGGAGCAGGAGGAGCAGGAGGAGGAGGAGGAGCATTAGCAGTATGAGCAGGAGAAGGAGCAGGAGGAACAGGAGGAGGAACAGGAGCAGGAAGAGCAAGATGTGGAGGAGGAAGAGCAGGAAGAGCAGCATGATCAGTAGGAACAGTAGGAGGAACAGGAGCAGGAAAGGCAGGAGTAGGAGAGAAGGAGGAGCATCAGGATGAGCAGGAGAAGGAGGAGGAAGAACAGGAGCAGGAGGAGTAAGAGCAGCAGCAGGAAGTGCAGGAGGAAGAAGAGGAGCAGGAGGAGGAGCAGGAGCAGGAGGAGGAGGAGGAGCAGGAGCAAAGGGAGGAGAAGGAAGAGGAGAAGAACATTGAGGAGCATTAGCAGGAGGAGCAGGAGGAGGTAGAGGAGGAGCAGGATGATCATGAGGAGGATAAGGAGCAGGTGGAAGAGCAGGAGCAGGAGGTGGAGCAGGAGGAGGAGAAGGATGAAGAGCCGGAGCAGGAAGAGCATGAGGAGGAGGAGGAGGAAGAAGAGCAGTGCAGGACGAGCAGGAGGAGGAGCACAAGGTGGAGGAGCATTAGCAGGCTGAGCACGAGGAGGAGGAGGAGGAACAGAAGCAGGAAGAGCAGGAGGAGGACGAGCAGGAGGTGTAGGAGCAGGAGGAGGAGGAGAAAGAGGAGCAGGAGCAGGAGGAGGATCAGGAGCAGAAGGAGGAGCAGGAGGAGGATTAGGAGCAGGAAGAGCAGGGGCAGGTGGATAAGGAGGAGGAAGTGGAGAAGCAGGAGGGGCAGGAGGAGCTGGAGCAGGATGAGCAGGTGGAGTAGGAGGAGCAGGAAGAGCAGGAGCAGGAAGAGCAGGAGGAGGAGGAGGAAGAGCAGGAGCAGGAAGAGCAGGAGTAGGAGCTCCTTGAGGATGAGGAGGACCAGGATGAGCAAGAGGAGCAGGAACAGGAACAGAAGAAGGAAAGCAGGAGTAGAAGGAAGAGGAACAGGAGCAGGAGAAGGAGCAGAGTGGTTATGATGATATATGAAACTATGAGAGCATATATTATATATGGATATTATATGATAAGGCTGTAGGAGAAGAAGGAGCCGGAGGAGCAGGAGGAGGAGGAGCATGAAAACGAGGAGGAGGAGCTGGAGGAGCAGGAGGAGGAGCAGGAGCAGGAATTGGAGGAGGAGCATGAGCAGGAGGAGTAAGAGCAGGAGGAGACGGAGGAGCAGGATGAGGAGGAGCAGGAGGAGGAGCAGGACGGGGAGCAGCAGGAGGAGGAGGAGGAGCAGGAGTTGGAGGAGGAGGAGAAGGATGAGCAGGAGGAGGAGCAGGAGCAGGACGAGGAGCAGGAAGAGCAGAAGGATGAGGAGCATGGGCAGGAGAAAGAGCAGGGCCAGGAGGAGGAGCAGGAGCAGGAAGAGCAGGAAGAGTAGTAGGAGCAGGAAAAGCAGGAGGTGGAGGAGGAGGAGCAGGAGCAGGAAGAGCAGGAGAAGGAAGAGGAGGAAGAGGAGGAGCAGGAGGAGAAGGAGCATGAAAACGAGGAGGAGGAGCTGGAGGAGCAGGAGGAGGAGCAGGAGCAAGAGCAGGAGGAGGAGCAGGAGCAGGAGGAGTAAGAGCAGGAGGAGCTGGAGGAACAGGACGAGGAGGAGCAGGAGGAGGAGCAGGACGGGGAGCAGCAGGAGGAGGAGGAGGAGCAGGAGTTTGAGGAGGAGGAGCATGATGAGCAGGGGGAATAGCAGGAGCAGGACGAGGAGCAGGAGGAGCAGAAGGATGAGGAGCATGGGAAGGAGGTGGAGCAGGAGCAGGAAGAGCAGGAAGAGGAGTAGGAGCAGGAAAAGCAGGAGGTGGAGGAGGAGGAGCAGGAGCAGGAAGAGCAGGAGAAGGAACAGCAGGAAGAGGAGGAGCAGGAGGAAGAGCAAGAGTAGCAGGAGGAAGAGCAGGGGCAGGATCAGGAGCATGAGGAGCAGGAGCAGTAGGACCAGGAGGAGGAGGAGGAGAAGGAGGGGGAGGAGCAGTAAAAGCAGCAGGAGCAGGAGGAGCAGGAGGAGGAAAAGGAGCAGGAGAAGGAGGAGGAGCAGTAAGAGCAGGAGGAGGTGCAGGAGGAGCAGGAGGAGGAGCAGGAGCAGGAAGAGAAGGAGGAGGAGGAGCTGGAGGAGTAGCAGGAGCACGAGGAGCAGGAGGAGGAGCAGGAAGTGCAGCAGGAGGAACATGCGGAGCAAGAGGAGGAGCAGGAAAAGCAGGAGGAGGAGGAGCAGGAGCAGGAAGAGCAGGAGCATGAGGAGGAGGAGTAGGAAGAGCTGCAGGAGCACGAGGAGCAGTAGGAGGAACAGGAGCAGGAAGAGCAGGAGGTGGAGGAGGAGCAGGAAGAGCAGCAGGATCAAGAGGAACAGGAGGAGGAACAGGAGCAGGAAAAGCAGGAGGAGGAGGAGAAGGAGGAGGATCAGGAGGAGCAGGAGGAGGAGGAGGAAGAGCAGGAACAGGAGGAGTGAGAGCAGGAGCATGAGGAGCAGGAGGATGAGGAGGAGGAGCAGGAGCAAGAAGAGCAGGAGGAGGAGGCAGAGCAGGAAAAGGAGGAGGAGGAAAAGGAACAGGAAAAGCAGGATGAGCAGTAGGAGGAGGAGTAGGAGGAAGAGCAGGAGGAGGAGCAGGAGCAGGACGAACAGGAGGAGGACCAGGAGCTGTAAGAGCAGGAGTACGGGGAGAAGGATGAAGAGCAGTAGGAGCAGTAGGAGGAAGAGGAGGAGGAAGAGCAGAAGGCGGAGCAGGAGAAGGAGGAGAAGGAGGACGAGGAGCAGGAGGAGTAGCAGGAGCAGAAAGTACAGGAAGAGGAGGAGGAGCAGGAGGAGCAGGAGGAGGAGGAGGAGCAGGAGGACGAGGAGCAAGAGGAGGGGCAGGAGCAGGAAGAGCAGGCGGAGGAGGAGGAGCAGGAGAATCAGGAGGAGGAGCAGGAGCAGCAAGAGAAGGAGGAGGAGCAGGAGGAGAAGGAGGTGGAAATGGAGGAGGAAGAGCAGGAGGAGGAGCAGGAGCAGCAAGAGAAGGAAGAGGTGCAGGAGGAGGAGGAGTAGCATGAGGAGCAGTAGTAGAGGAGGAGGAGCAGGAGCAGGAAGAGAAGGAGGAGGAGAGCAGGAGGAGAAGGTGGAGGAGGAGGAGGAAGAGCAGGATAAGGAAGAGCAGGAAGAGGAGGAGCAGGAGGAGGACGAAGAGGAGAAAGAGCAAGAGCAGGAAGAGCAGGAGGAGTGTGAGGAGGAGGAGTAGGAGCAGCAGGAGCAGGAGGAGGAGAAGCAGTAAGAAGAGCAGTAGGAGGAGAAGGAGCAGGAGGAACAGGAAGAGGAGCAGGAGCATGAAGAGCAAGAGGTGGAGGAGCAGGAGGAGGAGCAGGAGCTGTAAGAGCAGGAGCAGGAGGAGGAGCGGGAAGAGCAACAGTTGCAGGAGGAGCAGGAGCAGGAGGAGCAGTAGGAGGTGGAGGAGCAGGAGCGGGAAAAGCAGGAAGAGGAGGAGGAGCAGGAGGTGGAGGAGGAGCAGGAGGAGCAGGGGCAGGAGAAGGAGCAGGAGCAGGAAGAGCAGGAGCAATAGCAGGAGGAGCAGGAAGAGCAGCAGGAGCAGGAGGAGCAGGATTAGGACAGGGACCAGGAGCAGTAAGAGTAGGAGCCGGAGGAGCTGGAGGAGGAGCAAATCAGGAGGAGGATCAGGAGCAGGAAGAGATGGTGGAGGAGGAGGAGGAGCAAGAAGAGCAGCATTAACAAGAGGAGCAGGTGGAGGAGCAGGAGTAGGAAGTACAGGAGGAAGAGGAGCAGGACGAGGAGCAAGAGGAGCAGAAGGATGAGGAGCATGTGCAGGAGGAAGAGCAGGGGCACGACGAGGATCAGGAATAGGAAGAGCAGGAAGAGTAGTAGGAGCGGGAATAGCAGGAGGTGGAGGAGGAGGACCAGGACAAGAAAGAGCAGGAGCAGGAAGAGCAGGAAGAGGAGGAGCAGGAGGAAGAGGAGGAGTAGCAGGGGGAGGAGCAGGGGCAGGAGCAGGAGCAGGAGTAGCAGGAGAAGAAGGACCAGGAGGAGGAGGAGACGGTGGAGGAGGAGCAGTAAGAGCAGCAGGAGCAGGAGGAGCAGGAGGAGGAAGAGGAACAGGAGCAGGAGGAGGAGCAGTAAGAGCAGGAGGAGGTGCAGGAGGAGCAGGAGGAGGAGCAGGAAGTGCAGGAGGAGGAACAGGAGGGGCAGGAGGAAGAGTAGGGAAAGCAGGAGGCGGAGGAGCAGGAGGAGGAGCAGGAACAGGAATAGCAGGGGAAAGAGGAGCAGGAGGAGGAGCAGGAAAAGCAGGAGGAGGAGGAGCAGGAGGAGGAGCAGGAACAGGAATAGCAGGGGAAGGAGGAGGAGGAGAAGGAATAGCAGCAGGTGCAGGAGGAGCAGGAGGAGGTGGAGAAGGAGCAGGAAGAGCACGAGGAGGAGGAGGAGCAGGAGAAGCATGAGGAGGAGCAGGAGAAAGAAGAGCAGGAGCAGGAGGGGCAGGAGCAGGAATAGCAGTAGCAGGAGTAGCAGGAGGTGGAGAGGAAGAGCAGGAGGAAGAGCAGGATAAGCAGGACGAAGAACAGGAACAGGAAGAGCAGGAGAAAGAGGAGCAGGAGGAGGAGCAGAGCAGGAAGAGCAGGAGCAGGATGAGGAGGAGCAGGAAGAGCAGCAGGAGCAAGAGGAGCCTGAGAAGGAGTAGCAGGAGCAGGAAGAGCAGGACAGGTGCAGGAAGACCTGGAGGAGTAGGAGGAGCAGGAGGAGCAGGAGGAGGAGGAGCAGGGGCAGGAAGAGAGGGAGCAGGAAGAGCAGGAGGAGGTGGAGGAGCAGGAAGAGCAGGAGTAGGAGGAGATGGAGGAAGAGCAAGAGCAGTGGGAACAGGAGGAAGAGCAGGAGCAGGAAGAAAAGGAGGAGTAGGAGGAGCACGAAGAGCAGCAGGAGAATGAGGAGCAGGAGGAGGAGCAGGAGCAGGAAGAACAGGAGGAGGAGGAGCAGGAGGAGGAGCAGGAGGATCAGGAGGAAGAGCAGGAAGAGCAGGAGAAGGAGCAGGAAGAGCACAGGAAGAGCAA
This sequence comes from Smutsia gigantea, assembly GCA_032199065.1. Classification (NCBI taxonomy): domain Eukaryota; kingdom Metazoa; phylum Chordata; class Mammalia; order Pholidota; family Manidae; genus Smutsia; species Smutsia gigantea. The sequence continues at coordinate 47,916 of JAVSCE010014569.1, read as the reverse complement.
GAAGAGAAGGAGGAGGAGCAGGAGGAGGAGCAGGAACAGGAATAGCAGGAGCAGTAGGAGGAGGAGAAGGAAAGCAGCAGGAGCAGGATGAGCAGGAGGATGGTGAGCAGGAGCAGGAAGAGCACGAGTTGGAGGAGGAGAAGGAGGTGCATGAGGAGGAGCAGTAGAAGGAAGAGCTGGAGTAGCAGGAGCAGTAAGAGCAGGAACAGGAGGAGCAGGAGGAAGAGCAGGAAGAGAACGAGGAAGAGCAGGAGGAGCAGGAGGAGGAGCAGGGTAAGGAAGAGCAGGACAAGGAGGAGGAGGAGCAGAAAGAGCAGCAGGAGCAGGAGGAGTAGGAGTAGGAGGAGCAGGAGCACGAAGAACAGGAGCAGGAGCAGGAAGAGCTTGAGGAGAAGGAGGAGCAGGAGGAGCAGGAGGAGGAGGAGCAGGAGCAGGAAGAGCAGGAGCACGTTGAGCAGGAGGAGGTGGAAGAGCAGGAAGAGCAGGAGGAAGAGGAACAGGAGGAGGAGCAGGAGCAGGAGGAGCAGGAGGAGGAGCAGGAGGAGCAGGAGTAGGAGCAAGTGTAGGAAGAGCAGGAGAAGGAAGAGCAGGAGGAGGAGCAGGAGGAGCAGGGGGAGCATGAGGATGAGCAGGAGAAAGAAGAGCTGGAGGAGGTGGAGCAGGAGCAAGAGGAGCAGGAGGAAGAAGAGGAGCAGGAAGAGCAGCATGAGCAGGAGCAGGAGGAGGAGCAGTAGCAGGAAGAGCAGGAGCAGGAGAAAGAAGAAGAGCTTGAGGAGCAGGAGGAGGAGCAGAAAGAGCAGGAGCAAGAGGAGCAGGAGCAGGAAGAGCAGTAGGAGGAGGAGCAGGAGGACGAGAAGGAGGAGGAGGAGCAGGAGGAGGAGGAGGAGGAGCAGTAGGAGGAGGAGCAGGAGTAGGAGGTGCAGGAGGAGTGGATCGAGGAAGAGGAGGATGAGCAGGAGGAGGAGGAGTAGCAGGAGGAGTAGGAGGAGGAGCAGGAGCAGGAAAAGCAAGAGCAGTAGGAGCAAAAGGAGGAGCAGGAGGAGCAAGAGGCTTAACAGGAGGAGCAGGAGCAGGAGGAGGAGGAGCAGGAAGAGCAGGAGGAGGAGCAGGAGCAGGAGGAGGAGGAAGATGATCAGGAGGAGGAGGAGCATGCGCAGAAGAGGAGCAGGAGTAACCAGAGCAGGAGGAGAAGGAGGAGGAAAAGGAGGAGGAGGAAGAGCAGGAGTAGGAAAAGCAGGAGGAGGAGCACGAGGAGGAGGAAGAGGAGCAGGAGGTGGAGGAAGAGCAGGAGCAGGAAGAGCAGAAGGAAGAGGTGCAGGAGGAGAAGTAGGAGGAGGAGGAGGAAGAGCAAGAGGAGGAGCAGGAGCAGGAGGAGCAGGATCAGGAGGAGGAGCAGGAGCAGGAAGAGCAGGAGGAGGAGGAGGAGCAGGAGGAGCAGGAGGAGGAGGAGCAGGAGAAGGAGCAGGAGCACGAAGAGCAGGAGCAATAGCAGGAGGAGCAGGAAGAGCAGCAGGAGAAGGAGGAGCAGGATTAGGACGAGGAACAGGAGCAGTAAGAGTAGGAGCAGGAGGAGCTGGTGGAGGAGCAAAGAAGGAGGAACAGGAGGAGGAGCAGGAGCAGGAAGAGATGGAGGAGGAGGAGAAGTAGGAAGAGCAGGAGAAGGAAGAGCAGAAGCAGGAAGAACAAGAGGTGGAACAGGAGGAGCATGAGGAGGAGGAATGAGAGCACGATGAGAAGGAGGAGTAGGGCGATGAGGAGCAGGAAGAAGAGCAGTAGCAGGAGGAGGAGCAGGAGCAAGAGCAGGAGCAGGAAGTGCAGGAGCAGGAAGTGCACGAGCAGGAAGAGGAGGATCAGGGACAGGAAGAGCTAAAGGAGGAGGAGCAGGAAGAAGAGGAGGGGGAGTAGGAGCAGGAAAAGGAAGAGGAGGAGCAGGAGGAGAAAGAGGAGGAGAAGGAAGAGCAGGAGGATGGCAGGTGAAGCTGGAGGAGGAACACGAGCAGGAATAACAGGAAGAGGAGGAGCAGAAGGAGGAGGAGAAGGAGGAGGAGCAGGAGGAGGAGGAGAAGGACGTGAGTGAAGTGACGTTAGGTGCAAAGGTGTGGTGAGGTTAAGTGAGGTGAGGTGAGGAACTGAGGTGTTGTGAGGTGGGTGAGTTTTGGAATTGAGGTGGGAGGTGAGGTGAGGTGATGACGTGAGGTGGTGAGGTGAGGAATTGAAGTGAGGTGATATGACTGAGGTTAGGTTAAGTGAGTGATTGAGGTGAGGAAGTGAGATGAGGAATTGTGTTACGGTGAGTGAGCTGACATGAGGTGTGGAGGTGAGGCGAGGTGAGGTGGTGAAGTGAGGAATTAGATGATGTGAGGTGAGAGAGGTGAAGTGAGTTAAATGTGAGGAGAGGAATTGGGGTGAGTGAGGTATAGAGTGAGGTGAGTTGAAGTGAGGAGGTCGGGTGAGGTGAGGAGATGTGGTGAGTTGAGTTGAGGTGAGAATTGAGGGCAGGGGAGGTGAGTGAAATTAAATTAAGTGAGTGAGGTGAGGTCATGAGGTGACCTGAGGATGTGAGGAGGTGGGGTGAGGTGAGGAATTGAGGTGAGGTGGGGTGAGGTGAGGTGATGTGTGTGAGGTGAAGTGGGAGGTGAGATGAGGAATTGAGGTGAGGTGAGGATTGAGGTCAGGTGAGATGAGTGATGTAAATTGAGGTGAGGAGTTGAGGTGACAGGAGGTGAGTTAAGGAGAGGAATTGAGGTGAGGTGATGTGAAGTGAGTAAGTGGAGATGATGTGAGCTGGGAAGTTGAGGTGTGGTGAGGTGAGTGAGGAAGTGAGGTGAGGAATTGAGGTGATGTGAGATGACAGGTGTGTAATTGAGGGGAAGTGAGGTGGTGAGGTGAGGAATTCAAGTGAGGTGAGGTGAGGTGAGGAAGTGAGTTGAGGAATTGTGTTGAGGTGAGCGAGTTGACGTGTTCTGGAAGTGAAGTGAGGTGGGTGAGGCAAAGTGACGTGAGTGATTTGAAGAGGAGGGTTGTTGACGTGAGGAGGTGAGCAGGTGAAGTGAGGAATTCCATGAGGTGAGTGAGGTGAGGTTAGAGGAGGTGTGAGTGAGGTTATTTGAGGTGCGCAGAAGTGAGATGATGTGAGGTGAGGTGAGGAAGAAAGTTGATGTGAGGTGAGGAGGTGAGGTGAGGGAGAGAGGCGTGGAATTAAGGTGAGGTCAGTGAAGTGACATTTGGTGTGGAGGTCAGGTGAGGGGAGAAAGTGAGGACGTGAGAATTGTGACTGTGTGGTGGGTGAGGTGAGGATTTGAGGTGAGGTCACAGAGGTGATGTCATTGGGGGAAGTGGGGTTGAGTGAGGATTGAGGTGATGTGAGGTATGAGGTGAAGTGAGGTCAGGTGAGTTGACATGAGGGGATAAGTTGAAGCGAGGTGAGATGAGGTGAGATGATGATGTTAGGTGAGTTGAAGAAATGAGGTGAGGTGAGGTGACATAAGGAGGAGTTGAGTTGAGTTGAGGAGTTGAGGTGAGGTAATGTGAGGAATTGATGTGAGGTGAGGTGAAGTGAGTGAGGTGAGGTGAGGTGACGTCCGATGATTCGAGGTTAGCTGAAGGGAAGTGAGGTGAGTGAGGTGAAATGAGGAGGTGAGCACATGGGTTGAATTGAATGAGTTGGGAGAAGTGAGTGAAATTAGGTGAGTAGGTGAGCTGTGAGGAGATGAAGAGGTGAGGTGAGGTGAGGAATTGAGGTGAGGTGAGCTGTAGTGGGTGAGGTGAGGTGAGCTTAGGAATTGTGGTGAATTGAGTTGAAGTGAGGTGAGATGAGGTGACGTGAGATGAGAAGAGGAGGTGAGGTGAGGTGAGGATATGAGTTGAGGTTAGGTGAGGTGAGTGAGGTGAAGTGATTAAAGTTAGGTGAGTGGACATCAGTTTAGGAGTTGAGGTGAGGTTAGTTGAAGTGAGTGAGGTGAGGTGAAAAGAGGTGAGGTGAGTTGAGGAATTGAGGTGAGGTGAGTGAGGTAAGGTGGGGTGAGGTGGTGAGGTGAGTGAGGTTACATGAGGTTTACAGTTGAGTTCAGGAGGTGTTGAGACGACATGTGGTGAGGAATTGAGTTGAGGTGAGATGAAGTGAGTGAGGTGAGGAAGTGAGCTGAGGTGAAGATTGATGTGAGGTGAGGTGAGTGAGGTGGAGTAACCTGCGTGATTTGAGGAGGAATTGATGTGACGAGGAGGTGAGCAGGTAAGGTGAGGAATTGAATGATGTGAGTGAGGTGAGGTTAGGTGAGGAGGTGAGCGGAGGTGAGGTGAGGAAGTGATTTGAATTGAGTAAGGATAGGTGAAGTGTGTGAACTGATATGAGATGAGGTGAAGACTTGAGGTGAGGTGTTGTGAGGAGGGGAGGTGAGGAAGTGATGTAAGGAATTGAGGTGAGTTGAGTGAGGTGATTGAGGTGAGGTGAGGTGAGGTGAGGAATTAGGTGAGGTGAGGTGAATGAGGAGAGGTGAGTTAAGGATTTGAGGTGAGGAATTGAGGTGAGTGAGGTAAAGTGGAGTGAATGAGGTGAGATGAAGGGAGGTGAGATGAGGTGAGGTGGAAAATGAGGTTAGGTGAGTTTAGGACATGAGGTGAGGTGACTGAGGTGAGGTGAGGAAGTGAGGTGAGGATTTGACTTGAGGTGAGTGAGATGACATGAGGTGTGGAGGTGAGGTGTGAAGAGTTGTGGAGGGGTGAGATGAGGAATTGAGGCGAGGTGCGGTGTGATGAGGTGAACTTAGTTGAGGAAGTGAGGTGAGGCGAGTTGGAGTGAGGAGTTTAGTTGAGGAATTTAGGTGTGGTGAGATGAGGTTAAGTGTGAGGTGAGTTGAGGTGAGGAGGTGAAGTGGTATGAGGTGAAGGCTGACGTGAGTTGAGGTGAGTGAGGTGAAGTGGCTGAGGTGAGGTGAGGTGATGTGAGGAGGTGAGAAAGTTGGGTGAGCAATTGAGGTGAGGTGTGGGGATTGAGGTGAGGTGAGGTAGGAGAAGTAGGAATTGAGGTGAGGTTGAGTTAATGAGTTCTGGTGTGGTGAGGAGGTGATGTGGTGAGATGAGGAATTGAGGCTTGGTTAGGTGAGTGAGGTGAGATGAAGTGCATTATTTTGAATAAGTGAAGTGAGGTAAGTGAGGTGAGGTGAAGTGAGTGAGGTGAGTTTTGGAGGTCACGTGAGGTGAGATGAGGAGTTGAGGTGAGGAATAGAGATCACTGGTGAGGTGACGTGAGGTAAGGAGTTGAGGTGAGGAATTGACATGAGGTGAGTTGATTGAGGTGAGCTGAGAGGTAAGTAGCTGAGTTCAGGTGAGGAGGTGAGGTGAGGATTGAGCTGATGTTAGGTGAATGGAAGTGAGTGGGGTGAGGTGAGGTGAGGAGGTGGGTTGACGTGAGATGAGTCTGGGTAAGTTGTGGTGATTTATTAAGTGAGGTGAGGTAAAGTGAGTGAGGTGAGGTGAGGTGAGTAGATTTGGTGATGTTAATAGAGAAAGTGACGAGATGAGGAGGAGGTGAGGTGAGGAATTGAGGTAAGGTGAGTTGAGTGAGGTGGGTTGAAGCGAGCGAAGAGAGGTGATGTGCGGAGGTGAATTGAGGTGAGGATTTGAGGTGCGTGAGGTGAGATGTGAATTGAGGTGAGAAGGTGAGGTGAGGTGATTTGAAGTAAAAAGAGGTGAGTTGAGGTGACGTTAGGTGAGGAATTGAGGTGAGGTGAAGTGAGGTGAGGTGACGTGAGATGAGATGAGTTTAGTTGAAGTGAGGTGAGGTGAGTTGAGCTGTGTTGAAGAGGTGAAGTGAGGTGAGGAATTGAGGTGAGGTGACGTGGGGTGGGTTGAGTTGAGTGGACCTGAGGAGATGAGGAATGGTTAGGTGAGGAATTGTGAGGTTCAGTGATTGAGGTGAGGAATTTTGAGGTGTGGTGATTGAGGTGAGTGAGGTGAGGTGAGGAGGTGAGTTGTGCTGAGAAGTGGAAGTGAGGAGAGTTGAAGAATGGAGGTGGTGTGAGTGAGGTGAGGTGAAAGGATGTGATGTGAGGAAGTGGGTGAGGAAGGGAGGTGAGGTGAGTGAGGTGACATGAGGTGTGGAGGTGAGGTGAGGAGTTGAGGTTAGGTGAGGGACTGAGGGTGAGTGAGGTGAGTTGAGTGGAGAATGTGAAGTGAGGATTTGAGGTGAGGAGAATGAGGTGACAGGTGTGGAGCTGAGGTGAGGTGAGGAGGTGAGGTGATTGATGTGAGGTGAGGAATTGAGGTGTGTGTGGTGAGGTGAGGGGTGAGGTGAAGTGGTGAGGTGACGAAATGTGGGGTGTGGTGAGTGAGGTGAGGTGGAGTGAGGTGAGGTGAGTGAGGTGAGGAATTTTGAGTTGAATGAGGTGACATGTTTTGTGGAGTTTAGGTGAGGTGAGGTGGTTAGTTGAGGAATTTAAGTGAGGTGTGGTGACATGAGGTGAGGTGAGGAATTGAGGTGAGGTGCGGTGAGTAGGTTAGGAGAGTAAGTGTGGTGAGGTGATTTAGATGTGAGGTGAGTGACGTGAAATGAAGTGAGTGATTTGAGGAGGAGGTGAGGTGACTTGAAGTGAGGAGGTGAGGTGAGGAATTGAAGGAGTTGAGTGGAATAAGTGAGGTTAGGTGAGGTGGTGAGCTGAAGTGAGGAGATTAGGTGTGGTGAGGTGAGGAATTGAGGCGAGGTTTGGTGTGATGAGGTAAACTTAGTTGAGTAAGTGAGGTGAGGTGGGGTGAGGAGTTTAGGTGAGGAATTAAATTGTGGTGAGGTCAGGTGAAGTGTGGGAGGTGAGTTGAGGTGAGGAGGTGAGGTGGTGTGAGGTGAAGACTGACGTGAGTTGAGGTGAGTGAGGTGAAGTGGCTGAGATGAGGTGAGGTTATGTGAGGAGGTGTGGAGGGGAATTGAATTGAGGTGAGGTATTGAGGTGAATGAGGTGACATGTGTGGAGGTGATGTGAGGTGGTGAGGTAAGGAATTTAAGTGAGGTGAGGTTACGTGAGGTGTGTTGAGGTGAGGTGTGGTGAGGTGAGGAGGTGAGATGAGGAAGTGAGGTGAGGTGAGAATTGAGATGTGTTGTGAAATGAAGTGTTTTGAGGAGTATGTGAGGTGACATGAGGTTAGCATGGGATGTGAGGGTTTGAGGTGATGTCAGTGAGGTTAAGTGAGGTGAGGTGAGATGAGGCGATGAGGATGTGAGGTGAGGAATTGAGGTGAGGTGAGATGACTGAGTTGAAGTGAGCGACGTGATGTGAGGTGCGGTGAGAAAATGAGGTGAGTCGAGTTGAGGAAGTGAGTTGGAGTGAGGTGAGGAATTGAGGTTACGTGAGTGAAGCGACATTAAGTGTGGAGGTGAGGTGAGTTGAGGAATTGAAGTGAGGTGAGGAATTGAGGTGAGGTGATGGAGGTGACCTCATTTGTGGAGTTGGGATGAGTTGTGGGTTGAGGTTATGTGAGGTGAAGTGAGTAAGCTGAGCTGAGTGGACATGAGATTAGGAGGTGAGGTTAGGTGTGGTGAAGTGGTTTAGGTAAGGTGAGGTGAGGTGAGGAAATGAAGTGACGTGAGTTGAGGAAGTGAGTTGAGATTAATGAGGGGAGGTGAGGCGATGAGGTGAGGTGAGGAATTGAGGTGAGGAGAGTGACGTGACATGAGGGGTGGAGGTGAGTGGAGGTGGGGAGTCGACGTTAGGTAGTGAGGAATTGAGGTGAGGAGAGGTGAGTTTGGATGAGGTGAGGTTACGTGAAATGTGGTGAGGAATTGAGGTGAGCTGAGTTGAGTGAAATTAAATGAAGTGTGGTGAGGACGTGAGGTGACCTGAGTATGTGAGGAGGTGGGGTGAGGTGGGGTGAGGTGAAGTGAGTGAGGTTAGGTAAGGTGAGGAGGTGAAGTGAAATGACTGAGTTGAGAAAGGATTTGATATGAGAGGGTGAGGAATTGAGATGAGGTGAGTAATGTGATGTGAGGTGAGGAAGTGAGGTGATGTGAGGAAGTGAATTGAGGAACAGAGGTGAGGTGAGTGAGGTGAGGTGAAGTGTGTGAGGTGACATGTTAGGTGAAGTGAGGAAGTGAGGTGAGGTGAGGATTGAGGTAAGGCGAGGTGAGTGATGTGAAGTAAGGTGAAGAGTTGAGGTGACATGAGGAGGTGAGGTAAGGAGAGGAATTGAGGTGAGGTGATGTGAAGTGAGTGAGGGGAGATGAGGTGAGCTGGGAAGATGAGGTGTGGTGAGGTGAGTGAGGAAGTCAGGTGAGGAATTGAGGTGAGGTGAGGTGACAGGTGTGTAATTGAGGGTAGGTGAGGTGGTGAGGGGAGGAATTCAAGTGACTTGAGGTGAGGTGAGGAAGTGAGTTGAGGAATTGTGGTGAGGTGAGGTGACGTGTTCTGGATGTGAGGTGAGGTTGTTGAGGCAAAGTGAAGTGAGTGATTTGAGGAGGAGTGGAGTTGATGTGAAGAGGTGAGAAGGTGAAGTGAGGAATTCAATTAAGTGAGTGAGGTGAGGTTACAGGAGGTATGTTGAGGTGAGGGGAGGTGAGGAATTGAGGTGAGGAGAGTGATGTGACATGAGGGGTGTAGGTGAGTGGATGTGGGGAGTTGAGGTTAGGTAGTAAGGAAATGAGGTGAGGAGAGGTGAGGATGGATGAGGTGAGGTTAACTGAAATGTGGTGAGGAATTTAGGTGAGGTGAGGTGAGTGAAATTAAATGAAGTGAGTGAGGTGAGGACGTGTGGTGACCTGAGTACGTGAGGAGGTGTGGTGAGGTGAGGAATTGAGGTGAGGTGGGGTGAGGTGAAGTGAGTGAGGTTAGGTAAGGTGAGGAGGTGAAGTGAAATGACTGAGTTGAGAAGTGATTTGATATAAAGAGGTGAGGAATTGAGATGAGTGGTGTAATGTGATGAAGGTGAGGAGGTGAGGTGAGGTGAGGAAGTGTAGGGAGGATTTGAGGTGAGGTGAGTGAGGTGAGGTGAAGTGTGTGAGGTGACGTGGGAGGTGAAGTGAGGAAGTGAGGTGAGGTGAGGATTGAGGTAAGGCGAGGTGAGTGATGTGAAGTGTGGTGAGGAGTTGAGGTGACATGAGGAGGTGAGGTAAGGGGAGGAATTGAGGTGAGGTGATGCGAAGTGAGTGAGGGAAGATGAGGTGAGCTGGGAAGATGAGGTGTGGTGAGATGAGGGGGGAAGTGAGGTGAGGAATTGAGGTGAGGTGAGGTGACATGTGTGGAATTGAGGGGAGGTGAGGTGGTGAGGTGAGGAATTCAAGTGAAGTGAGGTGAGGTGAGGAAGTGAGTTGAAGAATTGTGGTGAAGTGAGTGAGGTGACGTGTTCTGGATGTGAGGTGATGTTGTTGAGGCAAAGTGAAGTGATTGATTTGAGGAGGAGGGGAGTTGACGTGAGGAGTTTAGCAAGTGAAGTGAGGAATTGAATTAGGTGAGAGAGGTGAGGTTAGAGGAGGTGAGTTGAGGTGAGGTGAGGTGAGGAATTGAGGTGATGTGAGTGAGGTTATTTGAGGTGCGCAGAAGTGAGGAGAGGTGAGGTGAGGAAGTGAGTTGATGTGAGGTGAGGAGGTGAGGTGAGGTAGAGAGGCGAGGATTAAGTTGAGGTCAGTGAAGTGACATTTCGTGTGGAGGTCAGCTCAGGTGAGGATGTGAGGAGGTGGGAAGTGTGAGAGTGCGGTGGGTGAGGTGAGGTACGAGGGAGAGGAGTTGAGTTGAGATCACAGAGGTCATGTCATTGGGGGAAGAGGTGTTGAGTGAGGATTGGGGTGATGTGAGGTATGAGGTGAAGTTAGGTGAGTGAGTTGACATGAGGGGATAATTGGAAGCGAGTTGAGATGAGGTGAGATGATGATGTTAGGTGAGTTGAAGAAATGAGGTGAGTTGAGGGGACATAAGTTGTGGAGTTCAGGTGAGCTGAGGAGGTGAGGTGAGGTAATGTGAGGAATTGAGGTGAGGTGAGGTGAAGTGAGTGAGGTGAGGGGAGGTGACGTCTGATGATTCGAGTTTAGTTGAAGGGAAGTGAGGTGAGTGAGGTGACATGAGTAAGTGAGCACATGGGTTGAATTGAATGAGTTGGGTGAAGTGAGATTAGATGAGTACGTGAGCTGTGATGAGATGAAGAGGTGAGGTGAGGTGAGGAATTGAGGTGAAGAATTGAGTTGAGGTGAGCTGTAGTTTGTGAGGTGAGGTGAGCTTAGGAAGTGTGGTCAAATGAGTTGAAGTCAGGTGATATGAGCTGAGGTGAGGTGACGTGAGGTGAGGATATGAGTTGAGGTTAGGTGAGGTGAGTGAGGTGAAGTGAGTAAAGTGAGGTGAGTGGAAATGAGTTTAGGAGTTGAGGTGAGGTGAGTTGAAGTGAGTGAAGTGAGGTGAGAAGAGGTGAGGTGATTTGAGGAATTGAGGTGAGGTGAGTGAGGTTAGGTGGGGTGAGGAGGTGAGGTGAGTGAGTTTACATGAGGTTTGGAGGTGAGTTGAGGAGGAGTTGAGATGACATGTGGTGAGGAATTGAGGTGAGGTGAGGTGAAGTGAGTGAGGTGAGGTGAGGAGTTGAGCTTTGGTGAGGATTGAGGTGAGGTGAGGTGAGTGAGGTGAAGTGACCTGAGTGATTTGAGGAGGAATTGATGTGACGAGTAGGTGAGCAGCTAAGGTGAGGAATTAAATGAAGTGAGTGAGGTGATGTTAGGTGAGGAGTTGAGTGGAGGTGAGGTGAGGAAGTGATTTGTGTTGAATAAGGATAGGTGAAGTGAGTGAACTGATGTGAGGTGAGGTGAAGTCTTGAGGTGAGGTGACGTGAGGAGGAGAGGTGAGGAAGTGATGTAAGGATTTGAGGTGAGTTGAGTTAGGTTATTGAGGTGAGGTGAGGTGAGGAGTTAGGTGAGGTGAGGTGAATGAGGTGAGGTGTGTTAAGGATTTGAGGTGAGGAATTGATGTGAGTGAGTTAAAGTCGAGTGATTGAGGTGAGATGAAAGGATGTGAGGTGAGTTTAGGACGAGGTGAGGTGACTGAGGTGATGTGAGGAAGTGAGGTGAGTATTTGTGTTGAGATGAGTGAGATAACATGAGGTGTGGAGGTGAGGTGTGAAGAGTTGTGGTGAGGAGAGATGAGGAATTGAGGCGAGGTGCGGTGTGATGAGGTGAACTTAGTTGAGGAATTGAGGTGAGGTGAGTTCGGGTGAGGAGTTTAGGTGAGGAGTTAAGTTGTGGTGAGGTGAGGTGAAGTGTGGGAGGTGAGTTGAGTTGAGGAGGTGAAGTGGTGTGAGGTGAAGACTGACATGATTTGAGGTGAGTGAGGTGAAGTGGCTGACTTGAGGTGTGGTGATGTGAGTAGTTGAGGAGATGGGATGAGCAATTGAGGTGACTTGTGGGGTGTGAGGTGAGGTGAGGCAGGAGACGTAGGTATTGAGGGGAGGTTGAGTTAATGAGGTCTGGTGTGGTGAGGAGGTGGTGTGGTGAGATGAGGAATTGAGGCTTGTTTAGGTGAGTGAGGTGAGATGAGGTCATTGTGGTGAAGAAGTGAGGTGAGGGAAGTGAGGTGAGGTGAAGTGAGTGAGGAGTGTGTTTTGGAGGTCACGTTAGGTGAGATGAGGAGGTGAGGTGAGGAATTGAGATCACTGGTGAGGTGACGTGAGGTAAGGAGTTGAGGTGAGGAATTGACATGAGGTGAGATGATTGATGTGAGCTGACAGGTAAGTAGCTGATGTGAGGTGAGTAGGTGAGGTGAGGATTGAGGTTATGTGATGTGAGATGAAGTGAGTGGGGTGAGTTGAGGTGAGGAGGTGGGTTGAAGTAAGATGTGTTGGGGTAAGGTGTGGTGAGGTATTTATGTGAGCTGAGGTAAAGTGAGTGAGGTGAGGTGAGGTGAGAAGATTTGGTGAGTTTAATAGAGAAAGTGACGAGATGAGGATGATGTGAGGTGAGGAATTGAGGTAAGGTGAGGTGAGTGGGGTGGGTTGAAGCGAGCGAAGTGAGGTGATGTGTTGAGGTGAATTGAGGTGAGGATTTGAGGTGCGTGAGGTGAGGTGTGAAGTGAGGTGAGAAGTTGAGGTGAGGTGAGATGAAGTCAAATGAGGTGAGCTGAGGTGACGTTATGTGAGGAAATGAGGTGAGGTGAAGTGAGTAGGTGAGGTGAGGAAGTGTGGTGAGGTGATTTAGATGTGAGGTGAGTGACGTGAAATGAAGTGAGTTATTTGAGGAGGAGGTGAGGTGACCTGAAGGGAGCAGGTGAGGTGAGGAATTGAAGGAGTTGAGTGGAATAAGTGAGGTTAAGTGAGGTGGTGAGCTGAAGTGAGGAGATGAGGTGTGGTGAGGTGAGCAATTGAGGGGAGGTTCGGTGTGATGAGGTAAACTTATTTGAGGAAGTGAGGTGAGGTGGGGTGAGGAGTTTAGGTGAGGAATTAAGGTGTGGTGATGTGAGGTGAAGTGTGGGATGTGAGTTGACGTGAGGAGGTGAGGTGTTGTGATGTGAAGACTGACGTGAGTTGAGGTGAGTGAGGTGAAGTGGCTGAATTGAGGTGTGGTGATGTGAGGAGGTGAGGAGAGGAATTGAAGTGAGGTGAGGAAGTGAGATGAGGTGAATTAGGTGACATGTTGTGGGGAGTTGAGGAGAGTTGGTTAGGTGAGGAATTTAAGTGAGTTGAGGTTACGTGAGGTGGGTTGAGGTGAGGTGAGTTGAGGTGAAGAGGTGAGATGAGGAAGTGAGGTGAGGTGAGGATTGAGATGATGTGAGGTGAAATGAAGTGAGTGTATTGAGGAGGATATGAGGTGACATGAGGTTAGCATGGGAGGTGATTATTTTAGGTAATGTGAGTGAGGTTAAGTGAGGTGAGTTGAGCTGAGGTGATGAGGGGGTGAGGTGAGGAATTGAGGTCAGGTGAGATGACTGAGTTGAAGTGAGCGACGTGATGTGAGGTGAGGTGAGAAGATGAGGTGAGTCAAGGTGAGGAAGTGAGTTGGAGTGAGGTGAGGAATTGAGTTGACGTGAGTGAAGTGACATTACGTGTGAAGGTGAGGTGAGTTGAGGAATTGAGGTGAGGTGAGGAATTGAGGTGAGATGAGGTGAGAAGGTGAGGCGAGGAAGTGTGGTGAGGTGATTTAGATGTGAGGTGAGTGACGTGAAATTAAGTGAGTGATTTGAGAGGTGAGGTGAATTGAAGTGAGCAGGTGAGTTGAAGAATTGAGGAGAGGTTCGGTGTGATGAAGTAAACTTAGTTGCGGAAGTGAGGTGAGGTGGGGTGAAGAGTTTAGGTGAGGGATTAAGTTGTGGTGATGTGAGGTGAAGTGTGGGAAGTGAGTGAAGTGAGGAGGTGAGGTGGTGTGAGGGGAAGACTGACGTGAGTTTAGGTGAGTGAGGTGAAGTGGCTGAGTTGAGGTGAGGTGATATGAGGAGGTGAGGAGAGGAATTGAAGTGAGGTGAGGAAGTGAGGTGAGGTGAATGAGGTGAAATGTGTGGAGGTGAGGTGAGGTGGTGTGGTGAAGAATTTAATTGAGGTGAGGTTACGTGAGGTGTGTGGAGGTGAGGTGAGATGAGGTGAGGATGTGACATGAGGAAGTGAGGTGAGGTGAGGATTGAGATGATTTGAGGTGAAATGAAGTGAGTGTTTGGAGGAGTATGTGAGGAGACAGGTTAGCATGCGAAGTGAGGAACTGAGCTGATGTGAGGGCGGTTAAGTGAAGTGAGCTGAGCTGAAGGGATGAGGAGATGAGAGGACTTGAGGTGTGGTGGGATGACTGAGTTGAAGTGAGTGACGTGATGTGAGGTTAGGTGAGAAGATAAGGTAAGGTGAGGTGAGGAAGTGAGTTGATGTGAGGTGAGGTAGTGAGGTGAGGAATTGAGGTGACGTGAGTGAAGTGACATTAAATGTGGAGGTGAGGTGAGTTGAGAAATTGAGGTGAGGTGAGGAATTGAGGTGAGTGTGAGGTGAGGTGAGGCACGGAGGTGAGGGGAAGTGTGGAATTGAGATGAGGTGATGGAGGTGACCTCATGTGTTGAGTTTGGATGAGTTGAGGATTGAGGTTATGTGAGGTGAAGTGAGTAAGCTGAGGTGAGTGGACATGTGATTAGGAGGTGAGGTGAGGTTTGTTGAAGTGATTTAGGTAAGGTGAGGTGAGGTGAGTAAATGAAGTGACGTGAATTGAGGAAGTGAGTTGAGATGAATGAGTTGAGGGGCGGCGAAGAGGTGAGGTGAGGAAGTGAGGTGAGTAATTGAGGTGAGGATAGTGAGGTGACATGAGGTGTGGAGGTAAGGGGAAGTGGGGAGTTGAGGTGAGGTAATGAGGAATTGAGGTGAGGAGTGGTGAGGTTGGATGAGGTGAGGTTAGCTGAAATGTGGTGAGGAATTGAAGTGAGGTGAGGTGAGTGAAATTAAATGAAGTGAGTGAGGTGAGGACGTGAGGTGACCTGAGTACGTGAGGAGATGGTGTGTGGTGTGGAATTGAGGTGAGGTGGGGTGAGGTTAAGTGAGATAGGTTAGGTAAGGTGGGGAGGTGAAGTGAAATGACTGAGTTGAGTAGTGAGTTGAAATGAGGAGGTGAGTAATTGAGGTGAGGTGAGTAATGTGATGTGAGGTGAGGAGGTGATGTGAGGTGAGGTGGAAAATGAGGTGAGGTGAGTTTAGGGCAAGAGGTGAGGTGACTGAGGTGAGGTGAGGAAGTGAGGTGAGGATTTGAGTTGAGGTGAGTGAGATGACAAGAGGTGTGGAGGTGAGGTGTGAAGAGTTAAGGTGAGGTGAGATGAGGAATTGAGACGAGGTGCGGTTTGATGAGGTACACTTAGGTGAGGAAGTGAGGTGAGATGGGGTGAGGAGCTTAGGTGAGGAATTAAGGTGTGGTGAGGAGAGGTGTAGTGTGGAAGGTGAGTTGAGGTGAGGAGGTGAAGTGGTGTGAGGTGAAGACTGACGTGAGTTGAGGTGAGTGAGCTGAAGTGCCTGAGTTGTGGTGAGGTGATTTGAGGAGGTGAGGAGAGGAATTGAAGTGAGGTGAGGTGAGTGAGGTGAGGAAGTGAGGTGAGGTGAATGAGGTGAAATGTGGTGTGGAGGAGAGTTGAGGTAGTGAGGTGAGGAATTTAAGTGATGTGAGGTTACGTGAAGTGTGTTGAGGTGAGGTGATGTGAGGTGAGGAGGTGAGATGAGGTAGTAGGGTGAGGTGAGGTTTGAGATGATGTGAGGTGAAATGAAGTGAGTGTTTTGAGGAGGATGTGAGGTGACATGAGGTTAACATGTGAGGTGAGGATTTCAGGTGGTGTGAGTGAGGCTAAGTGATTTGAGCTGAGCTGAGGGGATGAGGATGTGAGGTGAGGAATTGAGGTGAAGTGAGATGACTGATTTGAAGTGAGTGACGTTATATGAGGTGAGGTGAGAAGATGAGGTGAGGTGAGGTGAGGAATTGAGTTGTTTGAGGTTAGGGAGTTAGGTGAGGAATTGAGGTGACATGAGTGAAGTGACGTTAGGTGTGAAGGTGAGGTGAGGTTAAGTGGGGTGAGGTGAGGAACTGAGGTGAGGTGATGTGGGTGAGTTGTGTTATTGAGGTGGGAGGTGAGGTGAGGAATTGAA
Source organism: Smutsia gigantea (assembly GCA_032199065.1). Classification (NCBI taxonomy): domain Eukaryota; kingdom Metazoa; phylum Chordata; class Mammalia; order Pholidota; family Manidae; genus Smutsia; species Smutsia gigantea. The sequence continues at coordinate 32,373 of JAVSCE010014569.1, read as the reverse complement.
GTGAGGAGATATAAGTGAGGTGAGGTGAAGGGAGTGACTTGAGGTGAGGAAGAGAGATGAGGATTTGAGGTATGGTGAGTGAGCTGACATGAGGTGTTGAGGTGAGGCGAGTTGAGGAGGTGAAGTGAGCATTTAGATGATGTGAGGTGAGTGAGGTGAAGTGAGTTAAAGGTGAGGTGAGGAATTGAGGTGAGTCAGGTAAGGAGTGAGGTGAGGTGAATTGAGGAGGTCGGGTGAGGTGAGGAGATGCGGTGAGTTGAGGTGAGGTGAGAATTGAGGGGAGGGGAGCTGAGTGAAATTAAATGAAGTGAGTGAGGTGAAGACGAGAGGTGACCTGAGGATGTGAGGAGGTGGGGTGAGGTGAGGAATTGAGGTGAGGTGGGGTGAGGTGAAATGAGTGAGGTTAGGTAAGGTGAGGAGGTGAAGTGAAGTGACTGAGTTGAGAAGTGAGTTGAAATGAGGAGGTGAGGAATTGAGCTGGGGTGAGTAATGGGATGTGAAGTGAGGAGGTGAGGTGAGGTAAGGAAGTGAAGTGAGGAATTGAGGTGAATTGAGTGAGGTGAGGTGAAGTGTGTGAGGTGAAGTGGGAGGTGAGGTGACGAAGTGAGGTGAGGTGAGGTTTGAGGTAAGGCGAGGTGATTGATGTAAAGTGAGGTGAGGAGTTGAGGTGACAGTAGGTGAGGTAAGGAGACGAATTGAGGTGAGGTGATGTGAAGTGAGTAAGTGGAGATGAGGTGAGCTGGGAAGATGAGGTGTGGTGAGGTGAGTGAGGAAGTGAGGTGAGGTTTGAGGTGAGGTGAGGTGACAGGTGTGGAATTGAGGGGAGGTGATGTGGTGAGGTGTGGAATTCAAGTGAGGTGAAGTGAGGTGAGGAAGTGTGTTGAGGAATTGTGGTGAGGTGAGTGAGGTGAGGTGTTCTGGAGGTGAGGTGAGGTGGGTGAGGCAAAGTGAAGTGAGTGATTTGAGGAGGAGGGGAGTTGACGTGAGGAGGTGAGCAAGTGAAGTGAGGAATTGAATGAGGTGAGTGAGGTGAGTTTAGAGGAGGGGAGATGAAGTGAGGGGAGGTGGTGAATTGAGATGATGCGTATGAGGTTATTTGAGGGGCACAGAAGTGAGATGAGTTGAGGTGAGGTGAGGAAGTGAGTTGATGTGAGGTCAGGAGGTGAGGTGAGGGAGAGTGGCAAGGAATTAAGTTGAGGTCAGTGAAGTGACATTTGGTGTGGAGGTCAGATGAGGTGAGGAAGTGAGGAGGTGAGAATTGTGAGTGTGTGGTGGGTGAGGTGAGTTAAGGAGGTGAGGAATTGAGGTGAGGTCACAGAAGTGATGTCACTGGGGGATGTGGGTTTGAGTGAGGATTGAGGTGATGTGAGGTATGAGGTGAAGTGAGGCGAGGTGAGTTGACATGAGGGGATAAGTTGAAGCGAGGTGAGATGAGGTGAGATGATGATAGGTGAGTGGAAGAAATGAGGTGAGGTGAGGTGACATATGGTGTGGAGTTGAGGTGAGGTGATGAGTTGAGGTGGGTAACGTGAGGAATTGAGGTGAGGTGAGGTGAAGTGAATGATGTGAGGTGAGGTGACGTCCGATGATTCGAGGTTATTTGAAGGGAAGTGAGGTGAGTGAGGTGACATGACGAAGTGAGCACATGGTTTGAATTGAACGAGTTATGTGGAGTGAGTGAGATTAGATGAGTAGGTGAGCTGTGAGGAGATGAAGAGTTGAGGTGAGGTGAGGAATTGAGGTGAGGTGAGGTGTAGTGGGAGAGGTGAGGTGAGCTTAGGAAGTGTGAATTGATTTGAAGTGAAGTGAGATGAGGTGAGTTGAGGTGAGAAGAGTAGGTGAGGTGAGGATATGAGTTGAGGTTAGGTGAGGTGAGTGAGGTGAAGTGAGTAAAGTGAGGTGAGTGGACATGAGTTTAGGAGTTGAGGTGAGGTGAGTTGAAGTTAGTTAGGTGAGGTGAGAAGAGGTGAGGTGAGTTGAGGAATTGAGGTGTGGTGAGTGTGGTTAGGTGGGGTGAGGAGGTGAGCTGAGTGAGTTTACATGAGGTTTGGAGGTTAGTTGAGGAGGAGTTGAGATGACATGTGTGAGGAATTGAGGTGAGGAGAAGAGAAGTGAGTGAGGTGAGGTGAGGAGTTGAGCTTTGGTGAGGTGAGTGATTTGAAGAGACCTGAGTGATTTGAGGAGGAATTGATGTGACGAGGAGGTGAGCAGCTAAGGTGAGGTATTGAATGAAGTGAGTGAAGTGAGGTTAGGTGAGGAGGTGAGCGGAGGTGAGGTGAGGAATTGATTTGAGTTGGGAAGGATAGGTGAAGTGAGTGAACTGATGTGATGTGAGGTGAAGACTTGATGTGAGGAGATGTGAGGAGGAGAGCTGAGGAAGTGATGTAAGGAATTGAGGTGAGTTGAGTGAGGTGATTGAGTTGAGGTGAGGTGAGGTGAGGAATTCGGTCAGATGAGGTGAATGAGGTGATGTGAGTTAAGGAATTGAGGTGAGGAATTGAGGTGAGTGAGGAAGTGATGTGAGGATTTGAGTTGAGGTGAGTGAGATGACATGAGGTGTGGAGGTGAGGTGTGAAGAGTTGAGGTGAGGTGAGTTGAGGAATTGAGGCGAGGTGTGGTGTGACGAGGTAAATTAAGTTGCGGAAGTGAGGTGAGCTGGGGTGAGGAGTTTAGGTTAGGAATAAAGGTGTGGTGAGGTGAGGTGAAGAGTGGGAGGTGAGCTGAGTTGAGGAGGTGAGGTGAGCAGAAGCAGGAAGTGTAGGAGGAGGAGCAGGAGGAGGAGAAGGAACAGGAGAAGCAGGAGGAGGAGCAGAAGAGCAGGAGGAGGAGGAGTACCAGGAGGAAGAGCAGGAGCAGGAAAAGCTGGAGGAGGAGTAGAAGGAGGAGGTGCAGGAGCAGGAAGAGCAGGAGCAGGAAGAGGAGGATCAGGAAGAGCATCAGGAGCAGGAGGAGCAGGAGGAGGTCTAGCCGGAGCAGGAGCAGGAGGAGGAGCAGGAGGAGCAGGAGGAGGATGTGGAGCAGGAGTTTGAAGTGCAGGAGAAGGAGGAGCAGGAGGAGGAGCATTAAGAGTAGGAGGAGGAGCAGGTGGAGCATTAGGAGGAGGAGTAGTAGAAAGGGCAGTAGGAGGGGGATCACGAGGAGCAGGAAGAGGCGGAGCAGGAGGAGGCGCATCAGGAGGAGGAGCAGGAAGGGGAGGATCCGGAGGTGGAGGAGGAGGAGCAGGAGGAGGAGGAGGAGCAGGAGGAGGAGGAGCAGGGGGACGAGGAGCAGGAGGAGGAGCAGGAGCAGGAAGAGCAGGAGGAGGAGGAAGAGCAGGAGTAGCAGGTGGGGGAGCAGTAGCAGGAAGAGAAGGAGGAGGAGCAGGAGGAGAAAGAGGAGGTGATGGAGGCGGAAGAGCAGGAGGAGGAGCAGGAATAGGTGGAGCAGGGGGAGGAGGAGGAGCAGGAGAATGTGGTGGAGGAACAGGAAGAACAGGAGCAGTTAAAGCAGGAGCAGGAGGAGCAGGAGTAGGAGAAGGAGCAGGAAGAGCAAGAGGAGGAGGAACAGGAGGAGGAGCAGGAGGAGCAGGACGAAGAGCAGAAAGAGCAGGAGGAGGAGCAGGAGGAGGGTCAGGAGCAGGAAGAGCAGGAATAGGAGGAGCAGGAAGAGGAGCAGGAGCAGGAAGAGCAGGAAGAGGAGGAGCAGGAGGAGGAGGAGGAGAAGGAAGAGGAGGAGGAGGAGAAGGAGGAGCAGGAGGAGGAGCAGGAACAGGAGGAGGAGCAGGATGAGAAGGAGCAGTAGATGGAGGAGCAGGAAGAGCAGCAGGAGCAGGATGAGCAGGAGGAGGAGGAGGAGCAGGAGCAATAAGGACAGGAGCAGGAGCAGGAGGAGCAGGAGGAGGAGCAGGAGCAGGAGTAGGAGCAGGAGCAGTAGGAGCAGGAGGAAGAGCCGGAACAGGAAGTGCAGGAGCAGGAGGAACAGCAGGAGAAAAAAGAGCAGGAGGAAGAGCAGGAGCAGAAAGAGCAGGAGGAGGAGGAGGAGGAGCAGGAAGAGCAGCAGGAGCCGGATGAGCAGGAGGAGGTGCAGGAGCAGTAAGAGCAGGAGGAGGAGCAGGAGCAGGAAGAGCAGGAGCAGGAAGAGGAAGAGCAGGAAGAGCAGCAGGAGCAGAGGAGCAAGAGGTGGAAGAGCAGAAGCAGGAAGAACAGGAACAGGACCTGGAAGAGCAGGAAGAGGAGGAGGAGCAGGTGGAGCAGGAGGAGGAAGAGGAGCAGGAGGAGGAGCAGGAGGAGGAAAAGGAGGAGGAACAGGAGCAGGAAGAGCAGGAGGAGGAGGAGCAAGAGGAGAAGGAGGAGGAGGAGGAGCAGGAAGAGTAGGAGCAGGAGGAGTCTCAGGAGAAGAGGAGCAGGAAGAGGAAGTGGAGGAGAAGAGCAGGAGGAGGAGCAGGAGGAGAAGAGAAGCAGGAAGAGCAGGAAGAGGAGCAGTAGAAGGAAGAGAGGAGCAGGAGTAGGAGCAGGAGCAGGAAGAGCAGGAGGAGTAGGAGCAGGAAGAGGAGGCAGGAACAGGAGCAGGAAGAGTGGGTGGAGGAGGAGCAGGAGGAAAAGCAGGAGTAGGAAGAGCAGGAGGAGGAGGAGGCGCAGGAGAAGGAGGAGCACAACGAGGAGCAGGAACAGGAAGAGTAGGAGCAGGAGGGCAAGCAGGAGCAGCAAGAGCAGGAGGAAAAGCAGGAGCAGGAAGAGCAGGAGGAGGAGCAGAGCAGGAAGATCAGGATGAGGAGGAGCAGGAAGGTGATGAGGTGCCGGAGAAAGAAGTGCAGGGGCAGGAAGAGGAGCAGGAGCAGGAGGAGAAGAAGGAAGAGCAGGAACAGGAAGAGCAGGAGCAGGAGGACAAGGAGGAGGAGCAAGAACAGGAGTAGGAGCAGGAGCAGGAGGAGCAGGAGGAGGAGAAGGAGCAGGTAGAGAGGAACAGGAGGACCAGCAGGAATAGGAAGAGCAGGAGGAGGAGCAGGAGCAGGAAGAGCTAGAGGAGGATGTGCAGGAGCAGGAAGAGCAGGAAGAGGATGAGCAGGAGGAGGAGCAGGAGCAAGAAGATCAGCAGGAAGAGCAGGAGCAGTAGAGCAGGAGGAGGAGGAGAAGGAGGAGGAGCAGGAGGAGAAGGAGGAGAAGCAGGGACAGCAGGAGTAGGAGCAGAAGGAGCAGGAGCAGGAGCAGGAGCAGCAGCAAGAAGAGCAGGAGCAGGAACAGCAGGAGGAGGAGGTGCAGGAAGAGGAGCAGGAGCAGGAGGAGCAGGAGGAGCAGCAGTAAGAGCAGGAGGAGGAGCAGGAGGAGGAGGAGGAGCTGGAAGAGCAGGAGCAGGCGGAGAAGCAGGAGCAGGAAGAGCAGGAGCAGGAGGAGGATCAGGAGCAGGAGGAGCAGGACGAGGAGGAGGAGCAGGAGGAGCAGGAGGAGCAGGAGGTTGAAGAGTGCAGGAGCAGGAAGACCAGGAGGAGGAAGAGAAGCAGGAGGAATAGGAGGCGGAAGAGCAGAAGCAGGAAGAGCAGGAGATGGAGGAGTAGCACGAGGAGGAGGAGGAAGAGCAGTAGGAGGTGGTGGAGCAGGAGGAGGAAGAGCAGGAGGAAGAGAAGGAGAAGGAGGAGGATCAGGAGCAGGAGCAGGAACAGCAGCAAGAAGAGCAGGAGAAGGAAGAGCAGGAGGAGGAGGAGCAGGAGGATGAGCAGGAGCAGGAAGAGCAGGAGGAGGAATAGCAGGAGGAGGAGGAGGAGGAAGAGCAGGAGCAAGAAGAGCAGGAGATGGAGGAGGAGAACGATCAGTAGGAGGAAGAGCAGGAGGAGCAGGAGGAAGATCAGGAGAAAGAGGAAGAGCAGGAGCAGGAGCAGGAGCAGCAGCAAGAAGAGCAGGAGCAGGAACAGCAGGAAGTGGAGGTGCAGGAGGAGGAGCACGAGCAGGAGGAGCAGGAGGAGGAGAATTAAGAGCAGGAGGAGGAGCAGGAGGAGGAGGAGGAGCTGGTAGAGCAGGAGCAGGAGGAGAAGCAGGAGCAGGAAGAGCAGGAGCAGGAGGAGGATCAGGAGCAGGAAGAGCACTAGGAGGAGGAGCAGGAGGAGGAGCAGAAGCAGGAAGCGCAGGAGCAGGAGGAGGAGTAGCAGGAGGAACAGCAGGAGCAGGAAGAGAAGGAGCAGGAAGAGCAGGAGGAGGAGGAGCAGGAGGAGGAGCAGAGCAGGAAGAGCAGGAGCTCGAGGAATTTCCAGAGCAGGAGGAACAGAAGGAGGAGCAGGAAAAGGAAGAGCTGGAGGATGAGGAGAAGGAGGAGGTCCAGGAGCAGGAGGAGGAGGATCAGTAGGAAGAGCAGGAGCAGGAAGTGCAGGAGCGGTAGAAGGAGGAGCAGGAAGAGCAGGAGCAGGAGGATCAGGAGGAGGAGGAGGAGCAGGAAGAGCCGGAGCAGCAGGAGAAACAGGAGGAGGAAGAGCATGAGCAGAAGGGGGAGAAGGAGCCGGAAGAGCAGGAGGTGGAGGAGCTGGAGGAAGAGCAGGAGCAGGAAGAGCGGTGGAGGAGGAGCAGGAGGTAGAGCAGGAGCAGGAAGAGCAGGAGGAGGAGCAGAGCAGGAAGAGCAGGAGCTGGAGGAATTTCCAGAGCAGGAGGAACAGAAGGAGGAGCAGGAAAAGGAAGAGCTGGAGGATGAGGAGAAGGAGGAGGTCCAGGAGCAGGAGGAGGAGGATCAGTAGGAAGAGCAGGAGCAGGAAGTGCAGGAGCGGTAGAAGGAGGAGCAGGAAGAGCAGGAGCAGGAGGATCAGGAGGAGGAGGAGGAGCAGGAAGAGCCGGAGCAGCAGGAGAAACAGGAGGAGGAAGAGCATGAGCAGAAGGGGGAGAAGGAGCCGGAAGAGCAGGAGGAGGAGGAGCTGGAGGAAGAGCAGGAGCAGGAAGAGCGGTGGAGGAGGAGCAGGAGGTAGAGCAGGAGCAGGAAGAGCAGGAGGAACAGCAGGAGGAGCAGTAGGAGGAGGAGGAAGAGCAGGAGGAGGAGAAGGAGTAGGAGGAGCAGGACGAGGAGGAGGAGCAGGAGGAGCAGGAGGGGCAGGAGGTTGAACAGTGCAGGAGCAGGAAGACCAGGAGGAGGAAGAGCAGGAGGAGGAATAGGAGGCGTAAGAGCAGAAGCAGGAAGAGCAGGAGATGGAGGAGTAGCACGAGGAGGAGGAGGAAGAGCAGTAGGAGCTGGAAGATCAGGAGGAGGAAGAGCAGGAGGAAGAGCAGGAGAAGGAGGAGGATCAGGAGCAGGAGCAGGAACAGCAGCAAGAAGAGCAGGAGCAGGAAGAGCAGGAGGAGGAAGAGCAGGAGGAGCAGGAAGAGGAACAGTAAGAGAAGGAGGAGAGCAGGAGGATCAGGAGTAGGAGCAGGAGCAGGAAGAGCAGGAACAGGAAGAAGAGGAGCAGGTAGAGCAGGAGCAGGAGGAGAAGCAGGAGCAGGACGAGCAGGAGCATTAGGAGGAGCAGGAGAAGGAAGAGCTGGAGCAGGAGGAGGAGGAGCAGGAGGGAGAGCAGGAGCAGGAAGTGCAGGAGCAGGAAGAGCAGGAGGAGGAGGAGCAGGAGGAAGAGCAGGAGAGGGAAGAGCAGGAGGAGGATCACAAGAAGTAGGAGGAGGTGCAGGTGCAGGAAGAGTTGGAGCAGGAGGAGGAGCAGGAGCAGGAGGAGCAGAAGGGGGAGCATGAAAAGGAAGAGCAGGAAGAGGAGGAGCAGGAGGAAGATCAGGAGGAGGAAGAGCAGGAGCAGGAGGTCCAGCAGAAGGAGCAAGAGAAGGAGGGGGAACAGGAGCAGGAAGAGCAGGAGGATGAGGAGCAGGAGCAGGAAGAGCAGGAGGAGCAGGAGTCGGAGGGGGAGCAGGAGCAGGAGGAGCAGGATTAGGAGCAGGAGCAGGAAGAGCAGGATGAAGAGGAGCAGGTGGAAGAGCAGGAAGAGCAGGAGGAGGAGCAGGAGGAGGAGCAGGAGCAGAAAGATCAGGAGGAGGAGGAGCAGGAGAGGGAGGAGGAGCAAGAAGAGCAGGAGGAACAGGAGGAGCAGGAGGAGGAGGAGAAGCAAGAGCTGGATGAACAGGAGCAGGAGCAGGAGGAGCAGGATGAGTAGCAGGAACAGGAATAGCACGAGGAGGAACAGCAGGAGGAGGAGCAGGAGTAGGAGGAAGGTCGTGTAGAGCAGGAGGAGAAGGAGGAGGAGGACGAGCAGGAGGAGCATGTTGAGGAAGAGGAGCAGGAGAAGGAAGAACAGGAGGAGTAGAGCAGGAGGAGCAGGAGGAGGGGGAAGAGGAGGAGCAGGAATAAGAGCAGGAGCAGGAGGAGCAGGACGAGGAGGAGGAGCAGGAAGAGCAGGAGGAGCAGCAGGAAGAGCAGGAGCAGGAAGAGAAGGGGGAGTAGGAGCAGGAGGAGGAGCAGGTGCAGTAGGAGCAGGAGGAGGAGCAGGAGCAGGAAGAGCGGAAGGAGGAGAAGCAGGAGGAAGTTCAGGAGCAGGAGGAGGAGCAGGAGCAGGAGCCGCAGCAAAAGAGCAGGAGCAGGAAGAGCAGGAGGAGGAGGAGCAGGAGCAGTATCAGGTGCAGGAAGATCAGGAGCAGCGGGAGCAGGAGGAGGAGGAGGAACATGAGCAGTAAGAGCAGAAGCGGGAATAGGAGTAGCAGGAGGAGGAGCAGGACCAGGAAGAGCAGGGGGAGGAGGAAAAAGTGGAGGAGCAGTAGCAGGAGGAGCAGGAGGAGGAGCAGGAGCAGGAATGGAAGGAGGAGGAGGAGGAGGAGCAGGAAGCCAGCAGGAGCAGGAGGAGGAGGAGGAGCTGGAGCAGTAGCAGGAAGAGCAGGAGCAGGAATAGCAGCAGGAGGTTTAGCAGGAGGAGGAGCAGGAGCAGGAAGAGCAGTAGTAGGAGGAAAATGAGGAGTAGCAGGAGCAGGAAGAGCTGGAGCAGGAGGATTAGGAGAAGGAGGAGGAGCAGGAGAAGGAAGAGCATGAGGAGGAGGAGCAGGAGGAGGGGCAGGTACAGGAGAAGCAGGAGGAGGAGCAGGAGCAGGAGGAATAGGAGGAGGAGCAGGAACAGGAATAGAAGGAGGAGGAGAAGCCGGAGCACGAAGAGCAGGAGGAGGAGCAGGAGCAGAAAAGCAGGAGGAAGAGGAGCAGGTGGAGGAGCAGGAAAAGCAGGAGGAGGAGCAGGAAGAGCAGGAGGAGGAGCAGGAGGAGCAGGAGGAGGAGCAGTAGCAGGAAGTGCAGGAGGAGGAGGAGCAGGAAGAGGGACAAGTGGAGCAGGAGGAGGATCATAAGAGCAGGAGGAGGAGCAGGAGTAGGAGCAGGAGAAGGAAGAGCAGAAGGAGGAGGAGCAGGAGGAGAAGGAGCAGGAAGAGCATGAGGAACAGGAGGAGCAGGAGGAGGAGATTAAGCAGGAGCAGGAAGAACAGGAGCAGGAGCAGGGGGAGCAAGATGAGGAGCAGGAGCAGGAATAGCATGAGAAGGAAGAGCAGGAGGAGGAGCAGGAGAAGGAGGAGCTGGAGGAGGAGGAAGAGCAGTTGGAGCAGGAGGAGCAGGAGGAGGAGGAGGAGCAGGAAGAGCAGGAGCAGGAAGAGAAGGGGGAGTAGGAGCAGGAGGAGGAGCAGCTGCAGTAGGAGCTGGAGGAGGAGCAGGAGCAGGAAGAGCAGAAAGAGGAGGAGCAGGAGGAGGAGGAGGAGCAGGAAGAGCAGGAGGAGGAATAGCAGGAGGAGTAGGATGAGGAAGAGCAGGAGCAAGAAGAGGAGGAGATGGAGCAGGAGAACGAGCAGTAGGAGGAAGAGCAGGAGGAGCAGGAGGATCAGGAGTAGGAGGAGCAGGAGGAAGATCAGGAGAAAGAGGAAGAGAAGGAGCAGGAGCAGGAGCAGCAGCAAGAAGAGCAGGAGCAGGAACAGCAGGAGGAGGAGGTGCAGGATGAGGAGCAGGAGCAGGAGTAGCAGGAGGAGGAGCATTAAGAGCAGGAGGAGGAGCAGGACGAGGAGGAGGAGCTGGAAGAGCAGGAGCAGGAGGACAAACAGAAGCAGGAAGAGCAGGAGCAGGAGGAGGATCAGGAGCAGGAAGAGCACTAGGAGGTGGAGCAGGAGGAGGAGCAGAAACAGGAAGCGCAGGAGCAGGAGGAGGAGTAGCAGGAGGAACAGCAGGAGCAGGAAGAGCAGGAGCAGGAAGAGCAGGAGGAGGAGGAGAAGGAGGAGGAGCAGAGCAGGAAGAGCAGGAGCCGGAGGAATTTCCGGAGCAGGAGGAACAGTAGGAGAAGCAGGAAAAGGAAAAGCAGGAGGAGGAGGAGAAGGAGGAGGACCAGGAGCATTAGGAGGAGGAGCAGTAGGAAGAGCTGGAGCAGGAAGTGCAGGATCGGTAGAAGGAGGAGCAGGAAGAGCAGGAGCAGGAGGATCAGGAGGAGGAGGAGGAGCAGGAATAGCCGGAGCAGCAGGAGAAGCAAGAGCAGGAAGAGCATGAGTAGAAGAGGGAGAAGGAGCCGGAAGAGCAGGAGGAGGAGGAGCTGGAGGAAAGCAGGAGCAGGAATTGCGGTGGAGGAGGAGCAGGAGGTAGAGCAGGAGCAGGAAGAGCAAGAGGAACAGCAGGAGGAGCAGTAGGAGGAGGAGGATGATCAGGAGGAGGAGCAGGAGCAAGAGGAGCAGGACGAGGAGGAGGAACAGGAGGAGCAGGAGGAGCGGGAATTTGAAGAATGCAGGAGCAGGAAGACCAGGAGGAGGAAGAGCAGGAGGAGGAATAGGAGGCGGTAGAGCAGAAGCAGGAAGAGTAGGAGATGGAGGAGTAGAACGAGGAGGAGGAGGAAGAGCAGTAGTAGATGGAGTATCAGGAGGAGGAAGAGCAGGAGAAGGTGGAGGATCAGGAGCAGGAGCAGGAACAGCAGCAAGAAGAGCAGGAGCAGGAAGAGCAGGAGGAGGAGCAGGAGCAGGAGGAGCAGGAGGAGGAACAGTAAGAGAAGGAGGAGAGCAGGAGGAAAAGGAGGAGGAGCAGGAGCAGGAAGAGCAGGAAAAGGAAGAGGAGGAGCAGGTAGAGCAGGAGCAGGAGGAGAAGCTGGAGCAGGACGAGCAGGAGCAGGAGGAGGAACAGGAGCAGGAAAAGCAGGAGGAGGAGGAGCAGTAGGAGGAGCAGGAGCAGGAAGAGCTGGAGCAGGAGGAGGAGGAGCAGGAGGAAGAGCAGGAACAGGAAGTTAAGGAGCAGGAAGAGCAGGAGGAGGAGGAGCAGGAGGAAGAGCAGGAGAGGGAAGAGCAGGAAGAGGATGACCAGAAGTAGGAGGAGGTGCAGGTGCAGGAAGAGTTGGAGCAGGAGGAGGAGCAGGAGCAAGAGGAGCAGAAGGGGGAGCACGAAAAGTAAGAGCAGGAAGAGGAGGAGCAGGAGGAAGAGCAGGAGGAGGAATAGCAGGAGCAGGAGGTCCAGGAGGAGGAACAAGAGCAGGAGGAGGTGGAGGAGAAGGAGGAGCATGAGGAGGAGCAGGAGCAGGAAGAACAGGAGCTGAAGGACCAGCAGAAGGAGCAAAAGGAGGAGAGGGAACAGGAGCTGTAAGAGCAGGAGGATGAATAGCATTAGCAGGAAGAGCAGGAGGAGCAGGAGCACGGGGAGGAGGAGGTGCAAGAGCAGGAAGAGCAGAAGCAGGAGGAACATTAGGAGGAGAAAGAGCTGGAGGAGGAGCAGGAGCAGGAAGAGCAGGATTAGGAGGAGCAGGAGGAGGAGGAGCAGTAGCAGGAGGAGCATAAAGAGGAGCAGGAGCAGTAAGAGCAGGAGCAGGAAGACCAGGAGGAGGAGCAAGAGCAAGAGGAGGAGGAGGAGAAGGAAGAGCAGGAGTAGGAGGAGCAGGAGGAGGATCAGGAGCAGGAAGTTCAGGATCAGGAGGAGGAGATGCAGGAAGAGCAACAGGAACATGAGGAGCAGGAGGAGGAGGAGGAGCAGGAGCAGCAAGAGCAGGAGGTGGAGGAGGAGGAGCAGGAAGAGCAGCAGTAGCAGGTGGAACAGCAGGAGGAGCTCGAGCAAGGAGAGGAGGAAGAGGAGGAAGAGCAGGTGTTGGAAGAGAAGGAGGAGGAGCACGAGGAAGAGGAGGAGGAGCAGGAAGAGCAGGAGGAAGAGGCGCAGGATGTGAAGGAGGAGGTGGAATCTTAGGAGGAGGAGCAGCAGCAGGAGGCGCAGGCGAAGGAGGAGGAGCAGGAGCAAGAAGAGCAGGGGCAGGAGGAGGAGCAGGAGGAGCAGTAAGAGGAGCAGGAAGAGCAGGTGGAGCAGGAGGATGAGCAGGAGCAGGAAGAGCAAGAGGAGGAGGATGAGGTGGAAGAGCCAGAAGAGCAGGAGGAGGAGCAGGCAGAGCAGAAGGAGGAGCTGAAGGAGGAGCATGATCAGTCAGAGAAGGAGCAAGAGGAGGAGGTGTAGGAATTGCAGGAGCATGAGGAGAAGCAGGAGCAGGAAGAGCAGGAGAAGGAGGAGGTGCAGGAGCAGGAAGAGCAGGAGCAGGAAGAGCAGGAGGATTAGGAGAAAGAGGAGGAGCAGGAAAAGGAAGAGCAGGAGGACGAGGACCAGGAGGAGGAGGAGCAGTAGGAGCAGAAGTAGGAGCAGGAACAGGAAGAGTATGAGGAGGAGGAGAAGGAGGAGCAGGAGCAGGACGAGCAGGAGCAGGAGGAACATTAGGAGGAGAAAGAGCAGGAGTAGGAGCAGGAGCAGGAGGAGCAGAAGGAGGAGCAGGAGCAGTAAGAGCAGGAGCAGGAGGACCAGGAGGAAGAGAAAGAGCAGGAGGAGGAGCAGGAGCAGGAAGAACAGGAGTAGGAAGAACAGGGGAAGGAAGAGTACGAGGAGTAAGAACAGGAGGAGGAGCAGCAGCAGGCATAGCGGCAAGAGTAGCAGGAGCAGGAATAGCAGGAGAAGGAGGTGGAGGAGTAGGAAGAGCAGGAGGAGAAGGAGCAGGAGGAGGAGTAGGAACAATAGGAGGGTGAGGAAGAGAAGGGGGATAAAGAGGAAGAGGAGGAGGTGGAGCAGGATGAGGGGCAGGAAAAGGAGGAGAAGGAAGAGGAGGAGGGGCAGGAGGAGGAGGGGCAGCAGCAGGAGGAGCAGGAGGATGAAGAGGAGGAGCAGGAGCAGGAAGCGAAGGAGGAGGAGGAGGAGCAGGAAGAGCATGAGGATGAGCAGGAGCAGGAAGAGCAGGAGGAAGAGCAGGAGGAGCAGTAGAACGAGGAGGAGGAGGAAGAGCAGGAGGAGTAGCAGGAGCAGGAGGAGCAGAAGGAGGAGGAGGAGAAGTAGAAGCAGGAGGAGAAGGAGGAGGAGGAGGTGCAGGAATAGCAGGAGGAGGTGGAGGAGGAGCAGGAGCAAGAAGAGTAGGAGGAGGAAGAGCAGGAGGAGGAGCAAGAGAAGGAATAGAAGGAGCAGGAAGTGCAGGAGAAGGAGGAGGAGCACGAGGAGGAGGAGGAAGAGCAGGAGGAGCAGTCGGAGAAGGAGGAGGAGGAGCAGGAGGAACAACAAGATAAGGAGGAGGAGCAGGAGCAGGAGCAGTAGCAGCAGCAAGAAGAGCAGGAGCAGGAAGAGTAGGAGGAGGAGCAGTAACAGAAGGAGTAAGAGCAGGAGGAGCAGGAGGAGGAACAGGAGCAGGAAGAGAATGAGGATGTGGAGCCGGTCCAGGAGGAGCTAGAGGAGGGGCAGGAAGAACAGGAGGAGGAGCAGGAGGAGCAGTAGGAGGAGAAGGAGCAGGAAAAGCAGGAGGAGGAGGAGCAGGAGGAGGTGCATGAGCACGAAGAGCAGAGCAGGAGGAGGAGGAGCAGGAAGAGCAGCAGGACAAAGAGGAGCAGGAGGAGGTGGAGCCGGAGCAGGAAGACCAGGAGAAAGAGAAAGAGGAGCAGGAAGAGCAGCAGGAGCAGGAGGAGGAGCAGGAGCAGGAGCAGCAGCAAGAAGAGCAGGAGCAGGAAGAGCAGGAAGAGGAGGAGCAGGAGGAGGAGCAAGAGCAGGAGGAGCAGGAGCAGGAGGAGCAGGAGGAGGAGCAAGAACAGGAAGAGTAGGTGTAGGAGGAGCAGGAGGAGGAGCAGGACCAGGAAGATAAGGAGCAGGAGGAGGAGGAGCAAGAAGAGCAGCAGGAGCAGGAGGAGCAGGAGGCATATTAGGAGCAGGACCAGTAAGAGCAGGAGCAGGAGGAGCAGGAGGAGGAGCAGGAGCAGGAAGAGCAGGAGGAGGAGGAGCAGGAAGAGGAGCAGGAGGAGCAGGAGGAGGAGAAGGAAGAACAGAAGGAGGAGCAGGTGGAGCATGAGGAGGAGCAGGAGCAGGAAGAGCAAGAGGAGGAAGATCAAGAGGAGGAGCCAGAGGAGCAGGAGGGGGAGGATAAAGAGAAGGAGGAGGAGCAGGAGGAGGAGCAGGAGCACGAAGAGCAGGAAGAGGAGGAGCAGGAGGAGGAAGAGGAGCAGGAGGAGGAAGAGCAGGAGAAGGAGGAGAAGGAGGAGGAGCAGGAGCTATCAGAGCAGGAGCAAGAGGAGGAGGAGCAGGAAGAGAAGAGCAGGAAGAGCAGGAGGAGGAGGATGAGCAGGAAGTGCAGGAGCAGGAGGAGATGCAGGAGCTGGAATAGCAGGAGCAGGAGGAGGAGGAGCAGGATGAAGAGCAGGAGCAGGAAGAGAGGGAGCAGGAAGAGCATGAGGAAGAGGAGAAGGAGGAGGAGCAGGAGAAGGAAGAGCAGGAGGAGGAGGAACAAGGGGAGGAGGAGTTGCAAGGGCAGGAAGAGCAGGAGCAGGATGATGAGCAGGAACAGTATGAGCAGAAGTAGGAGCAGGAACAACAATAGTATTGGGAGGAGGAGCAGGAGGAGGAGTAGGAGCAAGAAGAGCAGGAGCAGGAGGAACATGACGAGGAGCAAGGACAGGAGGAGGAGAAAGAGCAGGAGGAGCAGAAGGAGGAGCAGGAGGAGTAAGAGCTGGAGCAGGAGGACCAGGAGGGTGAGCAAGAGAAGGAGGAGGAGCAGGAGCAGGAAGATCAGGAGGTGGAAGAATAGGAGCAGGAAGAGCAGGATTTGGAGGAGCAGGAGGAGGAGCAGCATCAGGAAGAGCAGGAATATTAGCAGGAGCAGGAAGAGCAGGAGAAGGAGGAAGAGGATGAAGAAGAGCAGGAGGTGTTGGAGCAGGAGGAGAGGAGGAACAGTAGGACCTGGAGGAAGAAAAGGAGGATAAAGAGGTAGAGGAGGAGGAGGAGCAGTATGAGGGGCAGGAAGACGAAGAGAAGGAAGAGGAGTAGGTGCAGGAGGAGGTGGAAGAGGAGCAGGGGGAGGAGGAGGATCATGAGGAGGAGCAGGAGCAGGAAGAGCAGGAGCAGGAAGAGCAGGAGGATGAGGAGGAGGAGCAGGAGCAGGAAGAGCAGGAGGAAGAGGAGGAGCAGTAAGAGCATGAGGATGAGCAAGAGCAGGAAAAGCAGGAGGAAGAGCAGGAGGAGCAGTAGAACGAGGAGGAGGAGGAAGAGCAGGAGGAGTAGCAGGAGCAGGAGGAGCAGGAGGAGGAGGAGGAGAAGGAGGAGCAGGAGGAAGAGCACAAGTGGTAGGAGGAGGAGGAGCAAGAAGAAGAGGAGGAGCAGGAGGAGCAGGAGAGCAGGAGGAGGAATAGGAGGAAAAGGAGGAAGAGTAGGAGTAGGAAGAGAAGGAGGAGGAGCACGGGAAGGATGAGGAGGAGCAGGAAAGTAGGAGGAGCAGGAGAAAGAAGAGCAGGAGGAGGAGGAGCAGGAGGAGCAGTAGGAGGAAGAGGTGGAGGAAGAGCAGGAGCTGGAAGAGCAGGAGTAGCAGCAGGAGGAGAAGGAGGAGGAGCTCGAGCAGGAAGAGCAGGAGGAAGAGGAGCAGGACGAGGAGCAGGAGAGGGAAGAGCAGGAGCAGGAGGAGGAGGAACAAGAATTGCAGGAGGAGGAATAGCAGGAGGAGGAGGAGGAGCAGGAGCACCAGGAGCAGGAGGAGGACGAGGAGCAGGAGGAGCATGAATACGAGGAGGAGGAGCAGGAGCAGGAAGAGCAGGCAGGGGGAGTAGGAGCAGGATGAGCAGGAGAAGCACGAGGAGTAGAAGGATGAACACGAGAAGCAGGAGAAGCAGGAAGAGGAGGAGAAGGATGAAGAGCAGTAGCAGGAGGAGGAGCATTACCTGGAGCAGCAGCAAGAATAGCAGGAGCTGGAAGAGCAGGAGGAGGAGGAGCAGGAGGAGGAGCAGAAGCAGGAGGAGCAGGAGGAGGGGCAGGAAGAGCAAGAGGAGGAGCAGGAGGAGGAGCAAGAGGAGGGGGAGCAGGAGGAGTAGCAGGAGCATGAAAACCAGTAGGAAGATCAGGAGGAGAAGTACTATCAGGAGGAGAAGTAGGAGCAGGAGGAAGAGGAGAAGGACATGGAGGAGCAGTAGGAGGAGAAGGATGAGGATGTGCAGGAGCAGGAGCAGGAGCAGGAGGAGGAGGAGGAGGAAAAGTAGGAGCAGGAGGAGCAGGCGAAGGAGCAGGAGCAGGAAGAGCAGGAGCAGTAGGAGCAGGAGGAAGAGCAGGAAGATCAGGAGGCGTAGCAGTAGGATCAGGATCAGGAAAGAGGAAGAGCAGGAGGTTTCAGAGCAGGAGGAGGAGGAAGAACAGTACGAGTGGGAGGAGAAGGAGGATAAGGAGGAAGAGGAGGGGGAGGAGCAGGAGGAGGGGCAGGAGGAGGAGGAGAAAGAAGAGGAAGAGGTGCAGGAGGAGGAGGAGTAGGAGCAGGGGAAGCAAGATTAGCATGAGGAGGAGCAGGAGCAGGAAGAGCAGGAGCAGGAAGAGCAGGAGGAGGAGCAGGAGGAGGAGGAGCAGGAGCAAGAGGAGCAGGAGGAGGAGGAGGAGGACCAGGAGCAGTAAGAGCAGGAGGACAAGCAGGAAAAGGAAGAGCAGGAGGAAGTTCAGGAGGAGCAGTAGGACGAGGAGGAGGAGGAAGAGCAGGAAGAGTAGCAGGAGCAGGAGGAGCAAGAGGAGCAGGAGGAAGGGCATGTGGAGCAGGAGGAGGAGCAGGAGCAGGAAGAGCTTAAGGAGTGGGCGCACAAGGAGCAGGGGGAAGAGGAGGAGGGAGAGGAGTAGCAAGAGGAAGAGCAGTTTGTGGCAGAGCAGGAGGAGGAGCAGGAACAGGAGGAAGAGGAGCAAGTGGAACAGGCGGAGGAGCAGGAGCAGAAGGGGGAGCAGGAGGAGCCGGATGAGGAGGATGAGTAGGAGGAGGAGCAGGAGCAGGACCAGGAGGAGGAAGAGGAGTGGGAGGATTAGGAGCAGGAGGAGCCGGAGAAGAAGGAAGAGGAGGAGCAGGAGGAGGAGCAGGAGGAAGAGGATGTGCAGGATGAGGAGGAGGAGGAGCAGGAGGAGAAGGAAGATGAGCAGGGGCAGGACGAGGAGCAGGAGGAGGAGCAGAAGCAGGAGTAGGAGCAGGAACAGTAAGAGCAGGAGGAGGAAGAGGAGGAGGAGGCGGAAGAGGAGGAGTAGGAAGAACAGGAGGAGCAGGAGGAGGATGAGGAGGAGGAAGAGCAAGGGGAAATGCCGGAACAGGAAGAGCAGGAGGAGGAGGAAAAGAAGAAACAGGAGGAGAAGGAGGAGGAGGAGGGGCAGGAGGAGCAGGAGGAGGAGGAAGAGCAGGAAGAGCAAGAGCAGGAGGACCTACAGGAGGAGAAAGAGCAGGAGAAGGAACTGTAGCAAGAAGAGCTGGGGAGGACGAGGAGGAGCAGGAGGAGGGATGTAGGAGGAAGAGCAGGAGAGGGAACAGGAGCAGGAGAAGCAGGAGGAGGAGTAGGAGAAGAAGGAACAGGAGGAGCAGGAGGGGGAGGAGGAGAAGAAGGAGCAGGAGGAGCAGGAGGGGGAGGAGGAGCAGGAGGAGCAGTGGGAGGAGGAGGAGGATCAGGAGCCGGAAGAGCAGGAGGAGATCCAGGAGGATCAGGAGGAGGAGAAGGAGGAGGAGGAGCAGGAGGAGCAAGAGGAGGAGGAGGAGGAATAGGAGCAGTAAGAGCAGAAGGAGGAGGAGGAGCAGGAAAAGGAGGAGGATGAGAAGGAGCAGGAAGAGAAGGAGGAAGAGCAGGAGGTACATTATGACGAGGAGGAGCAGGAGGAGGAGCAGGAGCAAGAGGAGCAGGAGGAGGAGCAGGAGGAGCAGGAGGATGAGCAGGTGCAGCAGGATGAGGAGCAGGAGCAGGAAGAGCTGGAGGAGGACGAGGAGTAGCAGAAGGATGGATGGAGGAGGAAGAGCATGAGAAGGAACAGGAGCAGGAGAATCAGGAGGAGGAGGAGGAGAAGAAGCAGGAGGAGCAGGAGGAGGAGGAGGACCAGGACTAGCAGGGGGAGGAGGAGGAGGATCAGGAGCCGGAAGAGCAGGAAGAGATGCAGGAGGAGCAGGAGGATTATGAGGAGGAGGAAGAGCAGGAGAAGGAAAAGGAGCAGTAGAAGCAGGAGGAGGAGGAGGAGCAGAAAGAGTAGGAGGAGCAGGATGATCAGGAGGAGCAGGAGGCGGAAGAGCATGAGGAAGAGCAGGCGTACGAGGAGGAGCAGGAGCAGGAGCAGCAGCAGGAAGAGCTGGAGCAGGAAGACCAGAAGGAGGAGGAGCAGGAGGAAGAGAAAGAGCAGGATGACGAGGGGAAGGAGCAGGAGGAGGAAGAGCAGGAGGAGGACGAGCAGGAGGAGGAACATGAGTAAGAAGAGCAGGAACAGAAGGAGGAGGAGCAGGAAGACAAGCAGGAACAGGAGTTGCAAGAGTAGGAATAGGAGCAGGAAGAGCAGGAGGACGAGGAGCAGGAGGAGGAATAGGAGGAGCTAGAGCAGGAATAGCTTTAGAACGAGGAGCAGGAGGAGGACCAGGAGCAGGAAGAACCGAAGCAGGAAGACCAGGAGGAGGATAAAGAGCAGGAGGAGGAGCAGGTACAGGAGGAGCAGAAGGAGGAGCAGGAGCAGGAAGAGCAGGAGAAGGTGGACCAGGAGGAGGAGGAGCAGGAAGAACAGGAGCAGGAGCAGGAGGAGCAGGAGGAAGAGCAGGAGCAGGAAGAGCAGGAGCATGTGGAACAGGAGGAGCAGGAGCAGGAAGAACAGGAGCAGGAGCAGGAGGAGCAGGAAGAAGAGCAGGAGGAGGAAGAGCCGTAGGAGGAGGATCAGGAGGAGGAGCAGGAGCAGGAAGAGCAGGGGCATGTGGAACAGGAGGAGCAGGAGCAGGAAGAACAGGAGCAGTAGGAGCAGGAGGAAGAGCAGGAAGATCAGGAGGCGTAGCAGTAGGATCAGGATCAGGAAAGAGGAAGAGCAGGAGGTTTCAGAGCAGGAGGAGGAGGAAGAACAGTACGAGTGGGAGGAGAAGGAGGATAAGGAGGAAGAGGAGGGGGAGGAGCAGGAGGAGGGGCAGGAGGAGGAGGAGAAAGAAGAGGAAGAGGTGCAGGAGGAGGAGGAGTAGGAGCAGGGAAAGCAAGATTAGCATGAGGAGGAGCAGGAGCAGGAAGAGCAGGAGCAGGAAGAGCAGGAGGAGGAGCAGGAGGAGGAGGAGCAGGAGCAAGAGGAGCAGGAAGAGGAGGAGGAGGACCAGGAGCAGTAAGAGCAGGAGGACAAGCAGGAAAAGGAAGTGCAGGAGGAAGTTCAGGAGGAGCAGTAGGACGAGGAGGAGGAGGAAGAGCAGGAAGAGTAGCAGGAGCAGGAGGAGCAAGAGGAGCAGGAGGAAGGGCATGTGGAGCAGGAGGAGGAGCAGGAGCAGGAAGAGCTTAAGGAGTGGGCGCACAAGGAGCAGGGGGAAGAGGAGGAGGGAGAGGAGTAGCAAGAGGAAGAGCAGTTTGTGGCAGAGCAGGAGGAGGAGCAGGAACAGGAGGAAGAGGAGCAAGTGGAACAGGCGGAGGAGCAGGAGCAGAAGGGGGAGCAGGAGGAGCCGGATGAGGAGGATGAGTAGGAGGAGGAGCAGGAGCAGGACCAGGAGGAGGAAGAGGAGTGGGAAGATTAGGAGCAGGAGGAGCCGGAGAAGAAGGAAGAGGAGGAGCAGGAGGAGGAGCAGGAGGAAGAGGATGTGCAGGATGAGGAGGAGGAGGAGCAGGAGGAGAAGGAAGATGAGCAGGGGCAGGACGAGGAGCAGGAGGAGGAGCAGAAGCAGGAGTAGGAGCAGGAACAGTAAGAGCAGGAGGAGGAAGAGGAGGAGGAGGCGGAAGAGGAGGAGTAGGAAGAACAGGAGGAGCAGGAGGAGGATGAGGAGGAGGAAGAGCAAGGGGAAATGCCGGAACAGGAAGAGCAGGAGGAGGAGGAAAAGAAGAAACAGGAGGAGAAGGAGGAGGAGGAGGGGCAGGAGGAGCAGGAGGAGGAGGAAGAGCAGGAAGAGCAAGAGCAGGAGGACCTACAGGAGGAGAAAGAGCAGGAGAAGGAACTGTAGCAAGAAGAGCTGGGGAGGACGAGGAGGAGCAGGAGGAGGGATGTAGGAGGAAGAGCAGGAGAGGGAACAGGAGCAGGAGAAGCAGGAGGAGGAGTAGGAGAAGAAGGAACAGGAGGAGCAGGAGGGGGAGGAGGAGAAGAAGGAGCAGGAGGAGCAGGAGGGGGAGGAGGAGCAGGAGGAGCAGTGGGAGGAGGAGGAGGATCAGGAGCCGGAAGAGCAGGAGGAGATCCAGGAGGATCAGGAGGAGGAGAAGGAGGAGGAGGAGCAGGAGGAGCAAGAGGAGGAGGAGGAGGAATAGGAGCAGTAAGAGCAGAAGGAGGAGGAGGAGCAGGAAAAGGAGGAGGATGAGAAGGAGCAGGAAGAGAAGGAGGAAGAGCAGGAGGTACATTATGAGGAGGAGGAGCAGGAGGAGGAGCAGGAGCAAGAGGAGCAGGAGGAGGAGCAGGAGGAGCAGGAGGATGAGCAGGTGCAGCAGGATGAGGAGCAGGAGCAGGAAGAGCTGGAGGAGGACGAGGAGTAGCAGAAGGATGGATGGAGGAGGAAGAGCATGAGAAGGAACAGGAGCAGGAGAATCAGGAGGAGGAGGAGGAGAAGAAGCAGGAGGAGCAGGAGGAGGAGGAGGACCAGGACTAGCAGGGGGAGGAGGAGGAGGATCAGGAGCCGGAAGAGCAGGAAGAGATGCAGGAGGAGCAGGAGGATTATGAGGAGGAGGAAGAGCAGGAGAAGGAAAAGGAGCAGTAGAAGCAGGAGGAGGAGGAGGAGCAGAAAGAGTAGGAGGAGCAGGATGATCAGGAGGAGCAGGAGGCGGAAGAGCATGAGGAAGAGCAGGCGTACGAGGAGGAGCAGGAGCAGGAGCAGCAGCAGGAAGAGCTGGAGCAGGAAGACCAGAAGGAGGAGGAGCAGGAGGAAGAGAAAGAGCAGGATGACGAGGGGAAGGAGCAGGAGGAGGAAGAGCAGGAGGAGGACGAGCAGGAGGAGGAACATGAGTAAGAAGAGCAGGAACAGAAGGAGGAGGAGCAGGAAGACAAGCAGGAACAGGAGTTGCAAGAGTAGGAATAGGAGCAGGAAGAGCAGGAGGACGAGGAGCAGGAGGAGGAATAGGAGGAGCTAGAGCAGGAATAGCTTTAGAACGAGGAGCAGGAGGAGGACCAGGAGCAGGAAGAACCGAAGCAGGAAGACCAGGAGGAGGATAAAGAGCAGGAGGAGGAGCAGGTACAGGAGGAGCAGAAGGAGGAGCAGGAGCAGGAAGAGCAGGAGAAGGTGGACCAGGAGGAGGAGGAGCAGGAAGAACAGGAGCAGGAGCAGGAGGAGCAGGAGGAAGAGCAGGAGCAGGAAGAGCAGGAGCATGTGGAACAGGAGGAGCAGGAGCAGGAAGAACAGGAGCAGGAGCAGGAGGAGCAGGAAGAAGAGCAGGAGGAGGAAGAGCCGTAGGAGGAGGATCAGGAGGAGGAGCAGGAGCAGGAAGCGCAGGGGCATGTGGAACAG
Organism: Smutsia gigantea; assembly: GCA_032199065.1. Taxonomy (NCBI): domain Eukaryota; kingdom Metazoa; phylum Chordata; class Mammalia; order Pholidota; family Manidae; genus Smutsia; species Smutsia gigantea. The sequence goes on along the minus strand of JAVSCE010014569.1, from coordinate 10,604 downwards.
GAGGAGCAGGAGCAGGAAGAACAGGAGCAGTAGGAGCAGGAGGAAGAGCAGGAAGATCAGGAGGCGTAGCAGTAGGATCAGGATCAGGAAAGAGGAAGAGCAGGAGGTTTCAGAGCAGGAGGAGGAGGAAGAACAGTACGAGTGGGAGGAGAAGGAGGATAAGGAGGAAGAGGAGGGGGAGGAGCAGGAGGAGGGGCAGGAGGAGGAGGAGAAAGAAGAGGAAGAGGTGCAGGAGGAGGAGGAGTAGGAGCAGGGAAAGCAAGATTAGCATGAGGAGGAGCAGGAGCAGGAAGAGCAGGAGCAGGAAGAGCAGGAGGAGGAGCAGGAGGAGGAGGAGCAGGAGCAAGAGGAGCAGGAAGAGGAGGAGGAGGACCAGGAGCAGTAAGAGCAGGAGGACAAGCAGGAAAAGGAAGTGCAGGAGGAAGTTCAGGAGGAGCAGTAGGACGAGGAGGAGGAGGAAGAGCAGGAAGAGTAGCAGGAGCAGGAGGAGCAAGAGGAGCAGGAGGAAGGGCATGTGGAGCAGGAGGAGGAGCAGGAGCAGGAAGAGCTTAAGGAGTGGGCGCACAAGGAGCAGGGGGAAGAGGAGGAGGGAGAGGAGTAGCAAGAGGAAGAGCAGTTTGTGGCAGAGCAGGAGGAGGAGCAGGAACAGGAGGAAGAGGAGCAAGTGGAACAGGCGGAGGAGCAGGAGCAGAAGGGGGAGCAGGAGGAGCCGGATGAGGAGGATGAGTAGGAGGAGGAGCAGGAGCAGGACCAGGAGGAGGAAGAGGAGTGGGAAGATTAGGAGCAGGAGGAGCCGGAGAAGAAGGAAGAGGAGGAGCAGGAGGAGGAGCAGGAGGAAGAGGATGTGCAGGATGAGGAGGAGGAGGAGCAGGAGGAGAAGGAAGATGAGCAGGGGCAGGACGAGGAGCAGGAGGAGGAGCAGAAGCAGGAGTAGGAGCAGGAACAGTAAGAGCAGGAGGAGGAAGAGGAGGAGGAGGCGGAAGAGGAGGAGTAGGAAGAACAGGAGGAGCAGGAGGAGGATGAGGAGGAGGAAGAGCAAGGGGAAATGCCGGAACAGGAAGAGCAGGAGGAGGAGGAAAAGAAGAAACAGGAGGAGAAGGAGGAGGAGGAGGGGCAGGAGGAGCAGGAGGAGGAGGAAGAGCAGGAAGAGCAAGAGCAGGAGGACCTACAGGAGGAGAAAGAGCAGGAGAAGGAACTGTAGCAAGAAGAGCTGGGGAGGACGAGGAGGAGCAGGAGGAGGGATGTAGGAGGAAGAGCAGGAGAGGGAACAGGAGCAGGAGAAGCAGGAGGAGGAGTAGGAGAAGAAGGAACAGGAGGAGCAGGAGGGGGAGGAGGAGAAGAAGGAGCAGGAGGAGCAGGAGGGGGAGGAGGAGCAGGAGGAGCAGTGGGAGGAGGAGGAGGATCAGGAGCCGGAAGAGCAGGAGGAGATCCAGGAGGATCAGGAGGAGGAGAAGGAGGAGGAGGAGCAGGAGGAGCAAGAGGAGGAGGAGGAGGAATAGGAGCAGTAAGAGCAGAAGGAGGAGGAGGAGCAGGAAAAGGAGGAGGATGAGAAGGAGCAGGAAGAGAAGGAGGAAGAGCAGGAGGTACATTATGAGGAGGAGGAGCAGGAGGAGGAGCAGGAGCAAGAGGAGCAGGAGGAGGAGCAGGAGGAGCAGGAGGATGAGCAGGTGCAGCAGGATGAGGAGCAGGAGCAGGAAGAGCTGGAGGAGGACGAGGAGTAGCAGAAGGATGGATGGAGGAGGAAGAGCATGAGAAGGAACAGGAGCAGGAGAATCAGGAGGAGGAGGAGGAGAAGAAGCAGGAGGAGCAGGAGGAGGAGGAGGACCAGGACTAGCAGGGGGAGGAGGAGGAGGATCAGGAGCCGGAAGAGCAGGAAGAGATGCAGGAGGAGCAGGAGGATTATGAGGAGGAGGAAGAGCAGGAGAAGGAAAAGGAGCAGTAGAAGCAGGAGGAGGAGGAGGAGCAGAAAGAGTAGGAGGAGCAGGATGATCAGGAGGAGCAGGAGGCGGAAGAGCATGAGGAAGAGCAGGCGTACGAGGAGGAGCAGGAGCAGGAGCAGCAGCAGGAAGAGCTGGAGCAGGAAGACCAGAAGGAGGAGGAGCAGGAGGAAGAGAAAGAGCAGGATGACGAGGGGAAGGAGCAGGAGGAGGAAGAGCAGGAGGAGGACGAGCAGGAGGAGGAACATGAGTAAGAAGAGCAGGAACAGAAGGAGGAGGTCAGCTCCTTCCAACCCTCTCCTGGGGATCCTGGAGACCGGGTTACTTGTAGATGATAACCTCCCTGCTCCCCACCCCCAGGCAGACACTCGCCTCTCCTGGGTCATTTCCTTCTATTCTTCTCTCCGTGTGTGGGGAGGCAGCAGCCCTCACTTCCCAGAGGTACCCACCCTCCCTTCTTTTCTTCTTATCTCCTGGCATGTTTCCTGCCCAGGAAGATAGGAAGAAGCAGGCAGACCCTCCTATGAATGTTTATGATAGTGGGAGCAAGTTTCTCAGAGGCTCCAGGCAGGGTGGACTGCTCAGGGCTGGAGGGCCCCCACCTAGCCAGGTCCCTCTGCTGGCGTGGAGCATCTAGGTGTGGAGCAGCCAGAGGCTGGGATGCTCACATGTGGGGCTGGGATGGTGATGACGGTGCATGTTGCAGCATGACTAAGCGTGTGTCAAAGCTCTGCTTAGTCTGCATCCCTGGGCAGTCACAGCCTCCCTCAGCCTCAGTTTTTCCGTCTGTGAAATAGGGATGACGATGGTGCATCTCTCAGGGCTGGTATGGGAAGTAAAGGAAACGATGGAAGTTATAGCACTACTGGGGATGTTTAACTTCTATTATTAAGGCAGGAGATTTTTTTGAAGAGCAATGTGGGGAAAAGGGGGCTGTTGACCAGGCATGCAAGACCCTGAGCAGGGCAGGGGCAGGGCAGGGATGGTGGGTGCATTTTGGACCTGCTGAGCTCTGATCCGGCAGTCCCTCCCCTGGGCTTGGGAAGGAAGGCCTGCCTCTGGCATCCTGCCTCTGGTTTCCAGGAAAGACTCAGGCTCCTGAGCATTCCCACCCCAACCCCGACCCCCCCTCCGACCCCCCCCCCCGGGTCTCCCCCGCAACCCTCCCCCCACAGCTCCGTCTCACTATCCTGCAGCAGGTCTGTGAAAGGTCTGCAGAGACACCTAGCCCCACCCTACCTAGGCTTCCACTAAGAGCCTGATACAGCCATCCCTCCCTAGCCAGGTGGCTCAGAGAGAAACCGATGTGATTTTAAAGATTTAAAACTCCTGTGATTTTAGAGAGGCCTATGAGTGGGTGACAAGAAGGCAGGGCTGACACCAAAGGAAAGAGCCCAGGAGGTGGCGGGGGCATTTCTGCAGGCTCTGAGCACCCTTCTCCCTTGACGGCCCTTTGGCTATCTCATTTAATCATTCCCCAAAGCAAGCGTGTTCAAGCACCACTATGTGCCACACAACAGCGCTAGGCCCTAGGGATACAGAAATGACCTAAGGAAGATTCTGGCTCTTTTACAGGGAACAGAAACCAAGCAGGTGAAGAATAGCAATAATTACCACTTGGGATGGTGTTCTCACGGGAGTGCTCGGACAGGAAGCAACCAGAGTGCATGGCTGCTTGAGGGCGGGTGGGACGGCCTCTCAAGAAGACCTTTCCCAGCCCGCCACAGTGAGGACGGGAAGACTATTCCAGGTGGAAGGAGCCGCAGCTGGAGAGGCGCTGAGAGGAATTAAAATCAAAACGACTTTTGCAGTTTTGTTTGAATTTGCTTCTCCTCTAGCCAGGACCTGCTTTCCCAAGTCATTCAAGGATCCTCCTCATCTGGCCCCACAGTCCACCTGTCACCAGGCTGAGAATTCTGCCTCTGAAATGGTTCCACCCCGATGCTCCGTGCCCTCCGCAGCTGGAGGGCTGACACTCGCCCTCCCTGGTCCCATATCTCTTCTCCCCAGCCTCTAGTTCATCCTCTTCCCCACTCCCAGCAGCTGGTCTAAAACCCACAGCCTCACGTAGCTCCCTTGCTCCCAAACCTCCCACAGCACCCCATCACCTACCCAGCCCAACCCATACTGCTTCGCTAGGCCTTTTGGTCTCTTCACAGTGACATCACAGCCTGCCTGTGTAAGCCCATGTCCCTGCTGCCACCCCTTGCCTCTCACAAGGAGCACATCATGCTCGCCACCCTCTCTGTCTTTACTCATGCTGTTCCCCTGCCTGCATGCCATTCCCCCATCGCACACCCACCTTCATTCCCTGCACAGCTCTGCCTCTGTAATCGCCCCTCCCCTGCATGTCCCCTGCTCACCAACATGCCTCTCCACTTACTCACCACGCTGTACGGGGAGGGGTCTAGATGTCTGTGTCCACCTAGAGGGATGCCTTTCTGACGTTTGGGTTCCCAGTGCCGGCTCGGGCCTGATGGACAGAAGGGAAGGCAGTGGAGCAGACTGCGTAGACTTATGACAGCCTTATGTGAGGGTCCTGGCTCCCTGCTCCTACCTGGATGCTCTTTGTTTCCTCTTCTGTAAAATGGGGATAATATTAAGTATCTCTTATATCAGCTTGTTGAGATGGTCAAACAATGTGTTAAATTGGGTGGCACTGCCCATAGGGGATATTTTGGAAAAGGATGGGAGCATTTGGGATTGTCACAAAGATGGGAGCAGGTGGGACCAGGTGGGAGCTGTGGACGGAAGAAGGCAGGTGATGAGCACGGAGCGGGATAGTGTTGCCCAGTGGGGAGGTGTCCTGTAACCCACGTGATTTTCACATGTCCTGCTGGACATTCCTGGGGGGAAGAAAAGATGTTTATAATTATATGAGTCTAGACATAGACTAATGCTGCTTTACATAGAAATATAAACCATTTATGCCCAGCTTGAATATTCACTGAATTTTCTAGGGGTGCAACCAACTGAAGATAAAAACAAAAGAAGTCTATATTTAGTTTGATTCAGAATTGCTCACAATTTTGGACGGTGACACTGTTAAGAGTGTTGGAGTCTCTGCTCAGCACTCCACATTCCTGGACATCTATAGCTGTCACCTTCACGATGGTTCTGCAGGGGAACAGGAGCTCCTGGCAACTTCAGTCTGTCTTCTGGAGCAGCTGGGCCTGAGTACTCAAGTCTGTTCAAACAGATTTTTATTTTACACGAGCTTCTTGCTATTTCTCCTTTATGTTACAGTTGGGACTTATATATGGTATTTTTTAAAACTGTGTGAGTAGGCAGGTTACAGTTTCCACGGGGGTCATTACAGAGTGTTAAGAGGATATTATATATCTTTAACATAAAAAGATGTTGGGAGTGGGGATGTTTAGAACCAGTGTTGTGGAATGCTTAGAAAGTTGTAAGAATTCAGATACTATACTTAGGGGCTCAGTACATCTTCGATGGATGAATGAATGAATGACTGCAGACATGTTGTTGAAGGAGGTTCTCTGATGCCTCTCGTATTATCACCCACAGATGATCTCTTGCTTGGGCCCACCTTCACCTGGCTGCTCTCAGTTCCAGAATCTTCCACTGGGCCAGCTCAGCACAAGGTTTCCTTGGTCCGGGTAGCTGGCTCCTCACTGGGTCGGGAAGTTGCTCAAAATAACTTTAACCCTGCGTTTGGGGCCCCTGAGCGGAGGCCACCTGGATTTGAAGGCTCAGCCAGAAATGGATGCGGCCCACCACCCTGCCTTACGGGATCTTTGCACCATCCCACACGGGACTGGCCGATGTGAGGGGCAGGGCAGGGAGTATGATTTTCTGGCCATTATGCTGCTCCTTTGTGCTCGAAGAAAAATCATCACATTTGCTTCAAAATTTCTTTTTTTACATGTTTTCTCTTTATAGGTAAAACATATTTGCTGTCAAAAAACCCCAAACAGTGCAGGAGTGTGGAATTCTCTATTCAATCTACTCTTCCTTACTAACCAGAGGCAGGCCTCTTGCTAACAGTTTAGCATGGGCCCTTCTCCACATTTTTGCAAATAGCCAATCCACTCAATTTTTTTTTCTTAACAAAACCCATATCATTTTGAATCTATTATCCTGCAATTTGTTTTTACACAAAATGATGTGTTGAGGACACCTTTCCAAGGCAGGACATGCAGCGCAACTACTAGGCATTTCATAGATGCAACTTCATTTATTTGGCATTAATTTTTTTGTGTTAAACTTTTTTTCTTCTCATGGGAGGCATACATGTGTATGGTTAGAGAATAATAAAAAGTAAATTTCTTTATAGTGCCTTCCTCGGATAGCAGGAGGCTGATTGTCAGACTAAGAGAGAAGCCTTCAGACAGTGGCAAGTTTTGCTAAATGTTCTGATTCTTCCATTGGATTACAAGGTCCTGAGAGTTTGTTTATATAAATAAATAAATAATGGAGAACAATTCTTGAACCTACGACAAGAAGGCTTCATGTAGGAAGAATTATAATTATTCCTATTCTGTGACTCTTGGTCCAATACAGGGGGGAAAAAGCCCCCTGGAAGTTAACTCAGGAAAGGGAAGCCGTTCTTCCACTGAGATTGCCAAGAGTATAGGCTGCCAGCCTGGGACTCTCAGGGTACTCTCTGGTCTCTGGGTGAGAATCCGCAACCAGAGGGAATCAGAACTAAGAGACGATCACCAGAACTGAGGGCAAAGAGCATCATTATGACCCCTGGGTCCAACTATATCTGAAGCCCTACATGTTAATATTTCTATTACATGAGAAAAGGTCTTCCCTTTATTGCTTCTTCCAGTTTGATATATGCATTTTCTGTCACCTAACAACCAACAGAACCCTGAGCATAGCTTTAGCCTATCACTTCTCAGTGCAACTGAGGTAAGGTTTGGAGGAGGAGGTGAAGCCTGAGCTAAGCATGTCTGGAAGAATTGATTGGCACTGGTCAAATGCACAAAAATAGAAAGGGAGTGCCAAGAATGAAAGAAGTACAGAGGCAAGAAACAGTAAGATGCAGACATTTGATTCTAGAGTGTGCTGTGGGAGAAGAGCTGTGACTGGGAATGAAAGCCAAGAAGCCCACAGGGGTAAGAACTGGGAGGGGTTTTCTGCCATGGACAGTTAGACTTGGCACCGTGGAGAGGAAAAGGAACCAACCTGGGTGTCGGGAAGTCGGCTTTGAGGCCACAACTTGAGTCCAAGTGCAGGACTCGTTTTACCACCATGATGGTGATGACAGGAAGCAAGGAACAAAATCTGAGCCCTGCAGAAGAAAAGTAGGCAACACACCTCCATGGCCTTTGGTCAAGGTTTGATTCAGAATAAGAAACAGTGTTTGCTGTTGAAACGTCATTGAAGCCAGAGCAGCCCCCAGAACGCTTGGGGACTTCTGCAAAGCACATGGCCATACACCAGCTTTTCTCAGTTGGACATGCAGAGCCTCTGTTCCGTACAGAGGCAGAGAGATGGCCAGAGGGCTGTTCAGCATTAGCTGGCCATAGTGTCCCTGGGCCAGGTACTGGATTCTGACTAACAGTTATACAGCACTTACTTCCTGCTGGGCATTTACTCAGTCAACACTCACACCAATTTTATGAAAGGAAACACGGCTGTTATTTCCATTTTTGCAGATGAGGAGACTAAGGCACAACAAGGCTGTGACTTGCCCAAGGTCACACAGCTGGTAAGGGGCAGAGCTGGGGGTGGAGCCCCGGCAGTCTGGCTCTGCCCATGCTGTCAGTTCCTGTCCTGTAGGAGGCTTGGGAGTCTGAGGCTCAGATGGGTAAGCACCCCTCCCCTCTGCCTGTCTCCATCCTAGACACATGGCAGGAACAGTGGTTTATGGGCTCATGAGAGCTCTGGCTCCCCTGTCTCCTCTGCTGTCCCAGAGGAGGGCTTGTAACTTGTTTAGGGCTGGAGCAGGGGTGAGAGCAAAGAGGACATCTCACTCCGATCTTTCACCTTCCCATGGAAATTCTGAACCCAAGGACCTGTCCCCACCAACATACGGAAAAGATCCAGACCATGGGAGCTGTTCAGAATCATTAAAATCATAATGGTGACATTAAAAAAGTCAACCCACTATGACCCAAAGACCCAATCTTAACAGCAATGGTGAGGTCAAATCTCATCTCAGAGGCACTGCAGGTAGCTTTTAAAAATCCAGGTCTTGCAGTTCTTTACAGGACTGAGAGCTTCTGGGGTGGGGTGGAGGCAGGAACCACATCAAATCTTATGAAGGCAGGATGGGAAACTGAGAGCAAGCCTTTGGCATCAGCCAGTCCTGGGCTCTGGGTTTGAGTTCCATGTTCACTACAGGAGACTTGGACAAATTCTTTCACATCGCATTTTCAAATGGAAATAATAAAGGTACCCTCCTCCTAGAAAGGTGTCGAGCTTAATGTGTGCAAGTTCTTAAAGATCATAGCCCAGGGCCTCATACCAGGGCATTCAGTAGGTTTTTATTGAATTGAATGAAATGGATGGAAGACTGTGATGAATAGAAAACATTTTACGATACGAGGTTAAATAGGAAAAAAAAAATCCAGACTACATCACTGGCTCAAGATCAAATGGCAACCCTGTAAGCATCGTATCTGAGTGGGGACAAGGACTGAAGGATCAGGGAAAAGAACATTAGTGGGGAGCTGTGACTCCATTTGACATCATTACTGGTTTGTGCAGTGCGGATACGAAAAGGAGGCGCCCTCACAAGGAGAGCACCTACTGTGCGCCACCATCCAGTGTCCTGATATGCCCGGCAGCAGGACCACGACTAACTCAGACCTGCTACCTCTCAGCCATCCTTTCTCCATAGAAATCCTAACAGATGTGAGACACAGGAGGGCAACTCTTTGCAGACCCAGCATGTGGTGTGGAGCCGGGGAAGACATCTGGTTTGTGGATCTTTGGACCCCACACCTTTAGGCCAAGGGAAGGCAGGAAGAGGCTTGTGGGGGACTCTGTATCCCCGTACCTTTTTTCCCAACCTCTACACAGCCCCGGTGAGAGTTTGGGGCTCAGCAGCTGGCCCAGCACCAAAGGCAAACCCTGAACCAGGGACCCCCCCAGGCAAAGCCCCCACCCACCCACCTACTCCCTGTCCAGTGTGCAGACCTCGCCAGCCCCCAGCCCAGGGCTTGTGGAAGCTCTCCCCTCATCACGTGAAGTGGGACTGACTACCGACCCCAAAGGCGGCAGCATGTGGGGCAGCCCTGATGGGGGAAGCAGATGACTGCCTAATGGGGCTCCGGGGAGGGAGGTGCTGAGTGCCGTGGGAGGGGGTGCGGCCGGAGAACTAATGGCATTAACAGACCCTCAGGGGGGCGACAGGGCTGAGCTCTCAGCCTGGGGTCCTGGGAGGGAACAAAATGCAGACCGAGGTGTTGATACACACACCCTGTAGGCACCGTTCCCTCACTTCAGTGATACACTGCTGCAGACAGGGGTGAGCTATGATATTAATAATAGTAACAAAATGCAAAATGGTCACCACCCTCTGCCAGTGCTTAGCAAGAAGGTTTTGAGAGCTTTTCTGCTTGGTCCTCGGCTTTCACAATGGCCCACTGAGGTAGGTACTCTCTTGTACCCATTTGTCTTGGATGGAACCAAAGAGGTTAAGTCATTTGCCCAAGGTTCACACAGCATCTAACCCAGATCAGAAGGGAACGATGGCCCATCTCCTAGCTTGCAATGCTAGGTAACTCTCCAACTTCGGTGGCTATCAAATCATTTGAGATGCTGATAAATGTGATTCCTGCCCCCACCCCTTGACTCACTAAATCAAAAAGGGGAGTGAGGCCCTGGCAGCTGTATTTTTGGCCAGTGTCCCTGGTGACTCTCGCAATTAGGCATGTTTGGAAGTTCCCTCACTAGGCTATTGAAGGAACCCGCCCAGAAAGAGCTGGAAAGGACCTGGATGGCAATGTCAGGCCCCCAAAGCCGTGGCCCAGGGAAGAATGGAGGAAGGAGGAGGGCTGTCATCTCAGAGGGGATAAACAGAAGGCTGGTACATCCCTCCTTCCTTCCCCACGCCCCTGTCTGGCAGCCTGGGCAGAACAGGAGGTCAAAGTCCTCATCTTAAGAGCCCCTGGTAGGTGGGGCTCTTGGGACCCAGTCGATCAATGGGGGTCTGTCAGCCCTGGGGTGAGCCCTGGTGGAGAAAGGTAGATGGACCCTCCATGCCTTTCCCTAGGGTCAGACAAGAGCTCTTCCTGGCCATTCTTCCTGGGGGTTCTGCTTGCTCCCTCCCCTGCCATGACTCCTATCTCCCATGACTCCCAGCTTGTCCCCTTCCTGAAGCTGTAATTCCACCACCTCACAAAGACATAGCAGGTTCAAAACCCGGGCTCCATCATCAGCTCCACTGATAGACAAGAGGAGTCCTGCCTGACCCCCACCCAACAGACAGGAGACTGAGGCAGTGAAAGATGGGCACAGTATACACTGCCTAAGGGCACTCAACTCAAGGGGCAGGTAGGGGCTGAAGTCCAGGCTACCGACAGCCCAGTCACATGCCCTGGCATGGGGCTGTGTCCCCAGGGCTGGGGGTGGGAGGTGCCTGGTTTCCAGTTGGCACAGGGCACTGGATGGGCAGATCCAGTCTTTGGCAGAAGGCTGAGATTTGCCCTGGGTCACATGATTGCCGGGTCAAAGGGCTTCACACCC
>JAVSCE010014568.1:0-46030 GCA_032199065.1 Smutsia gigantea | reverse complement strand
TTGTATGTCTTTGTTTTGTCTGATTGCTGTGGCTAGGATCTCCAGTACTATGTTGAATAACAGTGGAGAGAGTGGGCATCCTTGTCTTGTTCCCGATCTTAGATGAAAAGCTTTCAGCGTCTCGCCGTTAAGTATGATGTTAGCTGTGGGTTTGTCATATATGGCCTTTATGATGTTGAGGGACTTGCCCTCTATACCCATTTTGTTGAGAGTTTTGATCAGGAATGGATGCTGAATTTTGTCAAATGCTTTTTCAGCATCTATGGAGATGATCATATGGTGTTTGTTCTTCTTTTTATTGATGTGGTGGATGATGTTGATGGATTTTCGAATGTTGTACCATCCTTGCATCCCTGGGATGAATCCCACTTGATCATGGTGTATGATCCTCTTGATGTATTTTTGAATTCGGTTTGCTAATATTTTGTTGAGTATTTTTGCATCTACGTTCATCAGGGATATTGGTCTGTAATTTTCTTTTTTGGTGAGTCTTTGCCGGTTTTGGTATTAGAGTGATGCTGGCTTAATAGAATGAGTTTGGAAGTATTCCCTCCTCTTCTATTTTTTGGAAAACTTTAAGGAGAATCGGTGTTATTTTTTCTCTATATGTCTGGTAGAATTCAGAGGTGAATCCATCAGGTCCGGGGGTTTTGTTCTTGGGTAGTTTTTTGATTACCAATTCGATTTCGTCACTGGTGATTGGTCTGTTTAGTTTTTCTGTTTCTTGCTTGGTCAGTCTTGGAAGGTTGTATTTTTCTAAGAAGTTGTCCATTTCTTCTATGTTTTCCAGCTTGTTAGCATATAGATTCTCATAATATTCTCTTATGATTCTTTGTATTTCTGTGGGGTCCGTCGTGATTTTTCCTTTCTCATTTCTGATTGTGTTTATGTGTGTAGATTCTCTTTTTCTCTTAATGAGTCTGGCTAGGGGTTTATCTATTTTGTTTACTTTTTCAAAGAACCAGCTCTTGGTTTCATTGATTTTTTTCCATTGTTTTATTCTTCTCAATTTTATTTATTTCTTCTCTAATCTTTATTATGTCCCTTTTTCTGGTGACTTTGGGCCTCATTTGTTGTTCTTTTTCCAATTTCACTAATTGTGTCTTTAGACTATTCATTTGGGAATGTTCTTCCTTCTTTAAATAGACCTGGATTGCAATATACTTTCCTCTTAGAACTGCCTTTGCTGCGTCCCACAGAAGTTGTGGCTTTGTGTTGTTGTTGTCATTAGTCTCCATATATTCTTTGATTTCTGTTTTGATTTGGTCGTTAACCCATTGATTAATTAGGAGAGTGTTGTTTAGTCTCCATGTATTTGTGAGCCTTTTTGATTTCTTTCTAAAATTTATTTCTAGTTTTATACCTTGGTGATCTGAGAAGTTGCTTGGTAGGATTTCAATATTTTTGAAATTACTGAGGTTCTTTTTGTGGCCTAGTATGTGGTCTATTCTGGAAAATGTTCCATGTGCACTTGAGAAGAATGTGTATCCTGTTGCTTTTGGGTGTAGAGTTCTGTAGATGTCTGTTAGGTCCATCTGTTCTAGTGTGTTGTTCAGTGCCTCTGTGTCTTTACTTATTTTCTGTCTGGTTGATCTGTCCTCTGGAGTGAGTGGTGTGTTGAAGTCTCCTAAGATGAATGCATTGCTGTCTATTTCCTCCTTTAATTCTGTTAGTATTTGTCTCACATATGCTGGCGCTCCTGTGTTGGGTGCATATATATTTATAATGGTTATATCTTCTTCTTGGACTGACCCCTTTATCATTATGTAATGTCCTTCTTTATCTTTTGCTACTTTCTTCGTTTTGAAGTCTGTTTTGTCTGACACAAGTACTGCAACACCTGCTTTTTTCTCTTTGTTGTTTGCCTGAAATATCTTTTTCCATCCCTTCACTTTTAGTCTGTGTATGTCTTTGGGTTTGAGGTGAGTCTTTTGTAAGCAGCATATAGATGGGTCTTGCTTTTTTATCCATTCTGTTACTCTGTGTCTTTTGATTGGTGCATTCAGTCCATTTACATTTAGGGTTATTATCGATAGATATGTACTTACTGCCATTACAAGCTTTGGATTCGTGTTTACCAAAGGTTCAAGGATAGCTTCTTTACTATCTAACCATCTCACTTTAACTCACTTGCTACACTATTATAAACACAGTCTGATGATTCTTTCTTTCTCGTCCTTATTCTTCCTCCTCCCCTCTTTATATGTTCGTGTTTTATTCTGTACTCTTTTGTGTTTCCTTTGACTGCTTTTCTGGATAGTTGATTTTATTTTTTGCCTTTAGTTAGTATTTATTTGATCTGCTTTCCTTGCTGTGATTTTATTTTCTCTGGTGACAACTATTTAGCCTTAGGAGTACTTCCATATAGAGCAGTGCCTTTGAAATACACTGTAGACCTATCTTTTTTACTAAATAAATAAATAAATAAACAAACAAAAGTACACTGTAGAGGTGGTTTGAGGGAGGTAAATTCCCACAACTTATGCTTATCTGGGAATTGTTTAATCCCTACTTCAAATTTAAATGATAATCTTGGTGAATACAGTATTTTTGGTTCAAGACCCTTCTGTTTCATTGCATTACATATAACATGCCATTCTCTTCTGGTCTGTGAGGTTTCTGTTGAAAAGTCTGATAATAGCCTGTTGTGTTTTCATTAGCATGTGATATTTTTTCTCTCTCTGACTGCTTTTAGTACTGTGTCGTTGTCTTTGATATTTTCCATTTTAATTATTATGTCTTGGTGTTGTTCTCCTTGGTTCCCTTGTATTCGGAGATCTGTGGGCTTCCATGGTCTGCAAGACTGTTTCCTTCTCCAGCTTGGAGAAGCTTTCATCAATTATTACTTCAAAACCACTTTCTGTCCCTTTTTCTCTCTATTCTTTTCTGGTACCCCTATAATGTGAGTATTGTTCTGTTTGGATTATTAAGCGAGCACTGTTCTCTTAATATTCATTCATTCCTTGAGATCCTTTTATCTCTCTCTGCCTCAGCTTCTCTGTGTTCTTGTTCTCTGATTTCTATTCCATTAACAGTCTCTTGTTCCTCATCTAGTCTGCTCTTAAATCCTTCCATTGTTTGTTTCATTTCTGTTATGTCCCTCCGGAATTCATCCCTTAGCTCTTGCATATTTCTCTGTAGGTCAATCAGCATGGTTGTGACTTTTATTTTGTATTCTTTTTCAGGAATATTGGTTATATCTGTCTCGCCAGGCCCTCTCTCTGGTGTTTGAGTGATTTTGGACTGGATCAGGTTCTTCTGCCTTTTCATGGCAATAGAAGTGATCATCGGCGAGTGGGGCATGTTTCAGCTGGGAGTACAAAGGCCCTTCCTGCATGTTGGCAGCTTTGCCCTTCTTTTCTCCCTGTGCCACTTAACCGCATTCAGGGAGTAGTCTCTGGGTTAATTCCCTGAGCTGCTGTTGTCAGGGTGGCCTTCGAGATGGCCTCGGGCAATGGCGGGGATTGCAGGACAGCAGCGTGTGTTCTGCTGCAAGAGCAAAGCCCGTTTGTGCCTCCTGGTCTCCACACCCGTCTCCCCTATCTGTGCCAGTTAACCAGGCACAGGGAGCAGCCTCTGGGTTTGGGCCAGTTAACCGCATGCAGGGAGAAGCCTCTTTGTTAAGTTGTGTGGTTGCCGTAGGTGCGGTTGCTCCCTGACTGTTCCACAGCAACGGTGGATCAGCCCGTTTGCTTCCAGTGCTAGCAGTGGTGGTAGGAATGGCAGTCTACTTATCGCCATGAGGGTGTTTGGAGCTGCGCTGCCACCCAGGGGATTAGGACGCCTGAAGTTCCTTAAAGTTCCCAGCCTGCTGGGCTGCGTGTGGCAGGATGATTTAAATCCTTTTCCCTTTAAGACTTTTAAAGTGCCTGCTTTTCTTTGTCTCAGGGTCACTGGCTGTGGGAACCTGTTCACAGTCTTAATCTTGGATTTTGCTTTTCCACTCCTGTAATATCCAGTGCACCATGCAATGTGTGTCTCTGCTCCCAGTGAAGATTACTAGGGCTGGTTATTTAGCAGTCCTGTGATTCCTCTCCCTCCCACACTGATTCTTTTCCTCCCACTGGTGAGCTGGGGTTGGGGGAGTGCTCACATCCTCCCATGTCATGGCTTTGTATCTTACCCTTTTCGTGAGATGCTGAGTTCTTGCAGATGTAGATGTAGCCTATCTGTTGTACTGTATCTTCTGGTCTCTCTTTTAGGAATAGTTGTATTTGCTGTATTTTCAAAATATATATGGTTTTAGGAAGATATTTCCACGACCCCACTCACGCCGCCATCTTTAGAATCCTGGTTTTCCACTACTGTATTTATTTCCACATTATTCACAGTAGCCAAAGTATGGAAACAACCTAAATGTCCATTGGTAGATAAATTGAAAAAAAATATGGACATTTGTAACAGGCTGTATTATTACTTAGCCATAAAGAAAAAAGCATGAAATCTTGCCATTTGTGACAACATGGATGGACCTAGAGGGTATTATGCTAAGTAAAATAAGTCAGACAAAGAGAAATACCATGATTTCACTTATGTAGAGTCATAAAAACAAATGAACAAAGAAGACGTAAATAGACTCACAAACAAGAGAAGACACTGGTGGTTGCCATAGTGAAGGGGGTGGGGTAGGGGAATGGATGAAATACATGAAGGGGGAAAAATTTAGTGAGAATGTTTGATATCTTGATCTGAGTGATAGTTATATGAGTGTATACACTAATAAAAAAGGGAAGGAGGAAGAAAGGAAGAGGAATGAGAAGGAAGGAGGGAAGAGAAGGGAAAAGAAAAGAAAAATAAAAAGGAATTGGTCCATTTCTTCCATTTCTTCTATGTTATCACATTTTGGACATAGTTATTTATAGTATTCCTTTGGTGTCCTTATAACGTCCATGGGATCTATAGTGATGTGCCCTCTTTCATTTCTGATATTAGTAATCTGTATCCTCGCTCTTTTTTTCTTAGATAGCCTGGCTAGCAGCTTATAGATTTTATTGATTTTTTTTAGAGGGCCTGTTTTTTGTTTCATTGATTTTTCTCTATTGATTTTCTGTTTTCAGTTTACCGATTTCTGCTCTCATCTGTATTATCTCTCTTCTTCTGCTTCCTTTGGATTTAGTTTGCTCTTCTTTTTCCAAGGTGGAAACTTAGATTGTTGATTTTCCATTATTATTATTTTCTAATATATTCATTCAATGGTGTAAATTTCCCTCTCAGCACTGTTTTTGCTGCATCCCATACATTTTGGTAAGTAGTGTTAACATTTTCATTTACTTAAAATATTACTTGATTTCACTTTATATTTTTTCTATGACCCATGCATTATTTAGAAATTTGTTCTTTAATCTCCACATATTTTGGGATTTTACTGTTACCTTTCTGTTATTGAATTCTAGTTTAATTCCGCAGACAGCAAACATTATGTAGTTTCTATGTTTTAAATTTGTTAAGATGGTGTCTTGTGGCCCAGACTATCTTGTTCAGTGTTCTATGTGAGAATTTGTGTAGTCTGAAAAACGTGCAGTCTGCCATTGTCGCATGAAGTAGTCTATAAATTTCAAGTATGTCCAGTTGGATAGTGTACTTGAGTTCAACTATATCCTTACTGATTTCCTGCCAGCTGGATCTGTCTATTTCTGAGACAAGGAACAATTAGGAAGTTCTCCAGTTGAAGTCTGCAAATATGATAATGGATTCATCTATTTCCCCTTGCAGTTCTATGTGTTTTTGTGTAATGTAATTTGGTAATCTCTTGTTAGGTGCATACACATTAAGAGTTATTTGGAAAATTGACCATTTTATAATCATTCTTCATAGTTATGTAATGTCCTTCTTTATCCCTGGTAGCTTCCTTACTTTAAAGTTTGCTCTGTCTGAAATTAAATAGCTCCTTCAGCTTTCTTTTGGTTAGTGTTAGCATGGAATTTTATGCATTATATAGTATTATAATTGGTGTCATTTTGTTAGCATGGTATATTTACTTCATCCACTTACTTTTTTTTCTTAAAGTATCACTGATATACAATCTAATGGTGGTTGCAAATATACAACACAGTGGTTCAACAGTTAACCTTATTATTAAATCCTCACCTCCTCTAGTGCAGTTACTATCAACATAGTAAGATGTTACAGAATCATTAACTGTTTTTTCCATGCTGTACTACCATCCCCATGACCAACTTATATTGTGATTGTAAATTATTGTGCCCTTTTATCCCCTTCACCCTCCCTTGCCCAGCCCCAATACCCCACCTCGGTAACCACTAGTCACTTCTCAGTGTCTGAGTCAACTGCTATTTTAATCCTTCTGTTTTGCTTTGTTTTTATACTCCACAAGTAAGTGAAATCATATGGTATGTCTTTTTCCACCTGGCTTATTTCATAGAGAATAATACACTCTAGATCCATCCATGTTGTATATTGCAAATGGGAGGATTTCTTTTCTTTTATGGCTGTATAATGTTCCATTGTGTATATGTACCACATCTTCTTTATCCATTCATCTACTGATGGACACTTAGGTTGCTTCCATATCTTAGCTATTGTAAACAGTGCAGCAATAATCATAGGGGTGCATATGTCCATTCGAATCAGGGATTTTGTTTTCTTCGGGTAAATTCCTAGGAGTGGAGTTCCTGGGTCAAAGGGTATTTCTATTTTTAGTTTTTTGAGGAACCTCTATATTTCTTTCCACAATGGTTGCACCAGTTTACATTCCCAACAACAATGTAGGAGGGTTCCCATGTCTCCACATCCTCACCAGTATTTGCTACTTCTTGCTTTTTGGATAGCTTCCATCCTAACTGGTGTGAAGTGATATCTCATTGTGGTTTTAATTTGCATTTCCCTGATGATTAGCGATGTGGAGCATCTTTTCATGTGCCTGTTGGTCATTTGTGTTTCTTTGTCCGTCCTTTACTTTTAATCCACATATGTCTTTATATGTAAAGTGGATTTCTTGTAGGCAACATAGAGTTAACTCATCTTTTGTGATCTACTCTGACAATCCGTCTTTTATTTGGAGCATTTAGAGCACTGGCATTCAAAGTGATTAGCAATAGTTGGATGAATGTCCACCATGTTCATTACTTTGTTTTATTTGTTGCTCTTGTCCCTTTTTTTTGTCCAACATTCTTTTTGTGCCTTTTGTGGCTTTAACTGAGCATTTTTATGTGATTCCATCTTCTCTCCTTTCTTAGTATATCAGTTACCCTTTTTTTTTAGTGGTTGTCCTAGAGTTTGCAGTATACATTTATAACTAATCTACATCCACTTCCAAATAACACTGACCACTTCACAGGTTATGTACCTTATGATAAAATAATTCTAATTCCTTCCTTCCATCCTTTGTATCATTGCTGTCATTCATTTCACTTGTCTATAAGCATATATATATATGTACAGACATGTGTATACAGTATATATACATAAGCATACATAATCAAATATGTTATTGCTATTATTACTTTGAACAAACTATTAAATCAATTAAGAATTAAAAGTTTTTCTTTTACCTTCACTTATTCCTCTTTGGTTCTCTTCTTTATATATATTTGAGTTTCTGACCTATATTATTTTCCTTCTCTTTAAAGAACTTCTTTTACCATTTCTTGCAAAGCAGGTCTACTGCTTATCTGAGAAAGTCTCTATTTCTTCTTAACTTTAGAAGGATAATTTAACAGAGTACAGAATCTTAGGTTAGTGGGGTTTTTCCTCTCAGCACTTTAAATATTTCACTCCACTCTTTTTGCTTACATGGTTTCTGAGGAGAAGTTACATGTGATTCTTAGCTTTGTTTCTCTACAGGTAAGGTGGCTTTTTTTCCCCCTTATCTTTCATTTTCTGTAATTTGAAAATGATATGGCTAGGTGTATATTTCTTGGCTTTTATCCTGCCTAGTGTTCTTTGAACTTCCTAGATCTGTGGTTTGGTGTCTGACATTAGTTTGAATGTGAGTGCCTCAGCTGATTGTGGAGGTAGAGATGATGACAGGACGCCCTGGTAGGCTGTCACCTAGGCAGATGGAGTATGGGTCTGGAGTCCTGGGAAGGGTGGAGATGACACACGAATTAGCATCTGCCCTGCAGAGTGATGTCTCAGGCCCTGAGCATCAGCCCTGCATGTCCATTGCAGAAACACTTTTTTCCAGCAGAATAGCTCATTGAATAACATTTTCAATCTATTCAAGAACATGAAAAAATGCCAGGGTAACTCCCTGTATTCTCAGTTGACATTGCAAGTAACTTCATACATTAAAAGGCTGGGGTATGTCAAAACTCATGATATTATGAAGTAGTCCAGGCACTGTATTCATTTTATTCTTGGCCATGTTCGTGTAGCCACAGCTAGCACCAGAGTGGAGAGACTGTTTGGGGCCTCTGGACACCCAGGTTCTTTGTGTCACTAAGCAGCGTGGTCTGAGGAAGGCAGGCTAAGGATCCCTTGAGCCCCAGATGATGTGTGGAGAAAGATGGAAGAAAATCACCGTGGTCCTTTCTAGCTCTAACTAAAAGTATGAACTTTATTAGCTGTGTAAAGTATTAAAATAGTGATTATTTCTTTTTAAGAAGATTGCTTCCTTTTGGAAAGTCACTTAATAAGGAATAATTTATAATTATTTAAAAACAGCATATCTAATCCTTACTTTATCTCAGATTTAATGTTACATTTTCATAACAAAACCTAAGTATTCAAATTGGGTGTATGTGCTTAAGAAATTGCTCAAAGTATTCTAGATCTGCTTTTGAAATTTTTTCTCTGCTCCCTATGTGTTAGAGAACTAAGTCCAAGATCATCCAGAAAATTGGCTTTGTGCACTAATAGATTATGTGATTCCTGCCCTTCCCCCACCTTGGTGCCTGCACACACTGTTCAGTAAACAACTTCAGGGAACCAGGCCTGGCCAGTTAATTCACATCGAGTATTTGGAAAGGGCTGTCTTTGTGCAGCCTTGACGTACTGGCTGAAGTGGAGTGGAGAGTTAGCATTTGTGTTTTCATTAGTTCTTTTTATAGCATTGAACCAGCTGTAGCTGGTTAGTGTTCGCCTGGGCCGCCTATTAGTGTACAGGTCTCTTACGCAGGATAAAGGGCTTCTGATGGAAACAGATTTTGTTACTCACGATACCACTGACTGTGTTTACATGAACTCACTCAGTCTGTCATGGGATGTGATTTAGAATGGCTCCATTAAAATAGAGGAACTCCCTGGGTGCTCTTCAGGATCCATCCTTGAAAACAAACAAGGGACTCAGAAGTACAGCTTTCCCTGTTAGACTAACTATTCTTCCTAGATCATGCTTCCCTGGATGATGCTTTTAAAGAGAGCTCTGAGGTTTTCCCCTCAGTGTCTTAAAAATTGCCTGGAGAGAGTTATTTTTCCTTTAGCCACAGTGAGGAATAATCATCTTACTGGGGGTAGAGAATAATTTACCCAGTCATTTCTGGATCAGTTAAACAGAGCTGTTCATATTGCTATAGCTTTTCATGGGTTGAACTCTGACTGAAGGCAGAATAACTTTTTAGGAATCATTAATAGCTAGAGAGAGATTAATATATACACATACATAGATAAAACATGTGTATATATCTATAGATATTCACACACACACACACACATTCATTTCTATCTATAGAAATGGAAATGTAAAATGTAAAACATTTTGAATGGAGGATGTTTATTGGATTCTTGTATGGCTGGTTTTGGGATTAAATGATAAACCAATTTAGCCAGTATTTGAAGTAGTTACAAATCTCTAGGGCTCAGCTACCTCCTGGATCAGTCTCATCAGAAATGAGGAAATATATCCTATTTTAAAACTTATTTGTGAACCTGAGCTTAGACCTTTGGAAGGTGCTAAATGGTTGAGTCATGAAAAGATAAGGGCTAAGAGTCTTCCTTTAACAGTCACACAAGCTGCTTGCGGAGGCTCAGCCATCTCTTACAGGGTCCCAGGCTAGGCAGGTAGATCTCTTGAGGAAGAATTGTCCATTATTCTTCCTGACACTTTTTTTTCCCCCAAAGTAGAGTGTGGTAGTATTAGAGATTTAGTAATGACATGTGATAGGATGGTAATAGAGACTCTGTCACCCAACTCACAGTATTATTTAGGGAATTAAATGAGGAAACAAAGATGAGATGCCAGGCACACAGTAGGTCTGGATTTTTTTTTTCATTTATATAGACCAGGGATTGGTAAACACAATACTTTAGGTTTAGTAGGCCATAGCAGAGTTTCTGTCCCAGTTATCCAATTGATCTATTATAGTGTGAAAGCAGCCAACAATAATATATAAATAGATGGGTGTAGCTATTTCCAATAAAATTTTATTTGCAAAGATAAGTGGCAGTCAGCAAAGGACACCATCAGTAGAACAAAAAGACATCCTACAGTATGGGAGAATATATTCATAAATGACATATCTGATAAGGGGTTGACATCCAAAATATATAAAGAACTCATGCACCTCAACAAAGAAAAAGCAAATAATCCAATTAAGAAATGGGCAGAGGATATGAATAGACACTTCTCCAAAGAAGAAATTCAGATGGCCAACAGGCACATGAAAAGATGCTCCACATTGCTAATCATCAGAGAAATGCAAATTAAAACCACAATGAGATATCACTTCACACCGGTGAGGATGGCCAACATCCAAAACACAAACAACAACAAATGTTGGCGAGGATATGGAGAAAAGGGAACCCTCCTACACTGTTGGTGGGAATGCAAATTAGTTCAACCATTGTGGAAAGCAGTATGGAGGTTCCTCAAAAAACTCAGAATAGAAATACCATTTGAGCCAGGAATCCCACTCCTAGGAATTTACCCTAAGAATGCAGCAGCTCAGTTTCAAAATGACAGATGCACCCCTATGTTTATCGCAGCACTATTTACAATATCCAAGAAATGGAAGCAACCTAAGTGTCCATCAGTAGATGAATGGATAAAGAAGAAGTGGTACATACACACAATGGAATATTATTCAGCCATAAGAAGAAAACAAATCCTACCATTTGCAGCAACATGGATGGAGCTAGAGGGTATTATTCTTAGTGAGCTAAGCCAAGCGGAAAAAGACAAATATCTAATGATCTCACTCATATGTGGAGTATAAGAACAAAGGAAAAAAAAACTGAAGGAACAAAACAGCAGCAAACTTACAGAACCCAAGAATGGACTAATAGTTACCAAAGGGAAAGGAACTGAGGAGGATGGGTGGGAACGGAGGGACAAGGGGGAAAAAGGGGCATTACGATTAGCAGACGTAATGTTGGGGGGGACGTGGGGAGGGCTGTGCAACTCAGAGAAGACAAGTAATGGTTCTATAGCATCTCACTATGCTGATGGACAGTGACTGTAATGGTGTTGGTGGGGGGAGACCTGATGAAGGGGGTTGTTTAATAACCATAATATCGCACATGTAATTGTAGATGAATGATACCAAAATAAATTATAAAAAAAAAAGATAAGTGGCAATCAGATTTGGTCTGTAGGCCATAGTTTGCCAACCCATGATCTATACAAATAGGTACATTTCTTTATGTCTTGTCTTGTATTTCCTTTGAAAGATAAAAGAAATTTCTGCCACTGTTTACCACAGTTCTAAATCTCACACTACACATCAAGGTAACACTTGAACGTATATGTTTATGTATTTTTGAACTATATACAGAAAAGAAAGTGTTAAATTATAGTGCTTAATGTACTAATATATTAATTTTAAGATAAAATAACTCTTGTCATGTGGTAAAATGATATGACATTTATAAATGTTAGGATTTCTCTGCATACTTGGCCTCTCAAATATGTTGAATTATAAGGTAATACAGGTATTATAGCAAATTGAAGAAACAAAGTAAAATAAAGATTAAAACCTTTATAACAGGATATAGGGTTCACAAATGAGAGAATGAACACTGGGGAAAATTTTAGAAAGCCCACAACCCAAAAATGTAAATAACATAAAAACATGGATGAAAGCAATGTTTAATGTAACTGCTGAGAACAGCAGTGCAGGGGAATCAAAATCCAGGGTTTGTAATTAAAGTCTTGAAATCCCAGTGCCAGCTCTGGTACTCCACACTGTCTTATGACCCTGGGCAACTTAATTTACTGCTCTGAGTTTTAGTTTCCTCTGAATTAAGTGGAGAGAATAGTTTAGTTTACACATTTTTTTATAGTGTTAAAGAGATGTGTAAAGTACTTTCAAGCTTTAGCCTTATATTGCTATAAAATACCATTACTGACTGTACATATGACAGACATACTTCCTGTGGTCTGGTTTGGAGCTGCCTTCTGGTGAGTGTACATTTTTCACAGCAGTGGAACTTAAGAGGACATGGAGCTTTTCTTAGTTACTCTCACATTCATCTTCTCTCACATATCCAACCTTAGGAGGTGCATATAGGGTAAACATTCTAGAGAAGAGATTACTAACTTATTCAGCCTGTAACCCCTGCACTTTAGGTGAACCTGTGTGGCTAATCTGACATAACTGGTTCTTATTTGCATGGGTGCAGATCATATTCATTTATTATGCCCTGTTGATTCAAAAAATAAAAGAGCTGTAGCCACTGGAAGGAATCACACTGCCAGAATCATATTGAATCTGAGACCTTCTCAGAGGGAGACCTACAGACTGTCAAGGCACAAATGTAACCAGCTCAGGCAGTCCGAGGGAACGGGTGGTGGGAGAAGGAATGAAGAACTGGGTAGGAAGGGAAGAAGCAGTGAAGACATCAAGGTACACCCCAGTAGGGCACCCAAATTCTGGTACTCACGTCCTGCTGAAGCTCAGGTACGCACTGGAATAGAGGGGCCCAGAGGCCCCTTCTTCTTCAAGTCTCTGCTTTCCCTGGGGCAGCCCTCTGACTGATGTGGGCACCGCAAGACTCCCTGGACTAGAGCTATGATGCCTGATGCCTGGTGCCTTCACACTGGGGAGAAGAAAAGGCATAGGCTTTGGTTTAAGGCTTTGAACTTAGTTATAACAATAGATATTAAAGAAAATCTGTATTAGGACCAATATATGAATAATTCTTGAAAATAAGATGGTAGGCTTTTGTTTAAAATCACATGGGTCTTACCTCCTGAGTGCATATTTTATCACCTAATTAATAACCTTTAAAAACCACACAAATATTATTGCATATTTTTTAACTAAAAAATAGCACAGAAGAATACTGGATTCATGAATCATCACAGTAAAATATACCAGGGCAGATGGTGAAAGAGGAAATTTGTATCTCAAAAACAGATAAAACAAATGAAAAATTGAAGAGTTGTGACTTCTCAGGGTCTATAATTCACCAAAATTGAGAGAATTAACATACAGTTTTCATTTATAGCTGTAGTTTATTTTCTGGAAGGTCTGTGAAGTACAGCTCCTTAATAACTCATATGAAATTTACTCCAGGACAAACTAAGTCTTTCTAATAAGACCAGAGTCTAGAATTCAGCCATTACCTCAGGATGATCTGAGAAAACTGTGGGGCCAACTGTTTTATTGCCTTAGATTAGTTAAGTGATGATAACCATGAGCATTTATAATATTATTTTTAAATTGGCCCTGTGAGGTTTTAAGACGGAACTGAATGTACTGCCAGATATTTTTGCAGGAGTCACAGATGTAGAAGGGAATTCTACACACACATCCCCCTCCCCAACACCCAAATGGAACATATTTTGAGTTAAACCCTTTGGAATGGACTATTTTTAGAAAAATGGCAGGGGGTAGAAAACATTTTTTCACAACTTTTTTCATTATGTACCATCAAAAATATTTTCATTTTAATTCAATTATAACATATACTATACTGCAATTGACTTTACCGATAGTAAATACCAAGTTGAACTACCACCTCATCTTTTTCAAATAAACAGCAAAGTTTTGCCTTCTCTGAAATTTGAGAATTAACACATGGTACCCAGGCATGGGCTAGGCCTGGCAAAACTCAAACTACAAGCAACATTGCTCAATATTGTACTCTTTCACTGCGCTCACAGTCCATCTTGTACGTGAAATAATGTGACTATGTGAGTGACAGCCTCATCCGTTAATATTTTTAGTATAATTTTAAGTGATAAAATGACATCTACAGAAAGCTTCAAAATCTGCACAAATAGAAAAATTATTCTAATTCCACTCCCTTTATAATCATTTTGCATATTATCTTCTAGTATTTTTTATAATATTTAAATTGAAAGCATTAAATGTTTTGCTCTTCCCCAAGAATGTCACCAAACTATAACCATTTTACTCCCTCTGTGCAACATTTCAATCCGACTACACATCCAACTGGTTCTCTGCACAGCAGCAACAGCAAGGCTAGCACCCCGGAGAGTGGGGCGAGTATTCCCATTGCTCAGAGGAGTCTGCAGAAAGGACAGAGGCTGAACATTGGACTCATACTGAGCTAGAACCCAAAACCAGATCTGCCTGACTGAGCATGTAAAGTGAACAAGGCACGAAGCAATTTGGCTTTATAAATGTAGCAGCCACATTATTTCACCTTCTGTAGCCCAGTCAGACACACTTAGGACCACTGGTTATAGCATAAGAATGGTTGTTCCTATTCTCTCTAATGGAGCCCTGCACTGGCTCAGGTAAGACAAAAATAGAGGCAGGGTTTTCATTTGAAGTGTGAGGAATTACTGGCAGCTCCACTTTTGAATAACCCATCTGTCAAGTCTGGTGTCTCTAATCAGGCATTTGGGAAATTAACATTAATAACATTGTTTCTTGATGTCTAAAACATATTTTTAAACAAATGTGTTTTTTTGTGAGACTAACATGGAAATGATTAAAAAATAAACTGGTATAAAGGTGTGGAGAAATAGATCTCAAAAATGAAGTAAGGAAAAAAAGTAAAAAAGAAGAAAGAAAGATCACCTCTATTCAGTTATCCATGTAGAAATATTCTTTATATATTTTAAGAGTAAAGTGTTACCACTTATATCGAATTTACAAGAGAGAAAGTGTAACCCTTGGATTGAGTCCACGGGTGTCCTGTTCTTCCTCAGACATGGGGCACATCTTGACCTTCGTGAGCAGTGAGTGTAAACAGCTCACATAGAGCCAGGGTGGGACGTGGCTGGGAGGCTCCATTGCTGCCCTTTGTGACCAGCATCCTCTGGCTGTCTTTGTTAGCATTATAGAGGCTTCAGCTTGCTCTGCTACCAAATCAGCTTGTGATAAAGAGATGCCAGTTAAACACACACTATTTCTTGTGTCTTGTTGGTAGGTGTATTTGTGGTGGAAATAATGGTAATTTTAATTGTCCAATACAGAGCCCACAGGCATATTTTGCTGGTGAATGCTGTAATTGTGTTCAGTAGTTTTTAATATTGTGTCATTTTTGGTGTTTGTCTTCTTTTAATTAAAATTTTATTTAGATAATTATAGAGTCACCTGTTGTTGTAAGAAATAATATAGAGAAACCCCATGTGTCCTTTACTCAGTTTCCCCCAATGGCAACAGTTTGCAAAACTGCAGTACGGTGTCTCTTGTTCGGATTTCCCCAGTTTTACCTGTACTAGTGTGTGTGTTCTGTGCAATTTTATTACACATATGGGTTCATGTATGGACCACCACAGTTAAGACACTGAACAGCTGCAAAATCGTGGAGACCCCTCTGTTGCCTTTTCCTAGCCACACCCACCTCCATCCCAGCCTGTTTCCGCTCCTCTGCCCGCACCAGCCCCTGGCAATAACTAATCTGTTCTCCATTTCTCTGATGTTCCCCTTTCAAGAATATTAAGTAAATGTGTAGATATGTAGTATATCACCTTTTGGGATTAGCTTTTTCCACCCAGTGTAATGCCCTAGAGATCCACCTATGCTGCTGCATGGATTGGCAGCTTGTTTCTTCTTGCTGAGTGCGTTCCATGGTATGGAATGACCACAGTTTGACTTGACATCTTGGAGGACATCTGGGCTGATTCCAGTTTTTGGCTGTTGTGCATAAAGCTACTATGAACATCTATACACAGGTTTTTGTGTGAACACAAGTTTTCATTTCATGTCTCTGGGATAAGTGCCCAAGAGCACAGTTACTGAGTCATGGGGTAGTTACCTGTTTAGTTAAATACGAAACTGCCATACTGTTTCCAGAGTGGCTATACCATTTTACATTCCCACGAGCAATGTACGAGTGGCCCAGTTTTTTTGCATGTTCAACAGTACTTGGTGTTTTGGGTATTTTATACTTAAGCATTCTAATTGGTGTCTATGTGTTGACTTTTAAACTAAAAGTTTTCTATTTTCAATATTTTTCATTTTTCACCATGTTGAAGCATATCTCAAACTTTAAAAAAATCTGAGTTTATCTTTCTATGGATCCTACTGGACTATAAACTTCATCCATAGAAGACATTTGTGTCATTCATGTTTGCATCCCAGCATAGAAGACAGGGCCTGGCACCAAGCAGACACGAAGTGTGGTTGAGGGCGGAGGTGGGACACAAAGAGTGTGCTTTTTACTAACTACACTACTTTTTCTAAATATGTAGGTATAACTTTTTCAAATCAACTGAAACCCTTATTTTATTCACATTTCCTTAGATTTTCACTTACTGTTTTTATTCTGTTCCAGAATCCCATCTAGGATACCATTTAGTAGATCACATTTAGTGGTCACACCTCCTTAGACACCTCTTGGCTGTGACAGTTTCTCAGACTTCACTTGTCTTGGGTGACATTAACAGTTTTGAACAGCACTGGTCAAATATTTTGCAGAATCCCCTAGATTGGAATTTATCCGATTTATTATTCATGAATAGACCGGAGTTATGGGTTCTTGGTAGGAAGACCACAGACATGAAGTGCCATTGATCACATCACGTCAAGGTCACATACTGTCAACATGACCCATCACAGTGGATATTGGCCTGATCACCTGGCTGAGGTAATGTTTGTCAGGCTTCTCCCCTGTCAGGTTCCACTTTTACCCCATTTCCACCCTGAAGTCTTTGGAAGGAAGTCATTATGGATAGCCCACACCAGGAATGGGGGAGTTCTGATCCCCTCTGTGATGGTGAAGTATTTGGAATTCTACATGGGAGGTGGTCTCTTCTCCCGACTTACTTATTCAGTTATTCATATTAATTTGGGCTCATGAATATTTATACTTTGGGTTACAATCCAGTACTGTTTTATCTGTTTTGTTACTCAAACTGTTCCAGCTTTTGCCACTGAAGCTTTTTCAGTTGACTCCTCATCTCTTTGACATACCCCTGTCATTGCAGATTCTCTGATTTATTTTGAACACTTCATTACATTCTGGCACTACAAGATGCTCCAGGTTCATCTGGTGTATTTCCTGCCCCAGTCTTATAATCGACCATTTCTCCAAAGAGCTTGGGTTTTGTTTGTTGGAGAATGGTTTTAGATACCAAGAAATACAAGAAGATTAAGAAAATACAAGTTCATTTTAAAGGATCATAGAGTTGATCCCAGCTTCACTAATCATGGCCAGATAGAGACTTTAGAAGTAGGAATGCTCTGTTTTGGAATGTTTGATATGACGCTCTGACCACTGGGAGGGGCTGTCTATAGCCCAAGGAAAAGATCCTTTTCTCAAAATTGTTCTATAGATAGAGCTTTCTTTAGTGATTGTACTTATTTACTATTTCTTTCCATAGCTCAGACTGTTTTCGATATCTCCATGACTTAAGTCTGTCTCCCTAGATGACACTTTTATCATTACTGTCATCATGAAGCATTTCTGGAGGAGCCAGGGCAAGAACTTCTGTCGGCCAGCCTCCATGACTCCCTATGCCATTCCAGATCCCTGGGGTAGGCCTCTCTCCTTTATCTTTTCTGCTGGGCATCTTAACTGCATGCCAGCATTATCATGTAGTCTAAATCATTTCAGGATATCATCTGCATGAAAGGTCCCTATTCAAAATAAGTCTCCTCTGAATTGTTTACCATTCATTTCATGAATCTCTGGTGCCTAGATGCTATGGTTTCTATGGTCTGTGGCTGTGGTATTGAAAGAATGTGCATTCTCAAATACTTCTTAAAATATTGTTTGGCCAGATAGGAACTAGGTATTTTAACTACTGGTTGTCAAATAGTAAGAATTTTTTTAGAATTGTTTTTATGAAAATTTGGGATCCTTAGCTGAGGAGTAATTTAGTTGTATGTAATGAAAGTTTTACTTAGTAATAAACTGGAGGAAAGGTAAAATAATCTGGGTATAACCTTCCTCTGGTGTGTGTCACTCATTTTGGCTATTTTCAGAACAGTTTCCATGTTAAAATTCCGTACTTTTTAACACATAAATAATGTTTCTTGCATATTTTTTTCATAAGTCATCACAATAATCATATAATAAAAGGCCCAGGTCCAAAAAATTAATTAGGTCTCTATTCTGAAGGAAATTTTAGGTTAGATAAGTAAAATGTTCATTTCTGCTTCCACCTCTCTCAAAAAGGCAATCTTTCTACAAAAGTGAATACCAAGTCTGTTTGCTTGTGATTTTGTTCTTGCCTTTTTAGTTGTTGTTTGTTCACTTATCCAGAGAAGAGCACATAGAGTTCTATTACTCCACAACCCCACTTCTCATTAGAATTTGCATATCAAAGGAATCAGTCATTCTCAGTGACAAAGGTCTACCCCATCCAACTTAAGTTTGCCCTCTGCCTTGGTATCACTTCTGCCTTTGATTGACAGGTCCTGAGTCACATGGGACTCTAGCTGCATGGGAACCCAAGATAGACAGTTTGCTTCCCAGCCTCTGGAGTTTAGGAAGCCCACGACAGGCATTTGGAATCCTTCATATTGACCAAAAGAGTTAGAAATAACTCACTAGAAGAAGAGAAATAAATGTAAGAAAGAAGTAGAGAACAACAACAAAGCCCCACACTCCTAAAATTTCATCTTAGAATGCCATTAGCTATGGAATGCAGGATGTACAAAAAAAACCTCTATCTTCTTATGTATTATCTTTTTTTAAATTAATTAATTAATTTACTTTTTAAAAATTTGGTATCATTAATGTACAATTACATGAGCAACATTATGGTACTAGACTCCCCATATTATCAAGTCCCCACCACATACCCCATTACAGTCACTGTCCATCAGCATAGTAAGATGCTATAAAATCACTACTTACCTTCTCTGTGTTATACTGCCTTCCCTGTGTCCCCCCCACCCTCCTACATTATGTGTGCTAATCGTAATGCCCCTTTTTTCCCCTTATCCCTCCCTTCCTACCCATCCTCCCCAGTCCCTTTCCCTTCAGTAACTGTTAGTCCATTCTTGGGTTCTGTGAGTCTGCTGCTGTTTTGTTCCTTCAGTTTTTTCTTTTTCTTACACTCGACAGATGAGTGAAATCACTTGGTACTTGTCTTTCTCTGCCTGGCTTATTTCACTGAGCGTAATACCCTCTAGCTCCATCCATGTTGTTACAAATGATAGGATTTGTTTTCTTATGTCTGAATAATATTCCATGTGTATATGTACCACATCTTCTTTATCCATTCATCTACTGATGGACCCTTAGGTTGCTTCCATTTCTTGGCTATTGTAAATAGCGCTGCGATAAACATAGGGGTGCATATGTCATTTTCAAACTGGGCTCCTGTAATCTTAGGGTAAATTCCTAGGAGTGGAATTCCTACGTTAGATGGCATTTCTCTTTTTAGTTTTTTGAGGATGCTCCGTACTGCTTTCCACAATGGTTGAACTAATTTACATTCCCACCAGCAGTGTAGGAGGGTTCCCTTTTCTCTACATCCTTGCCAACATTTGTTATTGTTTGTCTTTTGGATAGTGGCCATCCTAACCCGTGTGAGGTGATATCTCATTGTGGTTTTAATTTGCATTTCTCTGATCATTAACAATGTGGAGCATCTTTTCATCTGCCTGTTGGCCATCTGAATTTCTTCTTTGGAGAAGTGTCTGTTCAGATCCTCTGCCCATTTTTTAATAGGGTTATTTGCTTTTTGGTTGTTGAGGTGCGTGTGCTCTTTATATATTTTGGATGTCAACTCCTTATCGGATATGTCATTTATGAATATATTCTCCCATACTGTAGGATGTCTTTTTGTTCTACAGATGGTGTCCTTTGCTGTACAGAAGCTTTTTAGTTTGATATAGTCCCACTTGTTCATTTTTGCTTTTGTTTCCCTTGCCTGGGGAGATATGTTCATGAAGAGGTTGCTCATGTTTATGTCCAAGAGATTTTTGCCTATGTTTTTTTCTTAGAGTTTTATGGTTTCATGACTTACATTCAGGTCTTTGATCCACTTCGAGTTTACTTTTGTGTATGGGGTTAAACAATAATACAGCTTCATTCTCTTACATGTAGCTGTCCAGTTTTGCCAACAACAGCTGCTGAAGGTGCTGTCATTTCCCCACTGTATATCCATGGCTCCTTTATTGTATATTAATTGACCATATATGCTTGGGTTTATATCAGGGCTCTCTAGTCTGTTCCATTGGTCTATGGGTCTGTTCTTGTGCCAGTACCAAATTGTCTTGATTATAGTGGCTTTGTAGTAGAGCTTGAAGTCAGGGAGCATAATTCCCCTCACTTTTTCTTCGTTCTTAGGATTGCTTTGGCAATTTGGGATCTTTTGTGGTTCCATATGAATTTTAGAACTATTTGCTCTAATTTGTTGAAGAATACTGTAAATATTTTGATAGGGATTGCATTGAATCTGTGGATTGCTTTAGGCAGAATGGCCATTTTGACAATATTAATTCGTCCTATCTGTGAGCATAGGATGTGTTTCCATTTATTGGTATCTTCTGTAATTTCTCTCATGAGTGTCTTGTAGTTTTCAAAGTATAGGTCTTTCACTTCCTCGGTTACGTTTATTCCTAGGTATTTTATTCTTTTTGATGCGAGTGTGAATGGAATTGTTTTCCTGATTTCTCTTTCTGCTAGTTCATCGTTAGTGTATAGGAATACCACAGATTTCTGTGTATTAATTTTGTATTCCACAACTGTGCTGAATTCAGATATTAGATCTAGTAGTTTTGGAATGGATTCTTTAGGGTTTTTTATGTACAGTATCATGTCATTTGCAAACAGGGACCGTTTGATTTCTTCCTTACCAATCTGGATGCCTTTTATTTCTTTGTGTTGTCTGATTGCCATGGCTAGGACCTCCAGAACTATGTTAAATAAAAGTGGGGAGAGTGGACATCCTTTTCTTGTTCCCAATCTTAATGTCTTGTTCCCGATCTTAAAGGAAAAGCTTTCAGCTTCCCGCTGTTTAGTATAATGTTGACTATTGGTTTGTCATATATGGCCTTTATTATTTTGAGGTACTTTCCCTCTCTACCCATTTTGTTGAGAGTTTTTATCATGAATGGGTGTTGAATATTGTTGAATGCTTTTTGGCATCTATGGAGATGATCATGTGGTTTTTGTCCTTCTTTTTGTTGATGTGGTGGATGATGTTGATGGATTTTCGAATGTTGTACCGTCCTTGCGTCCCTGGGATAAATCCCACTTGATCATGATGGATGATCCTTTTGATGTATTTTTGAATTTGGTTTGCTAATATTTTGTTGAGTATTTTTGCATCTATGTTCATCAGAGATATTGATGTGTAATTTTCTATTTTTGTGGTGTCTTGGCCTGGTTTTGGTATTAGTGTGATGCTGGCTTCATAGAATGAGTTTGGGAGTATGCCGTCCTCTTCTACTTTTTGGAAAACTTTAAGGAGGATGGGTATTAGGTCTTCACTAAATGTTTGATAAAATTTAGCTGTGTAACCGTTTGGTCCAGGCATTTTGGTCTTAGGTAGTTTTTTTAATTACCAGTTCAATTTCCTTGCTGGTAATTGGTCTATTCAAATTTTATGTTTCTTCCTGGGTCATCCTTGGAAGGTTGTATTTTTCTAGAAAGTTTTCCATTTCTTCTAGGTTATCCAGTTTGTTAGTATATAATTTTTCGTAGTACTCTCTAATATTTCTTTGTATTACTGTGGTGTCCATAGTGATTTTTCCTTTCTCATTTCTGATTCTGTTTTTGTGTGTAGACTGTGTTTTTTTCTTGATAAGTCTGGCGTAGGGTTTATCTATTTTGTTTATTTTCTCGAAGAACCAGCTCTTGCTTTCATTGATTCTTTCCATTGTTTTATTCTTCTTGATTTTATTTATTTGTGCTCTAATCTTTATTATGTCCCTCCTTCTACTGACTTTGGGCCTCATTTGTTCTTCCTTTTCTAGTTTCATTAATTCTGAGTTTAGACTGTTCATTTGGGATAGTTCTTCTTTCCTGAGGTCGGCCTGTATTACAATGTACTTCTGTCTTAACATGGCCTTTGCTGCATCCCTCAGATTTTGTGGTGTTGAATTATTGTTGTCATTTGTCTCCATATATTGCTTGATCTCTATTTTTATTTGGTCATTGATCCATTGATTATTTAGGAGCATGTTATTAAGCCTCCATATGTTTGTTGGCTTTTTCTTTTTCTTTGTGTAATTTATTTCTAGTTTCACACATGATGATCTCAGAAACTGGTTGGTACCATTTCAATCTTTTTGAATTTACCGAGGCTGTTTTTTTGGCCTAGTATATGATCTATTCTTGAAAATGTTCCATGTGCACTTGAGAAGAATGTGTATCCTGTTGCTTTTGAATGGTGTGTTCTGTACATGTCCATTAGGTCCATCTGTTCTATTATGTTGTTCAGTGCTTCTGTCTCTTTCCTTATTTTCTGTCTGGTTGGTCTGTCCTTTGGAGTGAGTAGTGTGTTGAAGTCTCCTAAAATGAATGCAGTGCATTCTATTTCCCACTTTAATTCTGTTAGTATTTGTTTCACATATGTAGGTGATCCTGTGTTGGGTGTATAGATATTTATAATAGTTATATCCTCTTGTTGGACTGACCCCTTTATCATTATGTAATGTCCTTCTTTGTCTCTTGTGACTTTCTTTGTTTTGAAGTCTGTTTTGTCTGATACAAGTACTGCAACTCCTGCTTTTTTCTCCCTATTAGTTGCATGAAATATCTTTTTCCATCCCTTTACTTTCAGTCTGTGTATGTCTTTGGGTGTGAAGTGAGTCTCTTGTAGGCAGCATATAGACGGTTCTTGTTTTTTTATCCATTCAGTGACTCTATGTGTTTTGATTGGTGCATTCAGACCATTTACATTTATGGTGATTATCTAAAGCCATTGCAGGCTTTAGATTCGTGGTTACCAAAGGTTCAAGGGTAATTCCCTTACTATCTAACATTCTAATTTAACTCACTTTGTATTCTGTTACAAACACAACCTAAAGGTTCTTTTTTTTTTTTCCTCCTTTTTCTTCCTCCTCCATTTTTTGTATGTTAGGCATCGTATTCAGTACTCTTTGTCTATCCCTTGATTGATGTTGGGGGTAATTGATTTGATTTTGAATCTGCTTAGTAATTAATTGTTCTACTTTGCTGTGGGTTTATTTCCTCTGGTGACATCTATTTAGCCTTAGGAATTCTTCCATCTATAGCAGTCCCTCCAAAATGCACTGTGGAGGTGGTTTGTGGGAGGTAAATTCTCTCAGATTTTGCTTATCTGAAAATTGTTTAGTCCTTCCTTTAAATTTAAATGATAACCTTGCTGAGTAGAGTATTCTTGGTTTGAGGCCCTTCTGTTTCAATGCATTAAATATATCATGCCACTCCCCTCTCTCCTGTAAACTTTCTTTTGAGAAATCTTATGATAGCCTGATGGATTTTCCTTTGTATGTGATCTTTTTTCTCTCCCTAGCTGCTTTAAAAAATCTGTCTTTATCCTTGATCTTTGCCATTTTAATTATTGTATGTCTTGATGTTGTCTTCCTTGGGTCCTTTGTGTTGGATGATCTGTGTACCTCCATGGCTTGAGAGACTATCCCCTTCCCCAGATTGGGGAATTTTTCAGCAATCACCTCCTTAAAGACAGTTTCTATCCCCTTTTCTCTCTCTTCTTCTTCTGGTACCCCTATAATGCAAATATTGTTCCGTTTGGATTCATCACACAGTTCTCTCAATAGTCTTTCATTCTTAGAGATCCTTTTTTCTTTGTGTCCCTCAGCTTCTTTGTATTCCTCTTCTCTAATTTCTGTTCCATTTACCATCTCTTCTACTATGTCTAATCTGCTTTTTAATCCCTCCATTTTATGTTTCATTTCTGATATGAAATTTCTTAATGATTGAATCTCCCTCTTTAATTTGTTCCTGAGTTCTTGAATATTTTTCTATATGTCCATGAGCATGTTTTGATTTTTATTTTGAACTCTCTTTCAGGAAGGTTAGTGAGTTCAGTTTCATTTGGCCCTTTTTCTGGGGTTTGTTAGATTTTGGTCTGAACCAGGCTTCTTTGACGTTTCATATTTATATGTGGTGCCCAGACGCTCTCGTCTCTGAAGCGCTCAGCCCCTAGAGTGAGATTGGGGGTTGTAGGGGAGTGGCACTGGTGCCTGCAGGGAGGAAAGAGCTGTTTCCGGATTCCCGGTGCAGTGCCTGTCTCCAGTATCAGAGCCAGTGGGCTGAGCACACAGGTGTAAGCCTGTGTGCTTTGCATCTCTAGCTGTTGTAGGCAGGGCCTCCCTCTGGCTGGCCTGATGCCAGTGCAGTGACTGCTGGTTTCCATGTCAGTGCTTGCAGACCAGGAGGAAGGCGCAGCAGGGTGCGTGTCACAGTCTGGGGCCTCAGAGATGAGTAGCCAGCCAGGGGGATGGAACACCTGAAGCTCCTCAGTGTTCCCAACCTGCTGGGCAGAGGGCACCCCGAGAACCTTGTCCACCTATCCCTTCTCCTGAGCAGCAAGCTCTGTGCAAACCCGGCCCCTTCAGCAGCCCTCTCACTGCTAGGAAGCCTCTCAGACCTCCCACCTTTCCTTTGTCCCAGAGGGCCGGATGTGGATCCCCTTCCTTCACAAACAGCCGGAATCTGTCTCTCAAGCACTCTGCCTGTCCCACCTCCCCAACCCCACCAATCTCCAGAGTAACATGCAATATAGATTTGTGCTCCCAAAGCAGATCTCCAGGGCTGGGTGTTCAGCAGTCTTAGGCTTCCACCCCCTCCCCGCTCCCTTTCTCTTCCTCCCACTGGTGAGCTGCAGTGGGGGAAGAGCTTGGGTCCCACCAGATCAAGGCTTTGGCATGTTACCCTGCTTTGTGAGGTCTGTTCTGTTTGTGAGGTCTGTATGCAGTCTGGTGGCAGCCTTCCTTCCTGTTGATGTTCCAGCGTTAGTTGTATTAACTATATTTTCATACTATATGTGGTTTTGGGAGGAGTTCTCTGTCTCACCTCTCCTGCTGCCATCTTGAATCCCTTATGTACTATCTTTTTAAAAGAACTCAAAGTCCCAAAATTTCTTAATATATTACTTGATAATAAGTATTAAAACTACAAAATTTTATGCTGCAGATTACAACTATTGAGCTGATTTAAAAGAGAAATTTAATTAGTAGATTCTGAAAGTGGTTATGCTTAGTTGAGATGCACTTAAAAATTTTTTTAAATAAGCAAATCTTAGTGCCAATAGATATTCCATACATTAAGAAATTAGATAAATAAACTAATCAATTTTGACTTTTCTCTGTGCTACTTAACTGTGTTAGTGCATAAACTTGGGTTATCTCTGAATATTTTTTATTTAGATGATGTCATAAAGCTTTCATAGATTCATTTCGGCTTTATATCTAAAGCAAGATCTAATTCAACAAATTTACTTGAGTGACTGCTCTAGATGAAACATTTTTAAAGAATATGACCATTACAGATAAATGCTCAATGATAGTGGGATTTTTAAATAGTAAGTGCCTTAGAGCAATAGCACTAAGGGCTTAATAATTCTTGACACTTTTAAGTAAAAGATGGTGGTCTAAAGCAAGCACAAATGGATGCCACATGTGGTTGAGAAATGCTGTTCAGCATGCAGCCTCTAAGGGGGTAAGGGCACACGCTGGTGAGAAGATGGGGTGAGAATGAGCCTTGTGCTTGCTGTGTGCAGCTGAGCAGGTGACTCCGTGCTGCCACTGCTCAGCACTTACGTATCAAGGCATCTTCACCATTTTCTCGGAGACCTCTAATAAACAGTAACTCTTATAAAGTGTTCATGTTCTTCTTATTTAAAAAAAGGGCCATTAATAAGAGAGGAAACTTCAGTGAAGGTCGAAAAAGCAGTTTTGAATTATGTTAGTCTGTTCCTGGGAAATTCTCAACAAAATAATTTGCTGGAAGGCAAGAACTTGTACAAATATTTCCAATCTTTGCAAATTTGGGAAATTGTAAAGACCTTGGAATGAATCTTATTCATGCATGAATATTCTGGCATATTGAATTTAGGATATTAAATCTAGAATACTCTCATTGATTCTACTTTTTTCCACAGCAATGAAAACCATTGCTAGTGTATTGGTCTTCTTGGCCAGCATCTTACACTATGTGTAAGCTGTTGAGGTTTATAAAGGCCTTAAAATGTGAATACTATATACACAATCTGTGAGTGCCTTTATTTTAAGCCAGATTCCATGCATATTTTCTTATTTATAATGGAAAATACTACTATTTGATGAACAGATAAAATGCTCTTTATTTTTCTTTTCTGCATAATATGGTATTCTTCTCCATGCTTCGGTAACTGTGATCTTCTATTTTAGAGAAAGCTGCAATTCAATTGTTATGTTCCCAATTCAAGTGTTTCCCATATGTAATATTCTAAAAAAAAGCATTTCTCTTGAAAAAACTTCGAATTGTGTATTCAAAAGCATTAATAAGAACAGTGTTCTTCTAAATGGAAAGACTTTCTTTCCTGCCCCAAGTGAAATAGTAATTCAGCTATATGCTGTTATGACCTTATGGAGCAATACTTAATACATCCTTTCAGTTTATTAGAGGTTGATTTTTCCATGATATGTTTTACTCAACTATGTAAACTTTTTGAGGTCATTCATCACAGTCAGTGGCATGCAGATGCTTTTTAACTGAGCTCTTTAAACCCAACGCATAGTGTCAACAGAGACTTAGGTGTAGTGTTCATATTTCTGGAACCTGTGGGCTCCACCTTGAGTCTGTCCTGAGGGCAGAGTACTGGTAGTTGGTCCTTAGCAGTAACTCCTACTCACAACAACGCCGAGCCCCCTAGCCACGCCAGCACTGTGGGGGTTACCAATGAGGAGGGACCCTAGGGAAAACAGCCTCCACTGTTGGCCCTCCACCCCCTTAACCTGCATGCTTGTCAGAGAGTCTGAGGTTGGGCAGACAAGCACAGCATAAATCTGGATGGAGGCTGACCTCTTAGCTGACCTCTCACTCTCTCTTGGTTATGTGCTCACAAATGTTTGCTACTATTATGGGAAATTATACTGTGTTGTAATATGGAATAAACTGGATGGGGGTGTCAAGGTTATCTTAGAATGACTAGGGTGGGAAAGCTTAGGAAGGAGTCCTTTGAGGTAGGACCTGAATGAGGAGGTGGAGAGGAGCAAGCCATGAAAAGTTCTGGAAAACACACTTCCCAAGCAGAGATAAACTCTTGGAAAGAAAAAGATGGACTTGGTGTGCTCAAGGAGCAAAAGGGACGCTAGTGCAGCTGGGGCATAGTGAAGCCAGGAGCCATGAGAGAATATGAGTGCAGAGAGGGGGCAGGTGCTTCGTTCAAAGCATGATGAGAAGCCTTCAAGGTGTTAAGCATGGAATGGATGTAATCTGATTTATACTCTGAAAAGATCACACTGGCTGCTCTAGATCCCATGGAATGTGGGGGCACAAGAGTGCGGGAACAGGAAACAAGTTAGGAGGCTATTTGAGGAATCTAGACAGGCAAGACTGGTGACCTGGGCCAGAATTCTAGTGCAGAAGTGGTGAAGAGTAGAAATATCCAGGATCTCTTTTAAAGAAGGGCCTAGAACAGAGCTGATGATTGGCCGTGGAATGACCAAGGAAAGGGGTCGGGCTGATTGTGGTTGTAGGTATCAGCCGTGTCAGTTATTAAGGAGGGGTGACTCAAGCATTAGCTGTGGAAGTCTAGAGTTCTGAGATGTCCTTGTTGAGATAAAGGTGCCTATTAAACATGGAGCTGGAGAAACCAAAGTGGGTATGAACTTGCAGTAAGGGGAGAGATCAGGACATGAAGTCAAGCACGTGCCCTGACAGGAGGTGTCTTCTGTATTCTTCACAGGCACTGTGAAATAGGTAACATATAGCTATTAGAAGCAGAAATTAATGAAAGCCACTTTTTAAAATTAAAGGGTTTCTCCCCCCCTAATGTAATGTAATCTAAACCAGTGGAACAGAAGAGAAATTCCCAAATATGGAATTGACTAAATAATATATTTCAAAGTAGTGGGTAAAGGTTAACCATTAAGTAAAAGGTGAAAGGACAACAGATAAGCCATGTGGAAAAATAAAATAAAATTGTATCTGTATTTCTTATCCTATGCTAGGATAAATTCCAAATGGATCAAAGATTCAAACATGAAAACTAAAACTATCATTCTACAAGAAATTATGGGAGAATTATCTTAAAGTGGAAGTTTTTTCTGGGACTTAACAGCAAAAGTTCCAAAAGAAATATTAATAAGTTCTGTTAAAGCTTTATGGTAAAGTCAAAAGTTCAGTG
Source organism: Smutsia gigantea (assembly GCA_032199065.1). Classification (NCBI taxonomy): domain Eukaryota; kingdom Metazoa; phylum Chordata; class Mammalia; order Pholidota; family Manidae; genus Smutsia; species Smutsia gigantea. Next base: position 17,475 of record JAVSCE010014568.1, on the reverse strand, counting down.
GCAAAGTGGGAATATATATTTACAAGCCACATTACAAAGAGCCAATCTTTCTAATACACAAGGTGCTCAAGAAATTAATGTAGAAAAAGCCAACAACCCAACATAAAAATAAACAAAAGATATGAACACACCGTTCACAGAAAAAAAGAAATATATGACAAGATGTTCAATGTCTCACGATAAAGAAATGCAAATTAAAATAATAATATTATCAAATTTGCAGAAATCCAAAACTTTGGTAACATTTGTTGGTGAGGCTGAAAGGAAACAGAACTCTCTTCCATTGCTGGTGGAAGAATAAATTGTTGCCACCCCATAGAGAGGGCTTTGATAGTACACATACAGAAATATGTGTGGGTGTGCATGCATGCACATGTGTAAATTTTAAACATTAATTCTTTGACCCAGCACTTCCACTTCTTGGAATTTATCCTACAGATATACTTGCATTAGTATGAGATACGAGGTTATTCCTTGCCCCATTGTTTGTGATAGTAAGACTGTAAATAGTCTAAATGGTCAGCATTAGAGGATAAAAATGAAGTTGTGCTATCCTTATAGTGGAATATTATGCAGCTATAAAAAAGAATGAGACACATTCTATATGAACCAATATGGAAAAATTTATGACATTGGTTAACTACAAAAAGCAAGTAGCAGATGGTGTTTAAAATGTGCTGCACTCCTTAGACATACACAAAAAACTCGAGAAAGATATGGAAGAAACAAATAATGGGAACTTAGAGAATGGAGGATAATGGGAAGGAAACTTTTCATCAAATACCTATGAATACTCAAAAAAATTCTTTTTATTCAAGTATAATTTATACAATATTATATTGGTTTCAAGTTAAAACACAGTGATTCAACAGTTATGTATGTTATTAAATCCTCACCCTAACTAAGGTAGTTACTATCTGTCAACATAGTAGGATGTTACAGAACCATTAGCTATATTCTCTATGCTGTACTTTCATCCCTGGGACTAATTTCTGTTATGACTGAGATTTTGTGCCTCTTTAACCCCTTCTCCTATTTTACCCACCCACCCCAACGTCTCCTCCATGGTAACTACCGGTTACTTCTCAGTGTCTGAGTCTATTGCTGTTTTGTTCATTTTGTTTTGTTTTGTTTTTAGGTTCCACAAATAAGTGAAATCATATGGTATTTGTCTTTCTCCGCCTGGCTTATTTTACTTAGCGTAATACCCTCTAGGTCCATCCATGTTTTTGTAAATGGCACAATTTCTTTCTTTTTTATGGATAAATAATCATTCCATTGTGTATATATACCACATCTTCTTTAACCATTCATCTATTGATGGACATTTTGGTTGCTTCCATATCTTGGCTGTTGTGAATAATGCAGCAGTAACCATAGGGGTGCATTTATCTTTTCAAATCAGGAATTTTGTTTTCTTCAGGTAAATTCCTAGAAGTGGAATTACTGAGTTGTTTGGTATTTCTATTTTTAGTTTTTTGAGGAACCTCCATACTGTTTTCCATAGTGGCTGCACCAGTTTACATTCCCACCAACAGTGTAGGAGGGTTCCCTTTTCTCCACATCCTTGCCAGCATTTATTATTTCTTGTCTTACCATTCTGACTTGTGTGAGGTGATATCTCATTGTGGTTTTGATTTGCATTTCTCTGATCATTAGCGATGTGGAGAATCTTCAATTTTGAATTATATATATTACTTAGGAAAAAATGTAGGACTCTTTATACTACGATTGCTCTTGGAATTTTTAAGCATTATAACTATTTTGGAAAGCAGCACATAACATACAGAAGTGAAAACATACTCTTTGACCCAGTAATTCCTAGAAAAGTAATTCAGGAGAAGCAAACAAAACACACATTGTTCTTCTTGGTCGCCATGCTTATAATACTAGGAAAAAATAGAAACAATCTAAATATTCAGTACTACATGATACAGTATTAAGCCACTGAATAATATAACTATTAAGATGGTGTGGAAACATTCATTCATTCAACAAATATTTATTGTGTACCTACACTATGTGTTGGTCTGGGAGTTAGGGATACAGCAATAAATAAGACCGAAAAAAGAGACAAAATCTATGCACTAATGGAACTTACATTGTATTGAGGAAAACTAGCAGCAGACAAAATGATACAATATAAGAAAGTAATAATGGCATGGCTTCAAAAAAAGCTGAAAAGGGGATAGTGAAGGTCAGGGGGTTTCTATTTTTGTGTAAGAATCAAGGAAAGCCTCACTGAGAAGATAATATTGAAGTAATAATCCCAAAGGAAGTGAGAGAACAGACCATGCAGGGTATGGGGGAAGAGTGGGATCCAGGCAGAGAAGACATGTACAACAGGTTATGAGGCAGTGGTGTGCTGAGCACGTTTGCAAAGCAGCAAGGAGGCCAATGTGACTTTCATCACATTGTAAGCAAAGATCAGAGAGGTAGATAAGGCAAGGTTGGGGCTCTGGTCTGAGGAGGCTAGAAGGCTATGGCAAGGCCTTTGGATTCTATTCTGTATGTGATACAAAGTCATTGGAAGTTGTTGAACAAAAGAGGAAGTAAATGTGAATGCCTATGTGAGAAACTAAGGCAAGCTAATGATTGGATATGGAGAGTGGAGGGAGAGGAAGAATCTAGAAGGATTCTAAGGTCTGAGCAACAGGCTAAGTGGTGGTAACATTAAATGAGATGGGAAATTCGGGAAGGTGAACAAATTTGGAGAAAGCTAGGAAAATGTTGAGTTTATTTTTTAGACATGTTGAGTTACAACATGGTCCCTATGAGTTTCAAACAGAAAAGGAGAAAAGTGAAATGAATAATAGTGTAAACTCATGGTATTCAAGATGGATTAATAAACAGAAGTAAATGTGTGTTAGTTAATGTATGTGTGTGATGGTGTGTTTGTATTTCCCTAGCTCTGTCTACTAAGAAGTCCTGGGGCTGGGGGGCAGTGATACTCCAATAGTAATAAGCACATTTAGCACCCAGATATTAGCTTTTAAATACCTGAAACCAGGGCTTCATGGTGAAATGGAGTCTGGATGACAAGAGCTCTCTGTCAAAGCGGGAGAAGAGCCTCCGAACCAACATCTACAAACGTCCTCTTCAAGACATCAGTTACTTGAAAAGTAAAATCTTTTCCTTTTTAATTGGAATTGCTCTAACTGGTCAGATCCTATAAGAATTGCCTTCATTACACTTGAAAAGGAAAGTAATGCCTTAGAGAGTAGAGGACAGTACTCTGGAATCAAACAAGAAACTTCGGCAAGTAGAGGGCCCAGGTTTGACAAGAAAATCAGGTGAAGTTTAAAAAACAATACTGTGAGTTTATAACTATCAACCTGTGTCTGTGGCACTGGTCACAGAGGAAGGAAAATCAAAATGCTCTCACTCCAACAGAAAGGACAAAAGAGAAAGCCTAACTACTGGACCTCAAAACCACTGACCCAGGTAAACATGTTTGAGTTTAAACCTTAGCTTAACTGAAGAATTCTAAATGCTCTTTTTAATCACCCTGGGATCCATGGCTACCCTTCTGCTATCTGGTTTTGCAGGGACAGTAAATTGAATTAGGCTGCTGGACCCTCAAGGCTGGCAATTCCGTTGTCACTTCCACGGCTCTAGATTTAACCTGGGGGCCTGGGGTCTATCCCCGGGTGTATGAAATGGTTTGGAAGAGCCTTGCATTTTGTTATCAGAAGTAACATGCTCAAAGAATGATGGGGACATATCAAAGGACACAGGAACTAGCCTGCAAGGGGCTGCCACTAGCCAAATCTGGGACAATTTGAGCATCAAAATAAATGATAGCTATGAATTATAACCCATTGTATAAGAATCCATGAGTCCACACTGATACAAAATGTAAATGAATTAGCTGAAAGTTTGATAAGGACTGGATATTTATGTAGTTGAAACTTATATGCTACATAATGTTTTTTAATTTCAGGAGGAAAAGTAACTTACAGTTGAGACACCTAGCAGCCATTTACTTAATCAAGTAATAAAAGTTAAAATATCATCAGTAATGGGACAAATTGGAATTGTGTGTCAACTCTGTAGAAGAACACAGCATCACTTCTGTGTTATTCTTTTCCAATGTACTTCATCATGAGAAAATATCAGATAAACTCGTATTGAGTGTTTGTAAGCTACAGAATTATTGATCTGAATCATTCCAAAATGTCCAGGTCATGAAAGACAAGGAAAGACAGGAACCCATGCAGACTGTGGAGGATTAAAGAGACATCACAAGTAAATGCAACACATTGATTTGAGTTCTCTTCTTTTGCTACAAAAGACATGACTGGAACAATTAGGAGAAGCAAAGTGGGGTCTAGGAATGAGATGGAGGGAGGTCTACATGTTCATTTCTCCCCTCGGTGGTCAGAGAGCAGTTATATAGGAGAAGGTCCGTTTGTAGAAACTTACTCTCAAATGGTTCAGAAAAAAAACATGCTTTGTACTGTACTTACAATTTTAGTAAATTTAGGATTGTTTCAAATTTCTAAATTATCACAAAAGTGAACAGAAGGTGAGAAAGTGGAAAAAAGTGAGACCCATACTTTGTAGAAGATTGGCAGACAAAGAGGGCAGTGCAGGCTTTCAGCTGAGAGGAGACTGCAGGCATTCAGGAAGTGCTAGTTACATGCAAGCACTGGTGTGTGGAGAGTGAGCTGATACAGGACAGACGGTAATCATTGCAAAATAGAGACCTGTAGGCAGTGGGTGTCCTGGCCACCCAGGCCAGGTAGGAAGATGAGGCTGGCAGGAAGCTGGGAGGAATGTCAGCTGGTATGGCAGGTGGGCTAGAAATGGAGCAAAATAATACCTGAGAACCTTCCTTCTCTCTGAGAAATAGAATCGTCTTCTGAAAGTGTCCCCTTCTTTGCTGTCTTGAGTACAACAAACTGAATATGATTTACTCTTTGGAATTACTTCATTGTAAAACATTTTAAAACAATCTAATATTTCTCAGTGATTTTGTTCCTAGAACAGGTATTCTTAGGATTGCAGAAGAATTTTCAAAATTACTATTGTTTCTTGAAAAAGAAAAAGCCTTATATGTGTGCCCTTTGCCTAGGTAGTTTGTTTTATTAATAGGGTCAGAGTAGATAGAATATGTACCTGTACTTCACAAACATGATGATTTATAAGCCATTGGCATTAGGCAGGACTGGTTTCTAGGCCAGTTAGTCAACTTAGAGTCTGAAACCCTGATTCAGAAGCAAATCATCTAAGAATGATTAAACACTGTTCCCTGTTGTGTCAATAGGCCCAATATAGGGGTGTCATTCACCCCCAGCTCCATTTACTTCCACCTGACTCCATCATTGGAACTACAGAGCCCTGAAGATTATTCAAGTGACCATTTTCTCATTTCTCCCAAGGTTGCACATAACTAATGCTCTTCTAGATATGTGAGATGGGCATTATCCATTATATACAATGTGACCTTAGAATTTTAGGGCTTTGTTCCCTCACAGAACCCTGTTTGAAAAAGGCTTTGACGACTCTTGGTTTGGCTAGCAAACTGTTTGGTGATCCAGAGGAAGCCGTGGGCACTGCAGCTTACCTAGAGCACTTCCAAAACACTTGCCCATGGTTGGTGCTTGTTCCTTACTCCATACTCTGTTATAGACCCATGTCTCTTCAGGTTTCAGTGATGGGTAGGCATGGAAAATTGGGAATTCAAATGACCCCTCATTTGAAAGTGAGTTGGGGAATAAATGAGAGAAAATGAGACCACAGTCTGCCCAGTTGATCTGGCACATTTTGAGTAATAAATTTTCTTAGCTAAGATCACTCCTTTCCTCCCTCCCTCCTTTCCTTCATTTATCTTGTTCTAATTTAGGGCTTCACTAGGACACTTATATTTCTTTTCCTGCTTCTGTACTTTGTACCAATGTAGAGGTCTCACTTTGTGAATTACCTGTATAAAGCATTTTCATACCTGTTATTGTCCCTGAGAGCAGGAACTACATCTTATACCTTCTGTCCCCACAAAGCCTGAATGGATACATGTTGATTAATTCAACTTGGTGCACTAAACATGTGTTGATCATCTGTAATGAATAAGGCTCTGAACTAAGGGCTGTGATGGGTACCTAGGGAATCAGAAATATGATTTCTGCCCTCAAGAAACTTCCAGGCAGAAAGAAGAGAGAAAAGATCTACTCTCAAGTGTTTGTACTAAAGTAGAATGTGTTAAGAACTGAAATAAAGGCAAAAAATAAACCACTTTGAGTACAAAGTAAAAGGAAGAATTGTTTACATTATTGGAATGAAAGAGCTGTTCATGAAAGACATGGCATTTGAGCCTGACTTTGAAAAAGCCTCTAAGTATGAGCATACTTAGAGAAGTGGAGGTGGCAAGGAACAGCAGACAGTTTAAAGGAACTGATGGAGCCAAGCCTGAGATGGGGAGGTGATTGCAGGAGCTTGATTTTCTTAGACACTCACACATGTGTTAAGAGATGTGTAGGAGCCTGTGGGATACCTTTGAAGGTCCATGATTAGTTGAGTGACATGATTAACTCTGTCCCTTATGAAAGATTACTTTAGCAGCAACCTGTAGGAGGAGATAGAAAAATGGGAAGAATGAGGTTAGGAGACCAGTTGGGGAACATTCACCTAATCCATGTAGGAGGCAACAAAGCCTGCAAACCGAACAAGACAGTGACAAGAATGGGAAGGAGGAATGATAATTAAAAGATAAATATGGAGGTCATGTGGATAGGCTCTAGCAACTGGATATGAAACAGGTATTATCAAGTTTTGAAACAGAACGACTGAGAGAATGGTGGGGCTATACCACACTAAGAGGGAACACTTACGAGGAGGAACATATTTGAACCAGAAGATAAGGAGCCTTGGTAATCTTCATAACGATGGTAACATGAAGGAACCAGATGAAATGAGATAATAGTGGCCATTTACATTTGTATCACTGGACCTCACTCAACAAAGCAGCAATTTTAGTCTGTGTACCCTAGCAAGTATAGATGCATTCATACAGCTCTTTGCCAGTGATAGACTAAAACTCTGATGAAAGTCTCTCCCCTAGAGACTCTTGCTTTCTTTACTAAAGACCCTACACTCAAATACATTTTCTTAGATATCACCAGCATGATTTTTTAAAAGGTATAATTTCTTAAATTTATGGTCAACTGATTTTTGACAAGGGTGACGGATAATTCAGTGGGTAAAGATAGTAATTCCAACAAATGGCACTCAGACAACTGGATATCCACATGCCACAGAATTAAGTTGACCCCTCCCTCCTCTAAGTGGATCATAGACATAAATGTAAGGACTAAAACTATAAAACTCTCAGAAGAAAACATAGGAATATATCTTCATAGCCTTGTATATTAAGCAGTGGTTTTTTATATGTAACACCAAAACCATACACAATACAAGAGAAATACATAAATGAGACTTTATAAAATAAAAAGCTTTTATGCTTCAAAAAATATCATCAAGAAAGAGACAACCCAGAGAATGGGAGAAATTTTTTGCTAATCATATATTTGATACAGGACTTGTATCCAAAATACGTAAAGAACTAATATATCTCAACAGAAAAAAGATAACCCAAATGAAAAATGGTCAAAGGATATGAATAGACATTTCTCCAAGGAAGACAGACAAATAGCCAAGAAGCACGTGATAACCAACAACATTAGTCATTAGATAAATACAAATCAAAACCACAATGGGGAAGATACCACTTTACCCCCCAGTAAGATGGCTATAATAAAAAAGACAGGCAATAGTAAGTGTTGACGAGGATGTGGAGAAATTGGAACCCTCACACTCAGCCAGTGGGAATGTAAAATGGTGTAGCCACTTTCAAAAACCATCTGGTAGTTCCACAAAAAGTTAAGCATAGAATTACCATATGATCCAGCAATTCTACTCCTAGGTATGTACTCATGAGAATTGAAAACGCATATTCTCATAACTTCTACAGTATTATTCATAAATGCAAAAAAGTGGAAACAACCCAAATGTCCACCAGCTAAATGAAATAACAAAATGTGATACAGCCACATAATGGAATATTATTCATCAACAAGAAGGTGTGAAGTTCTAATACAGCATGGATAACCTTGAAAACATTACACTGAGTGAAAGAAGCCATTCACATTACAGGGATAATGTGTGATTCCATTTATGTGAAATATCCAGAATAAGCAAATCCATAGAGACAAAAAATAGATTCATTGTTGCCAGGTACTCAGGGGAGGGGAGAATGGGAAGGGGCTGCCTGATAGATTGAAGTTTCCTTTAGTGATGAAAGTATTCTGAAATTAGTGCCAATGATGGTTGCAGAGCATGTCAAATGTACTTAATGCTACAGAATCGTACACCTTTAAATGGCTGAAGTGGTAAATGTTATGTGTGTATTTTGCGCAATAAAAAAAGGTGAATTTTATGGATGTAAATTACATTTCAATAAAACTATTATAAAAATAAAAGGCGTAACAGCTTGGGTTAATCACCAGGGAACTGTGCTGAGAGAAATAATCTTATCCCCAAAATTATATACTGGATGATGCCATTTTTATAACATTTTAAAGCGGCAAAATTTTAGAAATGGAGGACAGATTTAGTGGTTTCTAGATATTAGGGATGAGGGTAGGGAAGTGGAGGGATGTGGTATAAAAGGTCAGCATGAGCGCTGACTGTGCTGCTGGATGGGGATCCTACAAGGTATTAAGACTGTGCCCCACTAAACACACACGAGTAAAGTTGGTGAAACTGAGTAAGATTCGTGGAGAACCAGTGTCAGTATCTGGTTGTAATGTTGCACTATTGTTTGCTAATATATAGGACACTCTTGAGGGATAGGGCAAAATGAACATAGGATCTCTCTCAGGTATATATGAATCCACAGTTGTCTAACAGAAATTTCAGTTAATAAACATGGATAAGAATAACCATATCTTTGAAAGAGTGTTCTGTGGGCAAACTTCCAGGAACACACACAATGCACTCTTCGTACCTTTGTCCTGCCCCACTCACAGTCTTATATTCATGAGCATGACCAGAATTAAAGTTCGTGATGGGCCAGGCTTGCGACAGATGATTTTTGTTTTCTCTGTTTTGGGTTAATTTCATCAGTGCATTATTTCCCAAAATAAGGAGCATGTATGAGTGTAGAAAAGACCTTTCTCAGGCTTTCTTGGCATCCTTTTGTTAAGTCACTTTTAGAACAATTGTTATTCTTTCCTATTAATTGATATTAAGAAAGTCTACATGTCACACTTTTAGCAAAGAGAAAATATGATTTTTTTAATGAATAAAAACCACATTTCTGAAGTAGAAATCATCCCGTTAACATCTCATCATGTTAAAAAGATAAACAGCAGGATTAACTGTTTACTTTAGGAGTGCAGTCTGGTTGTTTTTCGGGAGAAGAACACAATGTCCTGTGTGTCTGGTTTCCCGTCTGCCTGCCACGGGGTTGGTGGAGCTGGGGGGGCCCCCCACTCCCCATGCCCCCTCCTGGCCCTGTTCAGGCTCTCTTCCATCCCCCCATTCTCCCTTTCCCTTTTTCTCTCTCCTGCTTTGTTTTCTCACTTCATCCTCTGATTTCTTCCGTTTATTCCTTAAACTGAGGCTTAGTAAGAGATCAGAACGAGGAGAGAAAGATCCTTGTTGATCTTCAGAGGCTGCTCTAGTTGACACTGACCTAGAATACAACAGCCGGGACTGACTCTGATTCTGGGAATTCTTCGTGGACTGCTCAGAACTGCTCCCATAACTCGTGTAAACATCCCACATGCTCACTTAATCTCCTTCTCCCCCGGTACACATGTGTGCACAGACTCACACACACATCTACTGTTTCTCTTTTCTTCACTCGTGTGTCTTTGAAATTGAGTCAGTGAATGAAAAGAAAGGAAAAATGAATATTTTTGAAAAGTTGGGGAGGAGCATCTAAAACTTCCAAGAGGAATTATAGTACCAGTAAAACTCCTACAAACCAACAGTTTCATTTTCCTTATTCCTTTTGCTTTATTCTGTTCCTTTACAGACTGACAATACATATATTTTTAGAATTTTTTAAGCATTCTTTAAATACCATGATGTGACATATGTGACATTAAGCTGGTAAGAAGAGGAAAAAAACATTCCTAAAGACAAATATTAACTCCATAATGGACTTTTATACTTCTAACATGATATGACTGATTGAGCAAGGAACCTCTTATCTGTATTACTTTATGTTGCTGGGAAAGTGCTGAGGAATGTAGTTTCATTTGGCACCAATTTTAGTCAGTTCTTCCAACATGGTTCAGGCCTCACCCTCATGGCTCAGAAGTGCATAGAATCAAAGTCCTGCCGAATGGCTCCTGATGGGTGAAATAGAGAGGGTTCTGGCACAACGCTGTGCCCTTGAACTACTTTTTGACTGCTGTTATATTTCCCCAGCTGGGGAGGGAGGGCATGCCCGGCTGGGATAGGGGCAAGCTGAAGACACTGGGTATTTTAATGATTATGTATTGCTTTACCCAGAGTGGAGCTTTACCTTACAAACAGAAGCCTGGCAGGATAATGAGGCAACATCACAGTGCCGGTCACAAGTTGTTTTCACATGTAAGTAGTCATTTCTGAGTTGGCCGGTGCTCCCTTACGCTGCCACCCAGCACCTTTCTCTAAGCCCCTCCACACAAGGAGGTCACCCCTTTTATAAAGGTGCATGCCTGTGTAAGGGCTAGGAGACTGGCACATGAGAGAAGATCATATTCTTGTCAATTAACTGCATTTGTGACAAGGTGAATTTGCCTACTGGGTGAAGGAAACTAAGATTTTGAGCACAGATTCGGTGTAGGCGCATAGTGGGGTGTTAAGCAAATTGAAGTGATTGGATTGTAGCAGTGAAAGCCAGCCAGCAGCCAGGGCCCCATCCACAGCAATGGGGCACAAGGCAGGGTCTCTTATCTCCTGGCCGCCGCTGCCCTGCACTGGTACTTAAAATCATGAACTGGCAGGAGGTATTTCATTTGGGTGAGGGTCTGTGTTATGTGTGGGTGGATCATTGATCTTAAGCAAGTGGCATTCACTTGCTAGACATTCCAAGAATTTTGTGTAGCAAACTGTCTCTGGAATGAGTGCAGTTCTATGGCTCTCATTCTAACACTAACATCCTCCTTTCTCCCCGGGAAACATCATTTCTTTGCTGTTCTAGCATTTATCTAAGTTAGTCTCTTCTAACAATCACAGTGTCCTGCTCACAGGAGGCATAGGGTGTCCACCACCCATGCTCGGTGCTGTAGGGCATGTGGAATGCCACTTGCAGGCTGAGCTCTGGCTTGCCTGGCCCTGGCAGTGCGGAGTTTGCTATTACTAGTGTGCATACCCACCTCGTCTGGTGGGTGTTGTGAGGCAGGAGAGCAAAAGGATGTACTCGGCCTGCTTCCCACAGTGGAGCTCCATTTTCTGAACACCGATCCGCCACATAACTCCTATCATCAGGTCTCCGAATCGCCGTGTGGCCTGACCAGCAGTGAAGCTGACAGTATTTCAGAGCTTTCTGTGGGTGGTATTGTGTCATTGGTTGTCCTGCTGAGCATGGCTATGTGCTATTACAGTGTCTACTGAGGGACCCAAGTGCTGACACGTGAGCTGCAGCCTCCCATATAGGTCTACAATGATCTAATCTTTCTTAGACTGAAAGAACTGAAAAGGCCTCTAGAGAGTAACCTTCTGTCTAGCAAGAGAGGAGAGTCAGCCAGAGAGCTGCCGTGGCTGTCAGCAGCAGAACACAGCCGGGACCCCAGCCTCTGCATACTGGGGGCATCTCCATCCCCACTTCCAGGCGTGTCCTCCACTAAGCAGTTTGGACTCCATGGCCTGCGCTCCTCAGCTCAGGCCTGGCCTGTTCCTGGCTCCAGTCACTTGACCAGCCTTTGGAGCCCACAGCTTCTGTGTTCTCTGAGTGAGACCCATGTCTGGGATGCCTGCCTGTTCCCAAGACTGCCTTTGCTCGCCAATGCCACTCGACCTCCTGAGAAGCCTCAGGCCTCTGTAGACTCCTCCCTCTGCCACCTCCACCCAGGACTGTGTTCTGTGTGTGCCTTGCAGGGTCTCTCTAGCTCATGCTCACATGCTGATGACACAGGTCAGCAGGATGGCAGTGTGTGTGGCCAGGGATAAGCTTACAACTGGGCCTCAGCCACAGACGTTGACCCAGTGCTGCCCAAGCTGCAGGTTTCTCAAGACAACAGAAAACTTGGATTTCAGTAAAATCTCACAATTTTTAATATTTGTTACCAGTTTTAAAACTTTTAACTATATAAACCAAAGTAAATACATCAGCAGCTGAACTTGGCCTGTGGACGTTGCTTTGCAGCTTCACTATTTCCTGTGAGACATTTGTCATTGGTTAGGGCAATGAATTTATCCAGACCTAAAGAGACTCCCCAGAAGTTCTCTGTTTGAACCATCCTCCACCATGTCCCAAGAGTTCTATTTCTGAAACAAAACATCTAACATCTCTTAGTGTCACCCCCATTGTTGACCTATTCACAACGGAAGGTAGGTGGGATGGCTGGCACATGTCAGTCACTGACCACGCCTGGGCTCCAAGGGGTCAGTCTGCACACGTCCCCTCCCCACCTGGCCATTGTCCAGCCCTCTGCCCTGTTGGGCATTCCAGGGCACCAGTTACACCCAACCATTGGGCTCACTCCACCAGGTAATGCCTCTGTCCTTCCCACCCAGTCCTTTCCCTCCCCATCTGCATTTTTTCCCTTCTTTACAAATACATATCAAATTTGTGATTTTTTCATAAATATATCTATAATTTTTAAATTAATAATGTATTGAAATCCACAAATATTAGCCTTTCTCCTTATTACCACTTTTTCTCTTTCTTTATTTTCTAGCTGCATTTCAATTTCTCAACACAGAAAAGTTCTTTCCTACCATAGGGTTTTGTGTATGCTGTGTTCTCTGTTGTAAATGCTCTTCGCTCGGTCTTTTGCATGACTGGATTCTTCGGTACTCAGCTTAGAGATTACCTCTTGAGAAACCTTACCTGACCGCCCTGCCCAGCCAGTCCCATTCCAGGGTTGTCTCTTAGGGCACACTGCTGATTTCCCTCTTAGCACTCCCATAATTTGTGACTGTATACTTATCTGTGTGTTAGGTCTTTCCCTAAGGAGACACAGAGCAGGACCTGTTTAACATTACCACATACCTAGCACCTCACAGAGGGCCTGGGCCAGCAGCAGTCCTGCTGTACTCAGCAATAAGTAGATGGATCATAGATTCATGAGACACCCCTAAAAGGCCAGGGCTTGTTTTACAGCACAGTGAAAAACCCCCAAGTGACAGTGTTATTTGGAGTCCTATGGCCCTTGTGTCAGGGCTCTGTGGCCCTCTGTGCCGTACTGCGTCTACCTCATTTCTTTTGGTCTGACTTGTACTTGGCTTTTCTACTTGGCCCCTTTACTGTGTTCAAGCAAATCAAGATGTCTTTTAGGAAAAAAGTAAACCCACACTTAAGTCTACAAATTCAGAATGGAAAGTTTCCAAATATTTTCAAAACTTATAAATAATGGCTAGAGTCATTATATTTTCTTAGCTGACACATGTTGCATATCCAATGGATCTTTATTCCTAATGGAAGCAAATTGAAGAAATAAACAGAAGACTGACTTCTGGAACTGCAGAGTGAGAACACAGTAAATTCTCTCCCTAACAAACATTTTAGGTGGAGAAGACTGTTTTAAAAAAAACAAATTTAAGCCTCTGGAAATTGTCCTAAGGGCATACAGCAAATGGAAAAACATTCTACCAGTGAAATCAAGAAAACCTCCTAAATCTCGGTAAGAACAGTGAGTCCGTGGCCCTTGAGCCCTGATCTTGTCCCCTGCCAACCGAACGTGTCTTAGAGAGATGACCCTGGGTTCTACCAGGGAATGCAGTCAAGAAGATGCCCCTCATCTCAGCTCCAGTCTGCAGTAAAGTTTCACTCTGGGAGGTCCATCTACCAGTATCTCCTATCTCTTAGCCCATGTTGCAGAAGGCATACTGGCCCAGTTGGTCTACCCTATCTTGCCTATAGGATAGAGCCACCAGCCCAAGAGGCAGGCCCAGAAAACCAGTGCTACCACCCCCCCCAGCACCGTGGAGCAGTGGTGTCACTCAGGGGGTGTCACTGTCCTGTGTCCTCACCCCCAGTCCTATGAAGGGGCACAGGGTTTCTGCCCAGAGAAGGAGACAGATTATAAGGAAGGAGAGCTCTGTAGCACTGCCCGAGGGGCTGACTTTATTTGGAATAGAGTAGGAGAATTCCATACCTAAGGGTATTGTTGAAACTAATAGAAAAGCAACTCAAAGAGTGCTTGTAGTTTCATGATGCTATATGAACAAGCAAATTTCAGAGCAATAAGAAGCTTAACAGAATCAGGAAAAAGAGGCAGCCAATAGGAGCCCTCCTGGAATCACAAACTTCGGAGTCAGGAAGGGTGTGCTTGGCTACACCCACTCCAGAGCAGTCAGAGCAGCCCACAGGGAAGATTTGGGGTGCAAGCCTCACTGGCATTGCAGGCCTCAGCACCACAGATGAGAGATAAGCTGCTCTGAACCAGGGGCATCTCTAGGAAGCCAGGCCTTAAAATAAAATCACACATATCCCTGGCCATCTGGTATGCCCAAGACCTCAGAAGTGATTAAAAAGGGGAAATAGAAGCCCTGGCTGAAGGAGAGGGATGATGGAAAAACCTACACTCCTTGAACTGTGATAGTAACCCCAAGACACACATCCAGTGGAAGAGAGTGAAAGTCTTACTGACTTTGGGGGCTTAAGCACATCCTTTCACCAAGTGGCTTATGGTGACCCAAGGGCAACTCCTATGTAGCCGTGTGAAAAGATGAAAACAAAACAAAAAAATCTGAGCATCATCATCAGAGACTGCAGCCTGCAGAGAAGGCACTCAGACAAGTCACTAAATAGATAATAGACTACCATGCAAATTACAACATCAACCCCTGGCATGGTGGAGGAATCAGTATCCAGAGTTGCCATAATATATTATTAAAAATGCCCAGTCAAGAAAAAATTGCAAGATATACAAAGAAATAGGAAAGTGTGACCTATACACAGGGAACAAGCAGCAATAGAAACTACTTTTGAAGGGGCCCAGAGGTTGGACCTAGCAGACAAACATTTCAAAACTTTCATTATAAATATATTCAAAGAACAAAAGGAAACCATGACTAAAGAACTAAAGGGTGGTATTATTTAAAGAGAATTCAATGGTAAAAGTTAAAAAGTGTCTAATCAAATGGGCAGTATCAATAAAAAGATACGAACTCTAAAAAAGAACCAAGTGGAAATTCTGGAGTTGGAAAATATAATAACCAAAATGAAAAAGGCACTACTAGATAAGGCTCAACCTTATAGATTCTAGCTGGCAGAAGAGAGACTTAGTGAACTTGAATCTAGAGTAATAGAGCATATACATTCTGAAGGCGAGAGAGAATAAATGAAGAGTGCTCACTCTGGCCACACTCACCCTAAATGAAATGATACAGGCAGGGGTTAGTGTAGCCCCTGCACGAGGATGACATGATGACACTGCAAATTTGTGAGGGGTTACATATTTTTAAGACCTCTGTAGGTTTTAAGTTCTTCCCAAAAAGAGTATTGTAATTTCAATAGGATGTTAAAACCGAATCTCAAATTTGTGACTGCAGAGTATTTTAGAGGTTAAAAAGTACTTATGAAGAATAATTCAATCTTTATGAAGAATTAGTACAGACCATAATAAATCTCCTAAAATTATGCAAACCTCCCAAATGGCAAATAAGTATCCTAAGAGGGGAAAAAATGAAGAAAATGAAACAGAACCTCATAGAAATGTGGGACAGCATTACGTGCACCAACATATATGTAATGGGAGTCCCAGAGAGGCAGCAGAATGAGAGGAAGGTGCAGAAAAAAATATTTGAAGACATAATGGCTGAAAACATCTCAAATTTGATTGGAAAATTTTACACATCCAAAATGCTCCATGAACTTCAAGTAAGATAAATGTAGAGAGATCCATATCCAGACACATCTTAATCAAAATTTTGAAAACTAAAGATAAGGAGAAAATCTTGAAAGCAGCAAGCAAAAAATGGCTCATGTAACCTCAATTAGATAATGGCTGACTTCTCATTAGGAACAGCAGGAGGCCAGAAGCCAGTGAGACAATATTCAAAATTCTGAAAGAATCAAATAACTTACACCACACTTTCATGTTGGCCTTTAAATCCTGAGGATAAATCAGTAGGATTCAACGTTAATTGTTTTATCTTAGGCAACTATAGCTTATGCATTCTTCTCATTTGAAACTTTCATAAAAATTGATTATGTGCTAGGCCATTAAGCAAGTCTTTGCAAAGTTAAAAGAATTATTATTAGAAAACAGATTCTCTCACCTTAGTGTAGTTAAATTAGAGTTAACATAAATGTATGTATTTTAAGTCTTAGAAAAAAATTTTAAATACTTGCAAATAATTCATGGATCAAAAAAGAAACAATAATGGAGATTTTAAAATACCTAGAACTAAAAATAATAAAAATACTAAATATCAAAATTTATATGATGTGATTAATTTGATACTTTGAAGAAATTTTATACTCTAAGCAGTTCATTTTAGAAGGAAGGCTCAAAATTAATGAGCTAAGCCTCTTGCATAATAAATAGTTAAATAATAAATACAAAGAAAAGGGAGGAAGAAGATTATAAACATAAAAAATCAATGACATAAAAAAAAAGAAACTAAATGAAGCCAAAAGTTGATTCTTTGAAATCATTAGTAATAATTCCATAGTAAAATTAATAAAGGAAAGGAGAAGATACAAAGAAATAATAGTAAAAAGGAATGATGGGGCATCAATTCCGTCAGGGATTAGAAACATAGCAAGAGGATATTGTTTCATCTTTATGCTAATAATTTTAAAAACAGACGAAATGGACAAATCTCTAGAAAAATATAACTTACCAAAATGTCTCAAGAAAACACTAGAAAACCCAAATAGTCCAATCATCATTAAGGAAATTGAGTTGATAGTTTAAAATCTTCCCAGGGAAAAAAAATGCACTAGAAACAAATCATTTTATTACTTATAAATTCTTGCAATTTCTGTCAAAAAACAAACCACTCAAATTTTATACAAATTTTTTGAAAGAATAAAAAGTAATTGCTGTCAATTCATTGTACGAAGCTAATATAAATAATCTTGATTCCACATTTGATATGAGAAATAAAGGTCAACATCACCCAGGGACATAGATACAAAAATCCTAAACAAAGCATAACAAATAAAATCTTGGCTTTATCTCAGGAGTTAAAAATTGCTTTAACATTTGAAAAGTTATCATTGTCATTTACCACATTAGCAAAAGAGATAAAAACATACAATCGGTTCAATTAACACAGAAAATGCATTTGATAAAATCCATCACCAAA
>JAVSCE010014567.1:0-218230 GCA_032199065.1 Smutsia gigantea | reverse complement strand
CTCAGTCTCCTAATATGGCACATTGGCTTCTTTACAATTGTTCGCTAACATATCTTTTAATTCTGCACTTGGGACAATTCCTGGCATTTGAATAACCAGGTGGAAGCCTGTGGAGGCAGAATGTGTGTGCTCCACAAGTGCCCTAGAACAGTCCCAAAAAGCTGCGGCGCCCACTCTGCCGCCTCCCAGGGCCAATTGTAAGGAGGTCGATACACATTTGTAAGCATTGGGTCCATCCTTTTTTCATCCACCTTGAATAGTGTCTATCAGTAGTTCAAGGTTACTTTAGCATTTCTCAGATGACTTTAAAATAAATGTCTTCGCTTACTCCTACTATCTGTATTCCCTATTCTGTGAATGATCTTGAACCTCTTCTAATTTAGAATAAGCATTCTGTATATTATAGATATCCCTCTGTCATCAATGGTGCAAACATTTCCCAGTCTGTTGTTCTCTTTTATTGTCCTGTTCGATCTGTCATGCTAGTCCTTTGTAATTCTCTTATTGCTTCAGTGCTGATAAAGTGAGCTTCCTTCCATTGGTTAGCCCGTTGTCTGCTAGTTTGCTAAAATTTCATTTTATATTTACTTATTTGATGGCTACCACTCCCAAGTTTATTTTGCTGTGTGGAGTAAAATACGGATTTAACTCATCACCAACATCACCAGTTTTTATTGTTTATGCAGTCACCACTTACTAGATAATTCTTTGTTTAGTGAAATCTACTTTTATGCTAGGCTTTTAGTGTTGGTTGATCTATTTCTGAATTCTCCATTTCCTTTCATAGACCCACTTTGAGCAGATACCATATGAATCTAAATATTGGTTTCTAAAATAGGTTCTAACATCTGACAGGGCTAGGTTCCCCCCAATGGAGTCTTCTTTCATTCAGAATATCACTTGATGTCCACACTGGTCTATGTATCCATACACAGTCTAGGCAATCATAGAGTAGTTAAGAATGCTGCCTTTGGAGATGGGCCCATCCAGGTTCAACACTTCACAGCCTGTGCACTTGGCCAGTTACTTATCCCCTGTAGGCCTGAGGATCTTGGTCTATCATGTGGGAGTAAGAGTAACTCCTGCCTCACAAGGTCAGGGCCTGGCACATAGGAAATGCTCAGTAAGTGTCAGCTGTTATTACAGATACTTTTTGATTTTAAAAAATGAGATTTTGCATGGAGTTGCATTAAACCTATGAATTAATTTAAACAGATCAAATATTCTATAATATTTCATTCAACCAGGCTATGTGCTATCCTTCAATTTATTCAAATATTTTAAAATTCAGACAGAAACTTTGATTCCAGCGTCTCTCCACTGCCTGCCTTCATGATGCTCGAGGAAGAGCAGAGAGCCAGGAGGAGCTGCTGAAACGACCCTTTGAGGGTCTGCCTTGGGCCAGCCCACCAGGTGTAGGTTCTTGTACATGCATGAAATCTCCTTTAAACCTTGCAACACCCTTCGGTGTACGTCATGGCATTCCCTATGGACAGAGAGGACACTGGGACCTCCCAGGTCGCTCATGAGAGGCAGAGCAAGGCCATAAACACTGTGCCGGCTTCTCCATCATGCTGCTGCTTGGCAGTTCGGGTGGGAGTTATTCAAACAGGCCCCCCCAGAGGACCATGCTGAAAACTGACCTCTGGCCATGGCACATAACATTGCCTCAAAGCCTCAAAGCCTCCCATCTCACTTTGAATAAGTCCCAAAGACTTCCTTTGGCCTATGAGACTGGTGCTGACCGCCCCCCAGCCCCCTGCCAAACCCACCAATCACCACTCACCTGCTTGCTGGATGCAGGGCGACTGCACCCGTCTCCTTTCCATCCCATAGGGATGCCAAGGTCTTTTCCATTCCGGGGCCCTTGCAGATGCTATTCCCACTGCCTGGCACACTCTCCATCGCACCTCCAGCATCCACCTCCACATGGCTGGGACTGTCTCACTGTTCCAGGATCAGTTTAACGAGGTGCCATCCCTGCCCAGTCCACATCTAAACAGGTTCTCTCTCCCTTAGCTGTTTCTTCACAATTGGTATTTCTCATTTGTATCTGTAATTGTTTGTCATTTGTTTAGATTCTGTGGCCTTGTGCAACCCCACAGACAGACATCAGTCCCTTGAGAGCAGAGATGAGGTGGCTTGTGGGTCAGCTGGCAGTATCCAAGACCAGAGCTTGGCACCCCCATGAGGCCTCCTGGCCACTGCCAACTCTGTCTCCACATCGTACTGGCTCCGTGGGCTAGAGGTAATAACCCCTGTCCTCACTAACCAACCCACAGGAACCCCAACTCCTGAAGCAGGCCAGCTCCCTGCAGGTGACCCCCACTCAGGGCCTTGTTCTGAATGAAGACATGAGGGCCAGGCTTGGGATCTGGGGCCCAGTGGAGCCCTCAGCCAGTTGCGTTCTGCATCCGCAGGCCCCACTGTCAGCAATCAGCCATCCTCCATTGCCAGTGACCAGCCAGCTCCCTTCAATCAGCCAAGGGAGCAGGTCACGTGACTCACCATGGCTAATTGCACGGGCGATCAGGCAGTTACCCATCAGAGTCTCTGCTCACACCATGCCACTCTCCCCCAAGGTCTGGTCCACTGCGCCACTGCCCCACGTCCCCCGAACACCTGCTCTGCCCAATCTCCACGTCTTGGCTCCTGTGAACCCCCCTACCAGCCACCAGCTGTGGTCCAAAGGAAAGTGGTGGGCTTGGAGGCAGACAGCTCGGGGGCAAGTCCAGACTTCGTCTCACCTCTTGGGACCCTTCACTTCTCTGGGCCTCAGTTTCCTCATTTCTACAAAATGGGCATGATGCCACCTGTCTTGCTGGGTCCTGAGAATACAGGGACATATTGTTTGTAAACACTCTGCAAACTGTAAAGCACAACAAAATGATAAGAAATAATTAGCTGAGTTCCAAAGCCACCACCTCCAGGAGGCCTCTTGAGACCTCTCTATTTCCTTCTCTGTCTACCTAACTCACTTAGCTTGTTTGTCCTGTCGCCCACCTTAGGGAAGTCTCAGGAGCCCTGACCATTCTCCATCCTCACATGCCACAGCCCTGGGCCGTGCCCCTTCATTCCCAGGGAGCCCTCTCTGCGTCCACAGTCCTCTTTTCCCTGTCCATGAGGGAGAACTAATTTACAGGCACGATGTTTTCAATTTTATATTATTGGGCCATAAACATCTCTTAAGCCTTTTTGCACTTTCACCTTCTTATCTGCTAACAAGAGCTCATGAACACCACGCAGGTGACCACGGTCCCTCAGCAATGCAGGGAAACCAGGTCCGGTGGCTCTTTGGGCTGGTGAAATGTTCTAAAATTAGACATGGTGATGGTTACCCAAGTTCACGATATGCTGAAAACCACGAAATTGTACACTTTGGAAGGGTGAATTTTATGGCCATGTGGGTCATATCTCAATTTAAAAATTGTATGAGAAAAAAAAAAAGTCTGTAGTGATTTGATAGAGAGGACACAGTCTGGTAACCCTTGAGTCCAAGGTGGCCCAGACGGTGCTTTGCTTGACCAGCACAGTGAGGTTTAATAATACTCGTATTTTTGTTAGCTATCACTTGCAACAATAACATGCATCCAATCTGTAAGCGTATAGTTCTGTGGGAGCTGACAGAGATCACCACCACCACAATCAAGATTCAGAGCATTTGTCACCCCAGAAACTTCCTTCCGTCCCTGATGGGTGACGCCCCCACCCGCAGGCAACCACTGGTCTGATTTCTATCTCCGTACATGAGTTTGCTTGTTTTAAAAAAAGTCATTATACTGGAATATTCTTTTGTGTCTGTTTTTGAGAACCATCCACATTGTGACGTGTATCAGAAGATTATTACTTTTTTCCCTTTTATGTTCAACCACTCTTTTACTTCAGGTTAAATAATGTTATTTTAATCATACAGAATGCTCAAGGAGTGGGAAAGAACAGTTCTCTGTCCTACTGGGCTTCAAAATATTGTACCCACATCAGAAATTGAGTATACACCCTCCAGTATGTTTATGTATGTTTAGATCATATTATTTTATTCAGATATACTATTCTAGTAGGATATTACATACATTATAAAACATACACAAAATATAGAAAATTTAAAGGAAGACAGTAAGATAAATACTATTCTTAAGTAATGTTTATTTATCAAAGAAATAAAATAATTTTGCCTCTCACAAAATACTTTATTAAATCTTTGTGAAATGATATTAAAGAAAACGGAAATATTGAAAATATTAATATTGTTAAAGAATGGGATTGAAAATGTTTTTTTGCATTGCTAAAGTATAACTGAAGTACAATAAATTACACATATTTAATTATACAATTTGATTCATGTTGACATGTGACTTTATCTATGAACCCATCAGTACAATAAAGAAAACAAATTATTTCCTTTTTCACATCTCTTTCCTATCCACTTCTCCCTTAGCCACCACCCCCAGGCAGCCACAGATCTGCTTTTTGTCACTAGAGACTAGTTTGCATTTTCTAGAATTTTACGTAAGTGGAACTATATAGCAGGCATGCTTTGGGCCTGTCTTCTCTCCTACAGCAGAATGATGTTGCGATCTCCCCTTGTTACCTGAGATCCCCCTCCTCCTTGCTGGGTAGTATCCATGGCTTGGATATACCACCGCTTGTTTCTCCACTCCCTTGCTGATGGACATTTGGGTTCTTTCCAGTTTAGGACTATTATAAATAATCCTGCTGTGAACATTCGTTTACAGGTCTTTCTGTGGACATGTGATTTTATTCCTCTTACTTAACAGCATATACATTATCTAATATGTATTAAATGTAATATAGCAATAATACACACCAATATTAATTAGTAAAATAACACATCTATGAAAACATGTATAATAAAAGTATGGAATATTAGATGTATATGTATATGTAATATAAAAGATGGAATATATAAATCAATATGTAATATATAATAAATGTAATCAATATGACATGTATTAAGTATGTGTTTATATATATAATAAATGCCCCATTAACAGTCATACACATTAAAAGGTACACACACAGAGATATGTAAATATATATAAACATATAGATACATACACACTGTTATTTAATGTATATGCCTTCATGGGGCATTTAGTCCCTATTCCCTGTGGTCCTCTACCCACCTGCTCTGAATTCTGCATTGAAAAAAGCAGTTACCTAGGCTTCACCCCAGAGAGGCCAATTCTAAGGCCTGGGGGTCAGGTTGGGGCCAAGACACCATGGCTCACTAAGCTGGCCAAGGGCTCCTCTCTCCAGCTGTTTGCAGCCCAGGAGCCTGGAGGGTAGTAAGAAGCAGGGTCCGCTCGGGCATAGAACATTCTCCAACCCCATCCTGGTCCTCCTGGAGGGTCAGGGGTGGGAGGTTTGGGAAGAATGCTGGCCATTGGCCCTTGGAAGGGAATTGGCAGGGCAAGCCCACCAGGAGAGGAAGGGGTTAAGGGAGGTATGACCATGGTCCCTCCCTGTAGCTCCTTGAACCCACCTGCTGGGCTTGGGCAAGCACCACCTGTGCACGCTAGTCCTGAGTCCTCTCTCCCCACCCTGCCTGTCCCATCCCTGGGGACATATGCCCTGTCCCATGCCCCCTCTGCTTCATCCCATGCTGCCATTTTCCCCTTTTTATTAAGGTGTAGCTTACCTACAGTAACTGCTAGGATATTGGTGTGAATGTATAAAACACTGATGAGGACATGTAATGAATGTGTGTGTTTGTGGCCTGTTAGAGCTACGTGGCTTAACCTCCGTGACAAACAAGAGCCCCCCAGTTACCTGGCTGGGCTTACAGCCAGATGCATGGTGTCACCTGTAGGCCCCAACCCAGTCCCCACTTGCCAGCACTGGGTGGATTTGGGAGGAGAGTGATTTGTGTATAATACCAACAAAATCAGGGAACATGCCGCTGGACCTTGCTCTACAAAATGAATGTGGTCAGCTGGTTGCTCTTTTCCCACTGCTCTATGATTCCTGAGGTGTGGGATCTGCATTCCTGTTAGGTCCTGCCCCCAGGTCCTCCAGTTTCCATTCTCCACTGCCTCCATCCAGTTAGGGCTGAGATAGTCACTTAACTTCCTCCTATCAGTTACTTCATCCCTAAAATCCAGCTAATGACCCTGGGGCTGTGGAAAGCAGAGCGCTGCACTCAGACAGGTCTGCACTTCCTTCAGCTCTAAGACTGGGGATTGAGCTGTGAACACACTGGTGACTATTTCAGAGAAGGAGCTTTCCAGCATTTTTCCAAGCAGCAGAGCCAGACTGAATCACTCATTCATCCGTCCTCCCACTGACACGTGCTGTGTGCCACACCGGCTGGACTGGGGCTCACCGTCAGAACCGTGACACGCGGCCTACCCTGAGGTGCTCCCAGCGGAGTGAAGCCGTCCCCAGGATTAGTTCCAGGGGCGGCTGGGGGCATTGAAAGGCCTCTCTCCAGGGGAGCCCTGCTTTCCTCTCCTGGGTGGTAGCCCAGCTGCAGGGAGGGGCAGAGTCCCTTCTCTGGCCGGGACTTGCTCTTCCTCTGCCTCTGCAGGGGGGAGCCGCAGGGAGGCTCCGCAGACCTTCCCAGAGCCTTTGTGCTGCTGTCATGTGACAGATTCAACAGGACGTCCAGGGAGGGGCTGCTGCGGACTGGCAGTGGGGGCGGGGGTAGGCTCTCTGCACACAGCACGTCTGCAGTCCCCACAAGACCCCAGCACCAGGGGATTAAATGAGGGCGTGTGGTGCCCTCTCGCCAAACGCGAGCGCCCTGCTCCCTGCTGGCGCCCAAAGCTATGACCTGCCCTGCCCACAGCAGCCAGACCCCGCCCTTGCAGCACGCTTCTGGGTTCCTAGAGGATCCCTGCCACCCCCCAGAAGGGGCAATGGGGCGGGCTTTTTGAGGCAACCTTCTGGAGCAGAGGGACCTGCAAGGATGAGGAACAACCAGAATTCACATACATAGCTATTGCAATTTCTTATAAAGTTGAACACACACTTACTTACCCTGTGATCCAGTTTCTCCACTCTTAGGTATTTACCCAAGAGAAACAGAAACATGTCCACGCACATGGCCTTGCACAAGAATATTCATAGCAGATTTATTCACAATAGCCAAACACTGGAAACAACCCAAATGCCCATCAACAGAACAACAGATAAATAAACTGTGGTAAAGTCACACAGTATCACTGATAAGGAATGAACAAACACTACACCCAACAACATGGGTGCATCTAAAAATCATTCCAGAGGAAGCCAGGCACAGAAAACAACCACTGCACGGCTACATTAGTTTGTGGCCTACACAGCAAAGCTAAGCTCCAAGGGCAGAGGTCAGAGCAGTGGTTACTTCTGGGGTAGGAGACAGTGACACATTTTCTGGGGTGATGAGCCTTGCTCCGGGTCATGGCTACCCTGCAAGTCACCAAGCAGCACAGCGATGACCGGTGCACTTTTCTGAATGTAAGTTGTTCCTCATCACGGAAAACGAGACCCCAGGTGTGCTCCACAGAGACGAGCCCTCAGGAGGGGGCGACTGGGGGGTATGGGCAGTGACCCCGTGCCTGCACACAGGACTCCCTTCTGGCAGCCCGTCCTGCAAGGTCCTGGCTGGAGAGTGGCTCTGGCTCTGGGATCAGGGACAACCGAGTCTAGCCCACTGGCTGGTGAGTGGGCATAAGAGTGGACATAGCATCTTACAGCATGGGAACTTGGAGGACTTTATTGCCAGGTTGCCAGCAGATCATAGCCTGATGGGCACGTCATGCCCTCAAGGGAGCTGGACCACCTTCCACCCCTGGGCCCCCAGGTTTTCTGCGTCTTCAGCTGGGGAGGGGCTCAGCCCCATCGTCTCCCAAGCTCAGCCTGCCCACTGCTCCCTCCCTCCAAGCACCTGCCCTTCCTCAGACTGCCCCTTCCTGTTACCTTCTGCAGGAGAAACCACCCTGAGGGACCCACAGGGACACCTGTGCCAGGACATGGCTGTCCACATGTAGAAACACACCACACCCACCACACACATGCACACATCCTGGGAAGACCCAAGGCAGCATGGACAAGGTGAGTGCAGGTGCCTGCACACGGGGCTCACGAACAGGGTGCGCCACAAAGGCAGTCACTTCTTCCTGGGGGCTCTTGCGCACTGGACCTTTCCTGAGTAGCAGAGCTGACGCCAGTTCATCCGTGTGCAGCGCTGCGCTGGACAGTCTGATTGCGTGAGGACTCATTTGGCGGTCACCACAGCCCTGCATGGGAGGCAATATTCTGCCCACTTCACAGATGATGAAACCAATGTGCAGAGAAGTCACCTGCCCGTGATCCATCTGCTCAGACATTCTCCGATGTAGCCCCCAAAGCCTGGCAGTCAGGCAGAAAGCCCAGTCCTGCGTCACATGCCCCTCTGCCCACCCTCCCCCAGGTGGGGCCTTCCATGATCAAAGGGACATGTCCCCTGGGCCTCACAAGACCAGGCTTTTTACAGTAATCAAGACAATTTGGTACTGGCACAAGAACAGACTCACAGACCAGTGGAAAAGAACAGAGAGTCCAGATATTAACCCAAACATATATGGTCAATAAATATACAATAAAGAGCCATGGATATACAATGGGGAGATGACAGCCTCTTCAGCAGCTGGTGTTGGCAAAACTGGACAGCTACATGTAAGAGAATGAAACTGGACTACTGTCTAACCCCAAACACAAAAGTAAACTCAAAATGGATCAAAGTCCTGGATGTAAGTCATGAAACCATAAAACTCTTAGAAAAAAACAGGCAAAAATCTCTTGGACATAAACATGAGCAACTTCTTCATGAACATACCTCCCTGGGCAAGGGTAACAAAAGCAAAAATGAACAAGTGGGACTATATCAAGCTGAAAAGCTTCTGTACAGCAAAGGACACCATCAATAGAACAAAAAGAGATCCTACAGTATGGGAGAATATATTCATAAATGACATATCCAATAAGGGGTTGACATCCAAATTATATAAAGAGCTCACGCACCTCAACAAACAAAAAGTAAATAAGCCAATTAAGAAATGGGCAGAGGATCTGAACAGACACTTCTCTAAAGAAGAAATTCAGATGGCCAACAGGCACATGAAAAGATGCTCTGCATCGCTAATCATCAGAGAAATGCAAATTAAAACTACAATGAGATATCACCTCACACCAGTGAGGATGGCCACCATCCAAAAGACAAACAACAACAAATGTTGGCAGGATGTGGAGAAAGGGGAACCCCCCTACACTGCTGGTGGGAATGTAAATTAGTTCAACCATTGTGGAAAGCAGTATGGGGGCTCCTCAAAACACTCAAAATAGAAATACCATTTGACCCAGGAATTCCACTCCTAGGAATTTACCCTAAGAATGCAGCAGCCCAGTTTCAAAAAGACAGATGCACCTCTATGTTTATCACAGCACTATTTACAATAGCCAAGAAATGGAAGCAACCTAAGTGTGCATCAGTAGATGAATGGATAAAGAAGATGTGGTACATATACACAATGGAATATTATTCAGCCATAAGAAGAAAACAAATCCTACCATTTGCAACAACATGGATGGAGCTAGAGGGTATTATGCTCAGTGAAGTAAGCCAGGCGGGAAAGACAAGTATCAAATGATTTCACTCATCAGTGGAGTATAAGAACAAAGCAAAAACTGAAGGAACAAAACAGCAGCAGACTCACAGAACCCAAGAACGGACTAATAGTTACCAAAGGGAAAGGGACTGGGGAAGATGGGTTGGAAGGGAGGGATGAGGGGGAAAAAGGGGCATTACGATTAGCAGATCTAATGTTGGGGGGGCACGGGGAGGGCTGTACAACTCAGAGAAGACAAGCAGTGATTCTACAGCATCTCACGACGCTGATGGACAGTGACTGTAATGGGGTAAGTGGGGGGGACTGGATGATGGGGGGAGTCTAGTAACCATAATGTTGCTCATATAATTGTAGATTAATGATACCAAAATAAAGAAAGAACAGACTTTTTGAAAACCCATTTCCATCAATAACTGGGTTTGCACTCTATTTCCCTGGAGCCCCTGGGGGCTCCTGGCCAGAATATGCCCAGCGCTCTTTGTGGAGGGCACGGAAGAGGGCCAGTGGGCTCGGGGAGGGCAGCAGGAACAGCAGACACAGGTCTGGGCCTGCCCCAGCTCATCACTGTGGCTCTCCTGGCACCTGGCAGATGCTGGACTCTGTGCTGAGCTCCAGGGATCTGGTCCCCACCTTCCAGCTGCCCCAAGCACCCTCCAGCCCATCGCCTTTTAATCTCCTGTTCCAGGTCTCCCTTTGCACCATTTTCTGGAGGCAGAAAGTAAAGCCAGAGAGAGAACGGAATTTGCTCATCCAGAGCCAGAGGGCTGAGAGTGTTCAACCTTTCCCAAGCCAGTCCCTTTGGGGCAGTTCCCCCTTATTAGACTAGCCCAAGTGGGGACCACGCAGCCACACCTTCAGCCCGTCCTGCTGTCAGATATCAGGGAGGAGCCTGGAGCCAGGCTGTAGTCCAGGTCCAGCCTGCAAGATGGGGCCCACCCAGCAGGCAGCCGACCTCAGCCCCCAGGGTCACCCAGGCTCGGGTGTGTGGAGCCAGTGGGCTCTGCCTCAGGAGAGGCCTCGCCAGACAGCCCCTGCCTTGGCCAATATGAAGACCTTTGGGTTGGGACCAGGGGCCTCCCACTTCTGTAAACTGGGCCCATCTCAAGGGGGCGGGCAGGGGTCAGCCCTTAGGTGACCTTCCAGCTCTGCTCCTGGCCCTTCCTGGGACCTGAGTGTGGGAGGTGTCTCTGGGCTTGCATAATTCAGACAGGAAAGCAGATAAGGGCCCCAGGCCCCAGTGAGATCCTCGGGGTGGCGTTGGGGAGGGTGGTGCTATGAGAGAGGAATGACACCCCAGATGTCCAGGAACGGGGTAGTGAGTAAACCCCGTGGGATGTCCACGTGTGCACATGCTCTGCCGCAATTACAGGGACTGAGGAGGAGGGAAGAGGAGGCTGGTTTGGGGGTCGTGTGTCCACGGGGCAGCAGACTCTACCAGAAGCACCTTGGCCTTGAGTCTGGAAGAGGTGTCCTGCCAGACATTTCCTGCCCTGCCTGGCTTCTCCCATCTCCCTCCCTGCCTCCATCCCAGCCCAAATCTAACTGCGGGGCGGGGAGAAAGAAAAAAATAAGCTCAGAAGATAGCTTGAGATTTGAGCTTCTGAAGGAAAGGGACTGAGCATTTGAAGCCAAAAACAAGCGGACAGAGACAGGAAGTCAGGCCCGTTCGGCACCGCCGGCTCCTTCGCTGGGAGATGTGCAACCGTTTCATGGTCACACAGCCCTTGGAAAGCCAGAGGTAGGCACTGCCTTAGTGGCGGTGAGGCCTTGACAGTAGGAGTCGCTGGTGAACCACCGTGTTGTATATTCAAAACCAGTATGGTTGTTTATCAAAGATACTTCAAAAAAAAAAGCCAGCTATACATGCTAAACACACATAGTACTAAAAGGTAGTTTATTTATATAATAAACCTATTGATTGGATAGTGTGATTATTATTCTTATTTTATAGAGAAATATCAAACTGCTAGCTGTCGTGAACCCTCAGCTTGCGGGTAACAGGCCAGAGGGAGTCCTTTAATTTTATTGTATTACATTTTTAAAATGAGAATGTGTTCCCATGTTTCTTATGTAATAAAAACCAAATAATTAATTTTAGAAGTTAAAAAGAAGTTTTTGACAGCTGAAAACAAGGAAGGAAAAAGGAAACTGAAGCCAGGGAGATGAGTGAAGAAGGTGTCCACGAGGCCTGAGCCTGGGTGTTCTCATCTGCAAAGTGGGCACACCGACCCCTGGTCACGCTGGCATGAATGGGGGTACATCCTGCCACCTGTGGGGCTTATTCCTTGGATACCTGGCTGGAGGGCAGGGCTCCAAGTCCCTTGTTTGTGCCTGCCCGCAGAGCCACCCTCCCAGACATGCCTGATGCCCATGGTCTCAACACACTAGAGGCCCATCAGACCCCAGCTGCAACAGGACCCCCACCCAGCCTCGCAGCCGAGCTGCGTCTCCGCTGCAAATGAGCCTCCTTCTCCAGCCTCCTCTGGCAGCACAGGGCAGCGGCGTCAGCCTCAGTCTGCTTGGGCCCTCAATGGGGACATGAGGCCCAGTGGCTCCAGGGCCCCAGGCCTTCTCCCGCTTGGGCAAAGGGTGAAAACGGGGCTGGCTGCCCGGCCTGGCAACTGCCCGTCCCCTGCCATGGGCAGAGAGCCCCAACCCCTGCTGCAAGAGCAAGGCCAAGCAAAGGGCTCAAAAGCAGTCCTTGACCTCTGTGGCGGTTTTTTCCCCCCAAGAAATGAACATCATGAGGTTTTGCAGTTTCCTGCCCCCCTTCGTTCTCCCTCATGAGCACAGGGACTCTCCTTTTCACTTGGTCAAATGGAAGGAGTGTGGGGTCTCGAGAAAGAGGCTCCCTTAATTGGTATCTACTTCCTTGGTGGCGCTAAGCAGCCCTAAAGGAGGGGTAGTCACCTCTCCCCCTGCCAAGGGAGGGGTGGGCACCCCCACGGAGCACCGGCCCGGAGGCAGCCACTCCTGGGCCCGCTGGCCAGGCCCAGATGAGGGCAGATGTCTCTAGCTGGACGAGGCAGGGCTCAGAGAGGCCTCCATTCCTGCCAGCGACCACGGGCCCCGTGTGCACACCCACTATCACATCAGGAGGGTGCGTGTGTGCTGGCAGCGCTGTGCAGTGGCTCACACGGAGGCTCTGCTGTTATCCTGCCCAGGCTGGAATCCTGGTACCACGCTTGCTGTGGGAGTTCAAACACATGCAAGCTTCTCTGAGCCTGTTTCCTCATCTGCAAAGGCAGGGTGACCCCCACAGCATGCACCCCTCAGTCACTGCGAATGCGTGCTCACGGTCAGCCCTCAGGAAAGGTCTACCCTAACCCAACGCACAGATGCAGCAGGGGAGCTCTTCCTTGCCCTAGTCTCCCCAGTGCACCCGGGCGGCTGGAGGGCTGTAAGTGCTCCTCTGCCACTGCTGCTTCAAGAACGGGACTGCTGGGGCGGGCTCAGGCCTGGGCTCCCAGGGGAAAGCCTGAAGGCGCAGGGAGGTCTTGTGGGGCCTAGGGCCCAGGGGGACTTTCGGCCGGCGTCCCAGCCCCTGCTGGACCCTACTAGGAGCCGTGCAACTTGGCGACTGCGCCTAGGGGCCACACTATTGTCTGGTTTGCCCTGCTCACGGGCTCAGCCGCCCTTTGGAGGAAACACATGGGAGGGCCCTGCCCTCTAGCGGCAGCTGGCAGCAGGGCCTCTCCCCTCGCTCAGAGCCCCACTGCCCCCTCTGATCTCTAGCGCCTGCTGCAAGCCAAGTCACAGGGGCTGAAACTGAGGCTGGTCCCAGGAGCCAGCACCCAGGAAGCTTAATCTCTGAGCACTTTTGAGCCCTGCTTCCAGATGCAAGCCTCCAGCCCCCAGCTCTGGGTGGACCTAGGGCGACAGGCTCTGAGCCGCTGAGAAGGAGGCCTACTGGATGATGGCCAACTAGACCGTGGCGGGGGTAGGGAGAGCTGTAGCTCTGGAGTGGGGCGCGTGCCTCTGCCCATGTGCCCACGCCCCATGCTTCGCTGAGTCAGCAGCATGGCAGGGGAGCGCCCCAGGTGCTGGGGACTTGGCCTAGGCTGTGTCCCAAATTAAAGGAGGCAAGGGACGTGGGGGAGGAGGGGAGACTCAGGGGAAGTCTTTCCTCTCTGGGGAGGGCCTCGCACCCTCTCTCTTTCAAGGGAGGCAAAAGGGTGTCCTCTGTCAGATAGCACGGCTGCCCCCACCTCCACTGAGCCCAGTTCTGAGGCTGGGACCTCAGCCTCAGGAGACCTATCCCTCGCTGCCTCTCTTGCCAGACCCTGAGCCCTTCCTCTTTCAATCCTGAGTCCGAAACCTCATGAGTCGCAGTTCTGTGCCAGGCTCTGAGGATTCAGCATGAGCAAGGTGGGTGGGCCCTTCCCCGGGGCCGTCGGCATCTGGGGTGGAAGGTGGCCAGCGAGAGCGCAAGCCCTCTTGAGAGGAGTCAGCGCACATGATGGTCAGGGCGATCCCACGCAGGCCCCGCAGGAGACCCCGAAGCTCCAGGGAAGGGCCTGTCCCGGGAGGCCTCTAGGTTCTGACAAGGACGCCAGAGCTCCGGCCTGGCCGCCCCACCGGCACACACACTTCCCACTCCCAGTTAGCACTAATAAGACAAACGCAAGGACCCACAGACCAAGTAGCAAAGTGCTTGGGTCTGCAGGGGCCCAAGGAGGCAGCCCCATCAGGGGCCAGGTGAGCCGAGGGTCCCTGCCTCTCTGAGGGGCATCGAGTGACAGGACCACACGTGCCAGGGACCCGGGGCAGTCCCTCTGGAAGATGAGAGCTGCCCCAGGGCCAGGGCAGGAGCTGGGGAATGGGGAGCCAACGAAGCCCCCTGAGCCTGGCATTCGAGGCCTTCCCCCCAGCTTCTCACCCTGACCTGGCCTCTCTCATGGCCTCTGCGCCTAGCCTTCACTCTCCACGCCATCCGTCCACCCATTTATCCTCTCATTCATGCACGCATGAAGTGTCCTCAGAGCCCCTTACCCAGCCAGGCCCTGGCAGCAGGTGTGACCTTGGAGGCCTTCAAGCGAGGGGCACCGGCTGGGCAGTGGGAAGGTGGGGGGGCCTGGTGCTCTAGTGCTGAGCGCCCCCCGGGCCTGGGTGCAGGCAGAGGCCACGGGGCAACCCAGGAGCTGGCTGCATCTCAGCCGTGGTGGGGAAGAGGCCAGGCTGGTGCCTGTGAGCAGGGCGATCGGCCCATGCCCTCCTCCAGGAGGCTTGGCTGGCACTCTGGGTGATGCTGTCGTCCCCTCAGGTGTTCAGACTGGACTTGGGGTGTCCAGCTGTGCCTGAGTCCTGTGGACATGACCAAGTGCTGCCAGGAAGGCCTGGGGTCTGAGCTGCTCTGGGCGGGGCTGGAGCAGGCAAGCCCTGGGCCAGCCAGCCCCCTGCATTACGGCACACATCTCAGGCCTCAGCCTTGAGCTGTGGCGGTGGGAAGAAGGTGTGTGTCCAGCTGGCCCCCGTTCCCCAGAATATCCCCACCAGGGAGGCAGAGGCTCGGCTCTGCTCCCCTCCCTTCCCCAACTTAGAGACTAACCAGTCCTGGGCAATTTGGTGTTGCCATGACAACTACACACTTTCTTCTCCCCTGCTTAGCAGACTGCATCTGAGTTGCAGATTAAATCCTGGCGAGTTGTCTGTTTAGAAAGCATGTGGCCTCTTGGACAGATCTGTGCATCTTCTATTCCCGAGTGCCTGGGACGCCCACTCCTTGGTTCTTGCTGGCTGAGGCAGGGAGGTGTGCCCTGCACCGCAGCCTGTGCCCCGGGGTGGTCCTGGCCCAGTCTCTAAGTAGGCTGGATGGAGGTCCCCGAGGCCCCAGGCAAGGTATAGGCCTCTTGGTGTGGGGTACAGGGGTGTCCGGCAAGAGCTCTGGTCTCGGTGACTCTCTGCCCCCTTCAGGTCTGTGTGCTGCCCTTACGTACTTGGGCAGCCATGGCTGGAAGTTGGTGTGTGTGAACAACTGGGTAACCCTCAGGCCCTGGGACCCCCAGGACCCCTTAACCACACTCTCCCCAGGATGACCTTGGCCAACCCTGACCAGCAGAGGAAAAAAGGTCGCCTTCAGGGCACAGCTCACTGTGGGTGGGGGTAGAACTCAGCCCCCGACAGAGAGCGGCTCTGTCTGTGATGAGTGGGGTGCCAGTGGCTCTGGGAGGCATATGTCAGCCTGGCAGTGAGATGGCTGCTGGCTTAGCATGTTTAAGGGGAGGCAGCCATGGGGTAGTCAGAGAAAAGCATGGACTTGGCTGTCGAGCAGACTTGTGGCCCCGCCTGTGTCAGATCTGCCGGGACTCGCGATAGGATGGGCCTGGGGAGCTGCCCAGGAAGGGCCACTGATGATGCGTGGGCAGACCTGCCTCTGCCCCCTGAAGTCCAGCCTGAAGCCTCTGTGCCATGAGCAATCCTGACACATGGTCCTGCTGAGCCGGCTGCCTTCCGGGGCCGCGGCATCTCAGGGCTGGGGTTGGCTCCCGACCGAGGCCGCACCTCTGCCCTGGTCTTACTACCTCCGCGATGCTAGACCAAGTTCCTTAACTTCTCTGCACTCCACATTTTCCTCAGGAGAAGCGAGGCAGCTGATAGATGGGACAGTGACAGTGGAGCAGGAGGGACAGGGCCTCCCGGGGCAGCATGTCAGGGAAGCCACAGAATCTGTGCTACATGCTGAGACAGCATGTTGAGAAGAGCTTTGTGGTATTTGGTCAGAATTTTATGATTTTGTGGGGGGAGCATAAAGTATCAAAAAAAGAAAAAGGGATAATTAATAGCTTGAGGCAAAACAATGGATTGCAGCAGAAAGGAAATAGGATACCACCTGGTTTAGCAGAATGCTTACGTAGTTTAAACATGTAAACGCTGAGCATCACTTTATCCCAGTTCATGACACTGGAAGGATGGGGAGGGAGGTGTGTGGAGAGGTAGCTATCAGAGCTCATTTTCCATACTAGGAGGTCAATATTCTTTTTTTTTTAACATAATTTATTTTATTATCATTAATTTACAATTACATGTGCTATATTACGATTATTAAACTACCCCTTCATCAGGTCCCCCCCACCAACCCCATTACAGTCACTGTCCATCAGCGTAGTGAGATGCTATAGAATCACTACTTGTCTTCTCTGAGTTGTACTGCCCTCCCCGTGCCCCCCCAACATTACATCTGCTAATCGTAATGCCCCTTTTTCCCTCTTATCCCTCCCTTCCCGCCCATTTTCCCCAGTCCCTTTCCCTTTGGTAACTATTAGTCCGTTCTTGGGTTCTGTGAGTCTGCTGCTGTTTTGTTCCTTCAGTATTTTTTCTTTGTTCTTATACTCCACATATGAGTGAAATCATTTGATACTTGTCTTTTTCGACTTGGCTTATTTCACTGAGCATAATACCCTCTAGCTCCATCCATGTTGTTGCAAATGGTAGGATTTGTTTTCTTCTTATGGCTGAATAATATTCCATTGTGTATATGTACCACCTCTTCTTTATCCATTCATCTACTGATGGACACTTAGGTTGCTTCCATTTCTTGGCTATTGTAAATAGTGCTGCAATAAACATAGGGGTGCATCTGTCCTTTTCAAATTGGGCTGCTGCATTCTTAGGGTAAATTCCTAGGAGTGGAATTCCTGGGTCAAATGGTATTTCTATTTTGAGTTTTTTGAGGAACCTCCATACTGCTTTCCACAATGGTTGAACTAATTTGCAGTCCCACCAGCAGTGTAGGAGGGTTCCCTTTCTCCACATCCTCGCCAACATTTGTTGTTGTTTGTGTTTTGGATGTTGGCCATCCTCACTGGTGTGAGGTGATATCTCATTGTGGTTTTAATCTGCATTTCTCTGATGATTAGCGATGTGGAGCATCTTTTCATGTGCCTGTTGGCCATCTGAATTTCTTCTTTGGAGAAGTGTCTATTCATGTCCTCTGCCCATTTCTTAATTGGATTATTTGCTTTCTGTTTGTTAAGGTGCATGAGTTCTTTATATATTTTGGATGTCAACCCTTTATCAGATACGTTTTTTATGAATATATTCTCCCATACTGTAGGATGTCTTTTTGTTCTACTGATGGTGTCCTTTGCTGTACAGAAGCTTTTCAGCTTGATATAGTCCCACTTGTTCATTTTTGCTTTTGTTTCCCTTGCCCGGGAGATATGTTCATGAAGAAGTTGCTCATGTTTATGTCCAAGAGATTTTTGCCTATGTTTTTTTCTAAGAGTTTTATGGTTTCATGACTTACATTCAAGTCTTTGATCCATCTTGAGTTTACCTTTGTGTATGGGGCTAGACAGTAGTCCAGTTTCATTCTCTTACATGTAGCTGTCCAGTTTTTCCAACACCAGCTGCTAAAGAGGCTGTCATCTCCCCATTGTATATCTAAGGCACTTTTATCAAATATTAATTGACTGTATATGTTTGGGTTAATGTTTGGATTTTCTATTCTGTTCCACTGGTCTGTGGGTCTGTTTTTGTGCCAATACCAAATTGTCTTGATTACTGTGGCTTTGTAGTAGAGCTTAAAGTCAGGGAGTGTAATTCCCCCTGTTTTATTCCTCCTTCTCAGGATTGATTTGGCTATTTGGGGTCTTTTGTGGTTCCATATGAATTTTAGAATTATTTGTTCCAGTTCATTGAAGAAAGCTGTTGGTAGTTTGATAGGGATTGCATTGAATCTGTAGATTGCTTTACGTAGTATAGCCATTTTGACAATATTTATTCTTCCTAGCCAAGAGCATGGGATGTATTTCCATTTGTTAGTGTCCTCTTTAATTTCTCTTAGGAGTGTCTTGTAGTTTTCAGAGTACAGGTCTTTCACTTCCTTCGTTAGGTTTATTCCTAGGTATTTTATTCTTTTGATGCAATTGTGAATGGAATTGTTTTTCTGATTTCTCTTTCTGTTAGTTCATCATTAGTGTATAGGAAAGCAACAGATTTCTGTGTGTTAATTTTATATCCTGCAACTTTGCTGAATTCAGATATTAGTTCTAGTAGTTTTGGAATGGAATCTTTAGGGCTTTTTATGTACAGTATCATGTCATCTGCAAATAGTGACAATTTGACTTCTTCTTTACCAATCTGGATGCCTTGTATGTCTTTGTTTTGTCTGATTGCTGTGGCTAGGACCTCCAGTACTATGTTGAATAACAGTGGAGAGAGTGGGCATCCCTGTCTTGTTCCCGATCTTAGATGAAAAGCTTTCAGGTCTCGCCGTTAAGTATGATGTTAGCTGTGGGTTTGTCATATATAGCCTTTATGATGTTGAGGTACTTGCCGTCTATACCCATTTTGTTGAGAGTTTTAATCAGGAATGGATGCTGAATTTTGTCAAATGCTTTTTCAGCATCTATGGAGATGATCATGTGGTTTTTGTTCTTCTTTTGTTGATGTGGTGGATGATGTTGATGGATTTTCGAATGTTGTACCATCCTTGCATCCCTGGGATGAATCCCACTTGATCATGGTGTATGATCCTCTTGATGTATTTTTGAATTCGGTTTGCTAATATTTGTTGAGTATTTTTGCATCTACGTTCATCAGGGATATTGGTCTGTAATTTTCTTTTTTGGTGAGGTCTTTGCCCGGTTTTGGTATTAGAGTGATGCTGGCTTCATAGAATGAGTTTGGAAGTATTCCCTCCTCTTCTATTTTTTGGAAAACTTTAAGGAGAATCGGTGTTATTTCTTCTCTATATGTCTGGTAGAATTCAGAGGTGAATCCATCAGGCCCAGGGGTTTTGTTCTTGGGTAGTTTTTTGATTACCAATTCGATTTCGTCACTGGTGATTGGTCTGTTTAGTTTTTCTGTTTCTTGCTTGGTCAGTCTTGGAAGGTTGTATTTTTCTAAGAAGTTGTCCATTTCTTCTATGTTTTCCAGCTTGTTAGCATATAGATTCTCATAATATTCTCTTATGATTCTTTGTATTTCTGTGGGGTCCGTCGTGATTTTTCCTTTCTCATTTCTGATTGTGTTTATGTGTGTAGATTCTCTTTTTCTCTTAATGAGTCTGGCTAGGGGTTTATCTATTTTGTTTATTTTTTCAAAGAACCAGCTCTTGGTTTTATTGATTTTTTCTATTGTTTTATTCTTCTCAATTTTATTTATTTCTTCTCTAATCTTTATTATGTCCCTCCTTCTGGTGACTTTGGGCCTCATTTGTTCTTCTTTTTCCAATTTCAGTAATTGTGTCTTTAGACTATTCATTTGGGAATGTTCTTCCTTCTTTAAATAGGCCTGGATTGCAATATACTTTCCTCTTAGAACTGCCTTTGCTGCGTCCCACAGAAGTTGTGGCTTTGTGTTGTTGTTGTCATTAGTCTCCATATATTCTTTGATTTCTGTTTTGATTTGGTCGTTAACCCATTGATTAATTAGGAGAGTGTTGTTAAGTCTCCATGTATTTGTGAGCCTTTTTGATTTCTTTCTAAAATTTATTTCTAGTTTTATACCTTGGTGATCTGAGAAGTTGGTTGGTAGGATTTCAATATTTTTGAAATTACTGAGGTTCTTTTTGTGGCCTAGTATGTGGTCTATTCTGGAAAATGTTCCATGTGCACTTGAGAAGAATGTGTATCCTGTTGCTTTTGGGTGTAGAGTTCTGTAGATGTCTGTTAGGTCCATCTGTTCTAGTGTGTTGTTCAGTGCCTCTGTGTCTTTACTTATTTTCTGTCTGGTTGATCTGTCCTCTGGAGTGAGTGGTGTGTTGAAGTCTCCTAAGATGAATGCATTGCTGTCTATTTCCTCCTTTAATTCTCTTAGTATTTGTCTCACATATGCTGGCGCTCCTGTGTTGGGTGCATATATATTTATAATGGTTATATCTTCTTGTTGGACTGACCCCTTTATCATTATGTAATGTCCTTCTTTATCTTTTTCTACTTTCTTCGTTTTGAAGTCTATTTTGTCTGATACAAGTACTGCAACACCTGCTTTTTTCTCTTTGTTGTTTGCATGAAATATCTTTTTCCATCCCTTCACTTTTAGTCTGTGTATATCTTTGGATTTGAGGTGAGTTTCTTGTAGGCAGCATATAGATGGGTCTTGCTTTTTTATCCATTCTGTTACTCTGTGTCTTTTGATTGGTGCATTCAGTCCATTTACATTTAGGGTGATTATTGATAGGTATGTACTTATTGCCATTGCTGGCTTTAGATTCGTGGTTACCAAGGGTTTCAAGGGTTGCTTCTTTACTATCTAACAATCTAACTTAACTTTCTTGTTAAGTTATTGTAAACACAGTCTGATGTTTCTTTATTTCTCTCCCTTCTTATTCCTCCTCCTCCATTCTTTCTATAATAGGTGTTTTATTCTTTGCCTTAAGTTGGTATTTGGATGGTCTGCTTTCTTCGCTATGATTTTTTTTCTCTGGTGACATCTTTTTAGCCTTAGGTGTGCTTCCCTCTAGAGCAGTCCATTTAAGATATCCTGTAGTGGTGGTTTATGAGAGGCAAACTCTCTTAACTTTCGTTTATCTGGAAATTGTTTAATCCCTCCATCATATTTAAATGATAATCGTGCTGGATACAATATTCTTGGTTCAGGCCCTTCTGTTTCATAACGTTAAATATATCATGCCATTCTCTTCTGGCCTGTAAGGTTTCTGTTGAGAAGTCTGATGATAGTCTGATGGGTTTTCCTTTGTAGGTGATCTTTTTCTCTCTCTAGCTGCCTTTAATACCCTGTCTTTATCTTTGATCTTTGCCATCTTAATTATTATGTGTCTTGGTGTTGTCTTCCTTGGGTCCCTTGTGTTGGGAGATCTATGAGCTTCGGTGGACTGCGAGACTACTTCCTTCCCCAGCGAGGGAAAGTTTTCAGCAATTATTTCTTCAAAGACACTTTCTATCCCTTTTTCTCTCTCTTCTTCCTCTGGTACTCCTATAATGCGAATATTGTTCCGTTTGGATTGGTCACACAGTTCTCTTAATATTCTTTCATTCCTAGAAATCCTTTTATCTCTCTCTGCCTCAGCTGCTCTGTACTCCTGTTCTCTGTTTTCTATTCCATTAACAGTCTCTCGCATCTCATCCATTCTGCTGTTAAGCCCGTCGATCGCTTGTCTGATTTCTGTATTGTCTTTCCTCAGTTCCCTCACTTCCTCCCTCAGCTCTTGCACATTTCTCTGTAGGTCCATCAGCATGGTTATGACTTTTATTCTGAATTCTTTTTCAGGGAGGCTGTGCATTTCCATCCCTTCAGACTCCCTCTCTGGGGTTGTCTGGTTGATTTTGGTCTGAACCATATTCCTCTGTCTTTTCATGGCTGTATAATTTGGTCACTGATAGTTGCCACGTATGTCAGCTGGGCTCTTTAAGACCGCCTCTTGGGGTGCCGAGTCCTCTCGCGTGTAGCTGCACGCTGTGCGCTTTCCTGTGTATTCTCGTCTCTCTTTTAGGAATAGATGTATTTTCTGTGTTTTCGTAGATAAATATAGTGTTGGAAGGAGATTTCTGCCGCCCTGCTCACACCGCCATCTTCCCGGAAGTTGTGGCGAGGTCAATATTCTTAAAGGGAAAAAAAAAATCAAGAAATAGCAATATAAGCAAATTATTCCAAAATATGAAGGGCAATGGAAGAAGAAATGGCCAAAAGAACCAAAATAATGGGCCAGGGAGAGGGAAGCTGGGGTGGAGGGCAGAGCCTGCCATTTTTGGGTTATCAGCCTTGTAGTATTGCTCAACTTTTAAAACTATGTGCATGTATCATCTTGATAAAAAAACAAATTGAAAACAACAACAGATGGGGTTTAGATAGAGAGTGAGCTGTGGCTTGAGAGGTGGAGGAATAGCCCAGGGCCACAGAATCAGGAGACGACGTGGCAGTGCCCACGCTTGGGTCTGTGGCCACAGGCACACCAGCTGGAGGGACCTTGCCAGCATGTGGACTCCAGCTGTAGGTTGGGTGGTTCACTAAAGGCCCACGAAGGCCACAAAAATGGGCCTCAAGCCTAAGGGGCCGCACCCCATGCCTCTGGGTAGAGAAACAAGGCTCACAGCTACCTGCCCGCAGAGGCCATGTCCCCTGGGTCAAAACATCATCTCCCCAGCTGTGAAGGCAACCAGAGCCCTGGCAGAGGTGGGGGAGTGACTGATGGGAGCCGCGGCCAAGTGGATCAGAACCAGGCACACCCTGGTCACAGCTCTTTGAGGAAGTGCAGAAGGAGGAAGAGGAGCCAGAGAAGGCCTGATGGACTCATCGGTGACCCAAATACCGAAGGATGGGCACCAGGCCCACACATGCCTGCTGCCTCCCTGCTGCCCATGGGTCCTCTGCGTGGACCGAAGACACATGTCCCTGTTTAGGAAAACTCCTGAACAGCAGCACCCAAGTCAGCACACTGGGCAGCCCGAGCACCAGCCTTTCACTCTGGAAGAGGATGTCTGAGGCCCTGGACCTGGCACTGGAGTTTACAGAGGCTGAGCCTGAGAGGCTGACTGCAGAGGCAGCGATGGTTCCCTGCTAGCACTTTGAGGGCGAGGAGCGATTGCTCATCTTCCACATGGGCTGTGACGAGTGGGCTCAAGGTGAGGACACAGCAAGGTGGGGAGGGCGGCTGCATGCGGGTACGGAGTGCCCTGGCTGCCACAGCCCAGGCCTGGAGCTGAGGCCAGAGGGGCCTCGAAGCCCGCCCACGGGCATGGTGGACACTCAGGCCTCGGTGATTTCTTCAGAATCTGTCCACACCAGTCGGCCCTTCCTGCACAAAGCCGCTCTCCTGTCACGGGGCCCTTTTCTCAGCCTGCTTTAATCTGAGGCTGCGGGGAAATCTAAGCAGCCTACGGAGGCCATTTCCGAAACTGCTGCGAATTACCGAATAAGCTTTTGAAGCATCCCCTCCTGTTCTGGGGAACTGCCAGGGCTGAGTAGGGGAGGCATGTGCCATGGTGCGTGGCCCACCCCAGAAGCTGTGGCTTTGCCTCCCCAGGCCTGGCCACAGAGCTGGCCAGGATCCAGGAGGCTCTGCCGGCTGGGCACAGTCTCCCTGACCCATGTTTATTTCTTGGGCCAGAAGGGCTGAAAAGCTGCTTTCACTTCCTCTTCACCCGCAGCTGGGCCTGCAAGGACAGGACAGGGAAAGAAATGTTTCCACAGGAAGAAAGACAGGCTCTCAACCACATGCCTGGGTCAGGTCGGGGGAGGCAGAGAGAGGGGCAAGGCAAATGTTCCTAGGGGCCACAGTCCTTGCTAACTCCCGCAGATCTATAACCCCGCCCACAGAGAGCACGGCACCCTGGCTCAGTGCCCCTATATCTTCTCACCATTTCCCCGAAACACCCCAGGGGGCAAGTGTTATCATGCCCACTTTCAGGTGAGTAAACAGAGGCTCAAGGGGATTAACTACCTTGCTCAGGGTCACAGGTTTGACGTGGGGCTGGGTCTGCCTCCAAGCCCCTCTCTGGAACCCCTACCACATCCGCCTTCCTAAATCTCAAGGGAGAAAGCAAGCAGGGCTGTTGGGAGAAGGTGAAGGGAGCGTGGTGGGGACAGCAGCCTGGGAGATCTGACTGGGCCAGGACCCCCGGTGGGGAGGCGGGAGGCGGCAGTCATGGGCATGGCTGGGGCTCCCGAGGGCACTTTAGACCAGCCTAGGCTGAAGCTGACGGGAGGGATGGGGACAGGTGTTTTTATCAGCGCCACGTGTCCTAGGCTGGGTGGTAGGGGTTGGGCACAGTCATGAGTATGAGTGGTGCCCTACTTCCCTCGCTGGCCAGCGCAGCCATCAGCAGGCCTTGGCACTGTGCCCACAGGGGGGAGAGTGGAGTCTGGGCTCAGGACCGCGGTGGGCGGGGAGGGCCAGGCAGAGAAGAGGAAGCAGGCGGGAGACAGCAGGTGGCGCTTGGGGAGCCTTGTCATGGAGCGTGATTCCTAGGGCTGTTAGCTGGATTTGCCTGTCCACCTCTGTTCTTTCATCCTCCCTGGGCCATCCCAGGTGGGCAAGTGACAGATAAGGAAAATGAGGCACATGAAGGCAAGCTCCCCTGCCATGGTTACAGTGAGGAAGTGGCCTGAGAGGGCCTTCCTGTCCTTGCTGGTGACACTGACAGACAGGGGTCCATAGGGTGCAGAGAGGCTTTTCTTTGTACTGTGACATAGTTTTTAGCCAGATTTATTTCTCTCAAACACTTCTTATTCGTTCTAAGGCTAATACCTGTGCAAACAATTACCTGAAATTCTTTAAGATGGATGGGGTGAAGACAGAGGGACGAGAGGAACTGTCGGGGAAAACGAGACATGAAAGGTCAGGGAGAGGTTCAAAACATCCAAATCCTCTAGATTTCCAACTTGTTTTATTTTTTTAACAAAAAGAGTGCTTCTTTCAAACCAACTCTTAAACTAACCTCTACATTTCAGAACAGGTAAAAAATGGCACTGCCCGTTGGAGCAGAAGCAGGGGGCACCCGGTGCGCTCGGGCTGTGCCAGCACCCGGCACAGCCAGCTCTCATCAGGCAAGGAGGCTGGCCAGTGAGGCGGGCTCAGGAGCTGAGCGACACGCGACCCCACTCCCGCCACCTCCTTCTGCACTGGGTGGCCCACTGTCTGTGCCCCAGCTTCCTCAGCTGTAATGTGCAGGAAGCAGAGGTGGCTGCTGGGACCTGGCAGCTCACACATAAAACGTACGTCTTCACACTGTACCTGGCCCGTGCTCAGTCATCAGTGGAGTGAGGCTTGCTCCAGGTCAGCCAGGCTGGGGCACAACCGACGGTGCCATAGGGAGGATGAAACCCTGCGCATGTGGAGCAGACAGGCCCTGGGGCTTTCCCAGTGGCGTGCAGATGGAGGAACACTGCCGCAGGGCCTGGCTCCCAGCCCTGCATTAGCAGGTTTGCAGCAGGAGAGCTGAGGGAAGGGGAGGACGTCACCAGAGTGCCTGGGCATCGTGCCACCAGCCCTGCTGGGGAGCCAGGGTGCCACCTGGTGTCATCCATGGTTACTAAAGAGAAAGATTGCAAGGAGCTCTGTCCCTTCTATTGCCCCCCCGCAGCCTGACATCTGCATACCTGCCAGAAGGGTCTCTTGTCATTGGAGAGACACCACTTGGGGTCTCGCAAGCCACCCGAGGAGGAAAGGAAGCCTTCAGCTGTAGTTCAGGAACATAAAAATGTGCTAAGCTCATCTGGTTTGCTCATAAAGTTGTGTTAATGCCCTGGGGAAACAAAGAGGAAGGCTGTTTCAGCAACATTCCAGCTTCGCCTGGGACCGTGTGGAGGAAACGCTCCAGTTGTCCTGGTGGCTGAGTGTTCTGCTTGTCCTGCCCCGCCCAGGGCTCTGGGCATGGCTGTGCCAGGGCCTGACAAGGGCCGAGCAGCGCGCTGGGACCACGGAGGCCCGGCTTTCAGCACACACCCACCAGAGGCCTGAGCCCCACGGGCTCCCGGGGGTTGCCGCACAGCTCTAGGAGCAGGGGAGGAATCCAGACAGCCCTCTCAAGAGCCCTCTGGTACCCCTTGCGCTGTTCTCCCTGGTGTCACCTTTCCTGATTTTCAAAAGCAGGTGCAAAGCCCTGAGTGGGGAGGTGGTGAGCTGGGACAGAACCACCACTGTCCATGGCGAATGAGATACCACCTCAGAAACCCATTCTCTCCCACCGGACAGGGATGCGTGGAAGCCACTTGTTTAGTTCCGCATAACTGAAAAACATGTCAGGATCTCCCAAACGTGAACGTGACGGACACCGTGGTGCCTTCATCAGTCACCTGGGCTGACTGCGTGGGCAGCATCTGAGCTGGCCCAGGGCCCCACTGGTGACAGGGTGGGTCAGAGGAGGTTAGGGTCTCTGGGG
The DNA here is from genome assembly GCA_032199065.1 of Smutsia gigantea. Lineage (NCBI taxonomy): Eukaryota > Metazoa > Chordata > Mammalia > Pholidota > Manidae > Smutsia > Smutsia gigantea. Next base: position 191,838 of record JAVSCE010014567.1, on the reverse strand, counting down.
AGCAGGTGTGGTCCTGTTGCCGGCACCCCCTGGATGCCGGCACCAGGGCAGCAGGCCCTTTGCGGTCGGGTCGTAGACCTCTGCCCCCAGCCTGGCCACCTCCTGCGGCACAGCTGGGCCCCACCAGCCTCCGGTGTGTTCCCCAGCAGTGGGTAGGAGGGTCCTCCAGGTGCACCTGGGCCTCGGGGGACTTGCACACACATGTGCTGGCCCGCCTCACTTCACCCAGCAAGGATTTGGGTTTAAGTACCCCGTCAAATATAGTGAGGCTACTCTATGTAGAGACAAGTCTCTCAGCACATCTTTTTAGGAAATGAAGCCTTTGGAGGTGAGAATGACGGTATTCCTTCTTTCTGTGCTGCTCTGCCACTCACAGGTGTTGGTGACCTCGGACTCTGCCCGTCGGGTCGCTCAGTGAGGGGACGCCGCCCAGTGCTTCCCACAGTGGCTCCTGCCATGTGCTGTCCGGTGCCCGCCGCTCACCAGCCTTCCGTTAGCGGGGCTCTCCTTTTTTCTTTAACCATGAATGCATGTGGCTAGTCATGTTGATCCTCTGATTCTAAAATGAATATACGATTTTCTTCACACGTTTTTATTCCAAAGAAAAAAATAATTGTAATTCCACAAGTTAGGTGGGCAAATAGTTTAAGTATGTGAACCATTTTTATTCCTCATTGGAACATTTTCTCCCCACATTGATACTGTGACCCGCCTGTGGTTCCTGACTTTGAAAGAGGGGCAGTTGCCTGCCCTCTGTGGCGGGACCTCCTGTGTCTGGACTGGGGAGGCCTGGCTGGTTCCCCAGCTCCTGCCTCTGGGTTGGAGAGGCCAGCCCGCCCAGCCCCCGCCCAGCAAGAACAGCCCGGCCACTGGCTCACTTATGACCCAAGACCCACAGTCACTGCCCTGTATAAGGATAACCTGGGGCAGCTCCACTTCTCCTGCAGGGCTGGCACTCAGAGCCTCTCTCAAGAGGAGCTGGCCTTGACTGCGGCAGCCCCAGGCCACTGCACAGGGACAAGAAATGAAAATGAGCACCTGCCACCCACACAGAGCCTCTGTCCCCCTGGAGGGCAGAGCGGAGTCCTTGGTGGCCCTGCTCCCGAAGTGCTGGGAAGCCACAGACGCCGTGGACACAAGAGCCCTGATGCTGATGGGGGCGACAGGTGTGCCCAGGGCCCTGCCCCCGGACACAGATTCCAGGGGTCTGGGGTGGGTGCTGGGAACCTGCCCTTCTAACGGGAGACCCAGCTGATTCTGGGGCAGGCAGCTTGAGGAGGATGGGTGGCAGGGTGCTAGGGGAGGAGGGGTGGCCACCAGCAGCAGAGAAGGAACTTCGCATGCTCAAAGCCCATTTCTGGGCACTCAACAGACAAAAACAAGCCCGTGGGAGGGGTCTGCCTTGAGTGCGGCCCCACAGGACATCAGCTCTGATGTCGGCCTCACAAAGGCAGACCAAGGCCCATACCTTCGGAGGGTCTGACTGCTCGGTGACATCTTGCATTTACTACTTTCTCCCAGTTAGTGCGAAGCTCTCTCCCTTTGAGTAGGTAAGGTACGCAGGTGACGGGGTCCTAGTCTCCGAGCTGGTGGGTCTGGATCCTTGGTCCTTGGCTCTGGGCCAGTGGATTTAAATATGTGCATTTCAGCCAAACCAGCTGATAGGAGCTGCTTGCTCTCTAGCTGTAAACACAGCAAGTTTGGGGTCATCAGGGGCAGCTGATCACTGTCACCATGCAAGATGCAGCTTGTGCACTTGGCTCCAGAGGTCATCACGTCCCAAAGGAACTAACACATTAACTAAAGAAGAAAAATGCTTTGCTGCCCCAGAACAATGGCCAGGGATGTCATGAGTGGGGTGCAGGGTGCAGGGAACTGAGCCTTCACCTTGGTCTGGCTCACACTAAGCCTGGGGGCCAGACCCCCGGGCCTGCCACTCCTGTCCTGGGGCTGGAATCCGGGGCACCAGCCAGTGCTGGAAGTAATGGGCCAGTGGGGGCTTGATTCCGTGATACCAGCCATGCAGAATTTACCATTTTATTGAGAGGGAAAAAGGAACACCCCCCTGCAGGCAGCCAGGCAGCTCACACTGGGACACAGTTTCCTTCAAGTCCTGTCTTTCGGGGGGCCTGGCCGGGGCCTTGAGCCAGCCTGCACCTCCTCTGGGGACGGCAGTGATCAGAGGTCTGACCTCCCTCGTGAACTCTGGGAAATGTGATCTGAAAGACTTCATGTTTTCATTTCTTGGATTTCTCACTGAGTACTATTTTTCCTTCTCTAACAATCCAGACCACAGTAACGTGGGGAAAGCCACAAGCCCAGGGCCATTGGGGTTCTTTGGTGTGTACTGCCAGGTGTGCCTTCCTTCTCTCACGGAGTAAGTCAAATATTCCTGTGAAGGATAAAATGGCTCCACCACTTTTTCTGAGCTTGATGCTTATTAACTCTTATCATCCAAGGTAGAGCTTGTTGGACATGTAGCTCCTAAGATCAATCACACCCAAAAGGAATTAATATATTAATCAAAACTAAAAATGTTGATTAGAACAAAATGGTGGAAAAAAATTGCATCTCTTTTCAAAGAGCCATCGGGTCTTCCCTTAAAAATGGACTTCCTCCTTCCTGCTGAAGACGTCAAAGGGATGGTAAGCGTGGCAGGTGTTTCTCCCCACCTCCCAGCCCGGGACGGTCTCCCTCCACGGTGGGCCCCTCTGCAGGGCTCTTCCGAACGGACGTGTGTTCTGCCCACTGCTGTCTGCGTGCTGCGGGCGTCCACACATCCCCAAGGTCATGTCATTGTGCCGGCCTGTTCAGACGCACCTGAGTCCTGAGGAAGCAGATCAGTTTGGTTTCTGTGAGGAACGCTGTCCCAAGGGTCGCGCCCAGACAGAAGGCTCCCACGGTGACGTGTGCCAGCCGGGCCAGCCAGCCCTGCTCACAGCAGAGGAACACCTGTGGGAAGAAACCACTGTCGCTGCCCTGGCCCCCCATCTGGGGAGAGCCAAGAAGAGCGGAGGCCCTACTGCTCCAGCTTCGAGTCAGATGAAAAGCATGGCAGCCACATGCTGAAGGCCTGTCCTGTCCCCACTAGTAGCCCCGTCTGGTCAGTCTCTCCTGAGACGCTGCCCTCGAGGCCTAGGGGAGGGGGTCAGGGAAGGCAACACGGTCCAGATGGCTCAGACAGAGCGGGAAGGGGGCCCGGGATGAGGGACCGTGGACACCCTGTGGCACACGTGGTGTGAAGGCTGCAGGAAGTCTCACCTCTGAAACAGCAGTAATCCCAGCACTGAGGGCAAACGCCCCGAGGAGGACCGGCGACAGGTAGAGGCCGGCCAGGGGCCGGTGAGGACTCTTCCGGTAGTACTGGTGGATGAAGCAGAGGCTCTGTGCGATACGGGTGCTCATGTTGAAGCAGTTGGCCAGGATGAAGCCCACACTGCCACACCAGCGGGCCAGGACATAGGACAACGCCAGGAACGAAGAGGACAGGGCCAGCATCGTGAAACTGTACCTGGGAGGGGGACACAGGCAAAGCAGGGCGGTGGGGACCTTGTCCCAAGACACGACTGCTATCAAAAAGTGGCCATCAACATGAATTCACAGGCAGCACCTCGAGTCCCCAGAATGCAGCTAGTTTTCATGATGCTGAACGCTATCTGGATAGCATGGCAATGTCACTGTGCCACTCAGCCTTGAATTGAAGAGTAGGAAAGTGATTAACTCAACTTTGTTGGCTTTTAAGGATAATAATTGGTCACTTTAAGTGACACTTTTTGATCAAAACACTTAAAAATCCTGTTCAGCCCCTTTTCAACGTGCAGCACGAGACTACGGCACCAGGAACAGTGATTAGGTGGACGCCGCCTCTGTAACAGGCTCTGTGCGTGGCGCTGGGACTGCACTGGGCCTGAACACGCATGCCCTCACCACATGGAGCTCAGGTTCTCTTTATAGACAAGGACACCAGGCACAGAGAGGCTGAGTAATTTGCCTAAGGAGTGAATGACACTCCAACCTGATTTCTGCCCCTAAACTGTGGGCCTCACACCACTTCCCTTGGGAAAGGCAGAAGGCCTGTAACCATGGCCAGTGGCCCATCCTCAAAGCAAGAGCCCAGCTCCCAGTGAGATGCAAACAGGGAGCAGGCCTGGGTGCCTCGGAGTTTCCCGGATGCTTACAAACCCCTCCGGCCGTGCTCTGGGGCTCTGGGCACCTCGGGGTTTCCCGGATGCTTACACACCCCTCCGGCTGCACTCTGGGGCTCTGGATCCTATGATGGGACCAATGAGGCTGCTCCTTTCACTCCTGATTTCAAAGCATGTCACTTAAGTCATCTTCAGATCTCAGCAAGGAAAACTGAGTCTCAGCAAAGATAAAATGCAGGCTTATTGTACAGCCATGAACAAAGTCCTCCGGCACCTGGTTTTTGCAGCGCACAGCAGGCATGCTAAGTATGTAGCTGCTGAGGGGACCAAACCCTTAAGTCCCCAAACTGTGTCTGAGGTCAGAAAATGTCAGAGGCCGCCATGCAGGTTGTGCACATGAGGGGTGGTCAAAGGCCACTGTGTTCCCCAAATGCCCAGGTACTGGCCCTCAGGCTGATAAGCCCAAGGTGCTGTGGAGGCAGACTGTAACAGAGTGGGTGGTAAGAGTAATACAAGCACACCCAGCCACGCTCCATCAGGGCAGGCGTGCTTCACCCAGCGTTCCAGAGAGGGTGCTGACTCGCCACAGTGAGGAGATGCTGCTCACCCTTCATTCAGGCTACAGAGTCCAGCTCCATGCTGGGCACCCATGGGCCGACCAACCTTCAAAGGAGCTGCCAATCTTGGGCCTCTGTGTCACTGTCCCCTCTTCCCGGAAGGCTCTGCCCCGTATCTCTGCATGGCACACTCTTCTTGGTCACCCAGGCCTCAGCCCAAAGGCCACCTCCTCAGGGGACGTCCAATCTAATGGGGCCCCCACTCCCACTGCATAACCTTGCTTTCGTTCTCTGCATGGCACATTTTCTTATTCTAATGTACTTGTTTGCTGTCTGCCTCCCCCAGTGCCAACTTCAGGAGAGCCAGAATCTTGTCTGTCTCGTTCATTGCTCTGTTTCTGGAGCTTAAAACAAGGCCTGTTAGAGAGTAGATGCTCAAAAAGTACTTATCAAATGAAAGAAAATGAGATATCCTTAACAGAACAAAACTTCTTCAGTAGGTCATAATGAAAACACCATCGATCATATTCTATATATGTGGTTATTAACAAAAAGGGGCAAATTGCAATGAATTCAAAGGACATTCTAACAGTTCACATCCAACCAAATGCCCTATTTTTACATTAAAGAAACACTGATTTAACCTGGAGTTGGTTAAGAAAAAGCCCATAGTCTACAGCCAGACCACCCTGAATGCATCTGATCTCATCTGATCTTGGAAGCTAAGCAGGGTCGGACTGGTCAGCACTTGGATGGGAGAAAAAGCCCAAGATTTTATCAATTTTTTTCAATTCAGAATCTGAAATGTCCAATTAAGTCAATCATAACATTTAACTAAGCTGCCCAATTCTCCTATAAAAATTCTTACTGGAGTTTTAGGTCTGGTCAAATTCACAGACATGAAACGCCTGTGATGAGCCCAGGAGCTTCCTGTGCTCAGACCAGGGCCAGGGTGCAGGTGTGGCGGCCAGTCCTTTGCAGAACTGGGGCTGCCATGCCGGACACTGGGAAGGGCCAGAACTTCCCAGAGAATGGATGATCTGGCCTCTCCAAGGAGCGGCCAGGACGGGAGGCAGCTCTGAGTGAGAGGGAGCCCTCCCGAACAACTTGAGCTGCACTTTCCCCACCGCATCCCACTCCGGGCCTCAAGCCTCTACGGCGCTCAAGGCACTACAGAGGCAGCACAAAAGCAGAGGCCAGGCCCCAGGCAGCAAAGGGCCAGCGCACCATCCCCCAGCGCCTGTTCTGGCCCCTCTCACCCTCTCCCGCTTCCTCCCTATCCTTCCCCTCAACATCATCCTGCAGCGACGTCTTAGGCTACTGCCCTGCCCCTTTCAGCATCTGAGACACGAGATGAATGACCCCCGGTGTGGCCAGAGGCTCTTACCCAGGAGTTTGTGTCACAATCAGAGTTTTTAAACAACATACACATGCCCGGGGCCTACTGATTCTGTGGTATGCTGGGAGAGAGTGGGATGGGAACCTGCATTTCAATCAGGCTCCAAGGGGGCATGTGACTCATAACCAGCATCAAGAACCATGGCTGGGGGTTCCAGGGCAGGGGTCCTGATGGGGAGTCAATGGATGGGGAGAACAGTCACAAAATGCATGTGTGCACTTCGGTCTTTCTCTGAGGAGAGGTGTTGCCGATCGGTGAGATCCTCAAAGACCTGCCAAGCAGACTCTCAGGAGTGGGACCTGGCACCTTGGAGAAGCCCTTGGGGGCCCCTGAACACAGGAGGGGAGGAGGGGAGGAGTGGGGCTCGTCTGGGACCTGTCTCTGCAAACCTGGACAAACGCAAGCACTGAGGGCCGCCTTCCTCCCCCAGAGGGAGGAAAAGAGCAGCTGCTGCCCCCAGCCCGACAGAAGGACTGAGGGAATGGAGCCTGTGCCCCAGAGAGCCCAGAGGCACATCACTAGTGGCCTAGGTGGTTCCCTGTAAATGCAGGCGCAGAATGAAAAGAGGACTGGCAAGTCACTGCATTTGGCTGGAGGCCATGACGGAAGGCCTTTAAAGTTACTCACCTGTCGAGTTCCTCTTTGTTCATGGCAGCGAATGTGAAACACTCGGTCACCCCGTTGATGGCCAGCAGGAGGACGTACAGACAATAGAAACGCAGCAAAACAGGACCTATAAGGAAACAGCCCACTGAGACTCCAGGGCCTGAACAGGAGGCCCCCATGCACCCTCAGTGGGGCTAGCAGAAACCATCAGAACTGGGTCATGAGCCCTGTTGGTATCGTCAGTGGGCAGATACATGCTCGAGCCTAAGGACTTAATCATTTGGATGGACTCCCAGCATTCTGTAGCACTGACTAGAATAAATAGCTAAAAACAAAAGGACAATTACAAATAAATGTACGGATATGCTGCTTAACAACTGAAAGCTTCTCTGGCCAGCAAGCAAATCTTGCTTTTTACATCAGTATAGAGGCTGCTAGTTAGAGCATGGGAGGACACACGTGGCCCTGCATGTCAGAAGAGCCTCAGCTGAGGAGCTTCTGAAGAAAGGACCTTGGGGAGGTGCCCAGGGCTTGACAGAAGCAGGAAACCACAGAGACCAAACACCCACCAGTCTCCAGGAAGGATCAGAGCCCACAGTGCTCTCTTCTAAAACAGTGACTGGCTCTACAGCTAACTAAAAAGCTTTGGAAAACTCTGCTAATAAAAGATTAGGAGCTTTAAAAAGGGGATTGATCCCCTTTTTTAAGAGGGCCATTATCAAGAGGCAGCCAAACAATTTCTAATAAAATAAACATACGCTCAACCTAGGGCCCAGCCACTCTCCTCCTAGGTATATGCCCAACAGAAAGCAATGTGCATGTTCACAGAAACGTTCATAGCAGTTTATCATAAACACACTGTGGGCCAGCCAGCCAAAGAACACTTCTCAGCAAAGAGAAAACTACTGATCTACGTGAAGACATGGATGGATCTCAGAAAGTTTATACAGAGGGAACGAAGCCAAACACAAGACTTGGTTTATATGAAACTCTGTTTAAAAGCAGTACGAATGTGGTGCTAGAGATCAGAGCAGCGCTTGCCCCAAGGTGGAGGGGCAGGACCGGGGAGGTCCTGAAAGGACTGCCTGAGGTAATGGAACATTCTGTATCTTAAACTGGACATTGGCGTCTATCTTTGTCAGAACTCAACAAGCCATTATCCAGAGTACAGCATTTCACTTTATGTAAATTAGACCTCAATAAAGGAACAATTTAAACACTAAAAGAAAGCTGGAGCAGGGGAGCGTTTGAAGTTCCAGAGTCTCTGAATCTGGAACCCATTCATAGTTCATGTAAGCCGCTTAGCAGGAAAGACCCCGTGCCAAGGCACCCACATGGTCTCACGGCAGTCGGCTCCCACTAAAGGAACACTGGCAGCAGGCAGCCTGGCCTGATGCCCGGCACAAGGCCAGGTCCCGCGGCCTCGCTCGTCTGCTCCTCTGCCAGGCCCCATAGCATCTCACCCCCAGCAGCTGAGGGACGACTCCAGCAGTGGAGGCCGGGACCAGGCCCTGCTCTGGGAGGGCTCAAGGCCACGCTCAGCGCGGCCTGCTTCCCCACAGCCTCTGGTCTGAGAGAGGAGCAGGGTTTGGCCCACTCGGTAGCTGAAGGCTGACAGCACACGTGGGTCTCCCTAAAGGTACGTGAGCTGCTTTGCAACATGGAGAGGATGAACTCTTACCTGAGATGGTGACTGAAGTAGAAGGGCTTTGAGGCAACTGGGGAAAGAGGCTGACACTGGGAAACTCCTGGAGAGACCTTAAACTATTGGCTGAATTGAGGGTTGGATTCTACCCAGCATGGCATGTTGAAGTCCTAACCCAGCCCCAAAAATATGATGTTATTTGGGAAGAGGGTCTGTACAGAGACAACTGAGTTAAAATGAGGTTGTTAGGGTGGTCCTAATCCATTGCAACTGGTGTCCTTATAAAAGGGGAACTTTGGACCCAGAGGCAGACATTCATGGAAGGAAAACTGCATGAAGAAACAGAAGAGGACAGGATGTGTGGAGGAGGGAGACATCACAAGCCTGCCACAGATGCCAACATGACACCGGGCGCTGGAAGAGGCCAGGGAGGGCCTCCCCCAGGGCCGTCAGAGGGAGCACAGGCCTGCTGACGCCCTCATCCCAGGCTTCTGACCCCCACAGCTGTGAGACATTAAAGTGCCATTGTTTTAAGCTACCCAGTACGTGGGACTGTTACTGCAGCCCAGGAAAGTAATACCAGAAGAGAGAGAGGAGGTTTCACAAAGGAAAAGGAAGGGCAAGAGGGAAGCACCTGTGAGAAAGCTCAGGGAGGTGGGCCGAGCGTTTGTTTCTTCAGGGCGGAAGCTCGGTGTGGGAAAGACCTGTGAGAAGTGCCCATGGTCCTACCCACACAGCCCTGATGACACACAAGGCCAATCCACATGCCACAGAGCCAAGTCCCTGCGCCCATGCGCCTGCCCGCCCTGCACCCATGCCCCACGTGGGGACGGCAGTGCAGAGCAGGGTCTGAGGCCATGGCAGGACACAGGTGCCGACAAAGACCCACATGCGACTGGGCAAGAGAGGACAGAGGTGTCACGAGCACCACTTTCCAAACCCAGGTGGCTGGGCTGAGCCACAGAAGGTGGCCATTCTTTTCTGATTCATTCAGGAAGACCTTCTGAGGAAAGTCAGGTTTGGGGAGGTGTACAGACTCTGCCAGAAGCTGCGACAGGCTTTAGAGAGCCGGTCGCTTAGTCAAAATGAGAGGCCGCTACAATGAGGAGACACAGGCCTGACAGTGACCCTGAGGGCAGAGGAGGACAGCGGCTCTCTCAGTGAGGCCCCCCGCTGACACACCACACCACACTTTCTTTTCAGAGACCAAAACCAGACCATTCTCAAGCCTTGACTCTCTCTGAAGATGATACCAAGAAAGTATGTTTTTAAGTCTAAAAGTGTCAGTGGCTCTGACATAAACCACTAGAGACAGAATTTATTACTGTATACATCAACTAACACTGACCTGTCACCTGATAAACCAGTTATCGGCAGCACCAGCTCCCCACTCGAGCCCAGGGACGCCATCACAGCAGCTGGCTTCTGTATCGCCTGGATTAATCACCCCCCAGGTGGACATCGTCTCGGTGGGACACGGCACCGTCCTGACCCAGACTCTGAAGGCCGTTCCCAGCTGCTGCGAGTCCCCAGGCTCCACGCGCCAGCTTCCTAATGAGGCCTTCCCGCTTGTGACAGCACAGGCCCCAGGGAGCCGCAAACCACCTCACTGGCTTCACAGCAGGTAGCTCTCCACACTTAATGACCTGTGCTCTCCTGGAGAAACCTGGCTCTTCCTCCCCTAACACCAAAAGTTTGGGCCATTACAGCAGGGACTAAACATGCCAGTGAACGTGGAGAACGGCATTTGAAAGCCCTTTTATGTTGGGATGGGGCAGCTAAAAGTCCTCGGGGTTCTTGTTTAGTGACCTGGGGAATTAGAAATATCTCTGCCAAACCCGAGATGAAATACTGCAAACGGTCTGCTAGCTGATGGCCCACCACATTTGGGATTGGTGACGTCCCTGAGGCCTAGCGAGTGCCATGAAATGATCAGTGGCCTGTGCACCAGGTGTTTCAAAATTAGAAACATTCAGTACTTTTCTTCTTCAAAAACCGAGAGTCACTGGATTAAACATACCATTTTATTTGCTGAGATCAATTTTATTCTCTGCAAACGGCCCAGGGTTATCCTTCAGAGGCTTTTATACATCAGACCGTGAGATTTATGTGGCATTTACTATCTTCAGATGTGTTTCGTACCAAGTGGAGACTCATTCAAGCCTGCTGCCGGCCTGCCTGCCGTTCCCCAGAGGGAGCACAGGGCAGCATGTGGCCAAACACACTTTAGGCCTGAGGGGAAAGCCAGGGACCCTTGGCAACCTCTCCAGGAGAGCTCGGGGGCCTGGCTGACCTGGGCCAACGCTGCGGCCACACCAGAGCTGGTCCTCACCTGGTGGCCCTAGCCCCCAACAAGCACCCCCCCCCCAACTCGCCGTCACAGATGCCAACCGTGCACCAGTTCTGAGAGCTCATAGGACTCCTCTACCTCCGTCTGGAAACTAGAGCAAACCAGGAAAAATTCTCGTGCGTACCTGATCCTGAGCTGAGCATGGCCCCTCCATAGATATCCAAAGCCAGCTGAGAATAGGCAAAGCCAAAAACAGTGATGGTCAGGCCGGTCAGCAGGGCCACCTTGAGCAGGGACTCCAAGACCGTGGCAGCCGCAGCAACATCCTCCTGGGGCCAGGAAGGGAAGGGAGCCGGATGGGCCGTGAGCTGACCAACCACCCATCCCTGACCTCTCCCTCTGAGGTCCTACAGGCCACTCCTTCCCAGGCGGGGGCCGCACGACTTTCCTGCGGGCCAGTGGCCTTTCCATCCCATTAGCAAAGGAGGGAGTAAAGACAACAGGTGCGTCCTCAGGAAGGGCCAGGGAGCTTTAGCTTCTAACTCCTTCAAGGTGAGTTATTTCAAATGTTGCTTAGGAAACACTTTCCCCTCTGATAATTCTTAAACGGACAGCAAGGTTTCCCACTGTTAGCTAGCTTTGTCAGTGCTTCTCCTGATGCATGTCTCCAAAGCCTGATGTTCTATCAATGTACCCTTAGGAAAATATTCCTAAATCAGACTGACAACCAGACTTGCTCATTTTGAGATATTGTGCATAAATTATATTTTGCAAAATGTCATCTAAGACATGTAAGAGACAGACTTAGCTGGTTTTTAATTCTAAGGTAAGTCAGACACTCTCAGTGGTTTTAGTAAAAGTAAAGTCTCTACAACCAAACGCTCCTGCACTAAAATCTCTTCTCTATTGACCAACCGCAATATGTAGATTTGCACAGCAGGGATGTGTCTCTGGGCACTTCACAGGCCTTAGGACGCTTAACCAACAGGTGGTGAATGAAACCAAAGCACCACGTCCTGTCTCCCCATGTCCCAGGCTAGGCTAGCCTTGCCTCTGTCTCTGCATCCTTCGGCTCGCCTCTGGTTCTTGAGCATCTGAGGACGAGGGAGGCAACCTCATTCTTACACCAAAGGCTTTGATCATGGGTGGCAGGGGTCTGTACTGTCCTGGTGACAGCCATAGAGGGTTCAGAGGGGCTGCGTCTAGAATAAGGTGACAGAAAAGGACAAGGGGTGAGACGGAAAGGCCAGCCGGTGGGTAGGGGGAGGGAGAAGCCATTGAAAGAAGTGAGCTCAGGGTCCCCATTCAGAGTATGATAGAAAAATGAAAACTAGAAGAAAACTGCAGATCAAACAGACTGCTCCCCAGTTCTGTTCATCTTGTGATCAGAGGTTTCGCTGGAGAGCTGGTGATATGAGCACCAAGCCCACCTGCTTCTGACGTGTGGCATCCTTTTCTCTCTCCAGCACCTTAGCAAAGAATATGTAAAAACTCTCCTCTATTGGCTGGAAAATTAATCTGGCCACAAGGGAGCCAAGATTATTCACGACATCATACACACCTACAAAACAAAAAGGAGAAAACAACAAACCTATTGGTTTTTCTTTTGAATTTTCATGGCACTATTAAAAATTTTGTTCTATTTTTTAATTAAACTTTTTAGATAATTATAGATTTACTGAAGTATAAGAAATACCAGAGAGATCCATGGACTCTTTACAGTTTCCCTGACCAGTAACAGTTTGGGAAACTATAACATCACAATGAGGATACTGACATTGATACAGTCAAGACACAGAATATTTCCATCACCAGCACTTTTTTATAAACATCATTAATGCCAAGTTGTGTTTTTTTTTCTATTTTTACTTCCACTACTTCGGGGTTCTATTCAAAAGTGATGAAAAAACTATTAAGACCTCTCTATCCACGTAAATGTGGGGCAGAGGGAAATGTCTGTGATCATAACAACGGGTCCCCTTTCTCTTCTCCTTGCACCCTCCAACCCCCAGCGTCAGCACCTCTCTGCAGAACACACGGGAAGGGCAGGCGGTCTCAACAGAGAACCTGCAACCCGCACCACATGGGAGGGGACAGTCAGGGCACTGTATAGTTTTACAAAGACCTACAATTTTCAATCTTCAGGATGCATTTTTTTACAATCTTCCTTTTTTATAATCACCAGGTTCATTCTTCCTTGAATGCATCAAACCATTGAGAAAAATATTAGAAAGCACTTACTAACAGTATTCACCTTTAATTAACCACTACAGAATTTCATCTTACCCTGATCGCCAAAATTTAACACATTCAAAAATGTCATCACATATCGCTCGCCTACAAATAGAAAAGCAGAATTATTAGCATTTCAAATACACATTATTTTTCTTGTTTCCTTTTCTCTTATTGACTATCAACTTTTCCAGCTGGCAGATACTCTCAAAGGAGAAAAATTAGATGATCCATTAAAAAATGTTCCTTGTCCCGGTGATGATTCCAAATAATCTCAAAATATGGTTGACCCTCGAACAACATGGGATTTGGGTTCTGAACCTCTGCACAGTTGGAAATTTGTGTATGAGTTCAGACTCCCTAAAAACTTAATTACTAATAGCCTGCTATTGATTGGAATTCTTACTGATAACATAAACAGTTGATTAACCTATGTTTTGCATATGTATTACACTATATTCTTACAATGAAGCAGGTTAGAGAAAAGAAAATGTTTTTACGAATTGTTGCAAATCTCCACAAATTATTCCAACATATTTATTAGAAAAAAATCCACATGTAACTGGACCTACACAGTTTAAACCCATGTTGTTCAAGTAACAACTGGGAAATGCTGGGAGATTTATGAACAGCAAATCTCCAAACTACTTAAACACAAAACAAAACAAATTCAATACAACCAGTCAAATAAGTTAGAAAAGTAGGGGGAGATTACTAAAATGTTAATAATGAAAATGGCAGTCTCCAGTTTTAAGGGAGGTCAGTTAATGTGAATGTGAATTCTGTGAAATGTACAGATCCATGAATATACACACACTCATCAAGTTTCCTCCCTGGGTGGGAAAAGCTCCATGGAGGCTGGCAAGGCTCTGGAGCCCAAGTTCAAAATTCAAATCTAAGACAGTCTAATACCTTCAAGGTGAAGACACCAGCCAGGTCCCCCGTCCCCCTGCTTCCACGCCTTTTCTTATTATGCATGAGTGGAAAGCATTGCCCACTATGGACATGAGCACTGGAGAGCCTGCAGCCCTAAGGCAAATTCTCACCTCCTAGCACCCTGCTCAATGGCAAGTGATACCAACAGGCTAGAAGCAAGGATGATCTGTTCCCAAATCTCTCTCTGATCCTTGCCTCCCTACAACCTCCCAGCCACTGCGTCTGTGGCCAGGACCTCTGCAGGTCCCCAGGCACTAGCCCGCAGGACTACACGGGCTCCCATCTGTATCTGCACTGCTCCAAACTACGCTCACTGCTAACAGTTCCAGCTGCTGCAAACACAGATCTTAAATCAACCCCTGCTTTCACACCTTTAAATATCTCTTTAGTGTTTGCAAAATGTCCAGGCTCCTTATTTCTGCATCTGAGGCCTTTTACATTTGACCCCAGGCTATCTTTCTGTCTTCCCTTCACCAGCCTGACTCCCCTCTGCTGCCATCACCTGTCGCCCTCTGCTACACCCTGCTGGGCTTCAGCCCCTCCCGCTACCCTGACTCAGACTGGGCCAGGTAGTGCTCCTGGCACTCCCACCACTAGGATGGCTTTTCGGCAGGGACCTCCCTGCCTTCCAGCACCATAGGCTGGGCCTTGTCCCGTTCTGGAAGCTCCCAGAGGGCGGCCAGTCTCAGCAACGGCTATGAGCCTGGTTGCCCACGGAGCTCCAGGAAATGAGAGGGCACTTGCCAATTCTCCCGAGCTCAAGCCTCACAGCCCGAATCTGTTATCTATACAGCGTCGGCATCACTGGTGGGAGAATCTGCTCCTTGAGGCCGAGGCCTGCCACTCACTCATCCAGGTATTCCTGGCTCCCAGTGCAGCGTCCGGGACATGAGGGGGCAGGAGGGGACAGCATATACACTTTTGCTACCATGAGGAATGATTTCAAGTTTTTAGAGCTGCAGTTTTTAGGCAAAAAGAATCTGGGGGTTTTTGTCAGGCACTCTCTTACTTCATGGCCATGGAGAGGGAGGTCTGAGAGGTTCCTGAGGGCCCTCTGCTGATCAGGCCAGGGTGGCCCAACCAGGAAGGAGCAAGCAGTCGGCCCCACATCCAGGCCTAGCTGGCACATCCGGCGCGTGCTCTGTAAACAATCCAGACAACCAATTTCCGGCCACTGCTTGGCCTGGATCCATTCCTCCAGTTACTTAAACTGCTCTTAAAACTTCCAGAGGAAAAACAAGTGCACACAGCAACCACCCTTTCCAAAACTCGCCCCATTGATTTTCCTGTTTTAACAATAATATGAACTATCACAATATACAACTGCCTTTCTTTATCAACAAATACCTGTGCAGGCCCAGCAGGGAGCTGGGAAGACAGGGTGAACAGCCTGTTCTCAAGAAGCTTATAGTTAAGGCACCTTCCCTCCACTCTCCAAAGGTTCTGGACCTGTTCTTCCCCCAGAAGCCCTGCGAGCAACTTCACTTTTGTAATGGCGATGTTACAGGCACAGGCTAGAAACGCACACTCCCACAGCCCAGGGAGCCTTCAGATGCCTCCGGTCCTTCCCTTAACCCATAGACAGCAGAAGGAGGCTTAGGGGCAGTTACTTCCTTTTGGAAGTGTAATTAATAAAAAACAATGGGGAAAAAGGGAAATAACGAGATGATAATGAAGGTTGTGCTAGAATGCTAGGATTATAGGAAACTTTTTTCTATTTTCCAAAATTTTTGTAATGGAGTTACATAATTTTTATAATTGAAAAATAAATTTTGAAAAGATTAAAAAATACATTCAGTAATAGATATGCAGATATATAGATATATGAGCTTTATATAGAGAGAAACTACTAGTGAGCAGCTTATAGCTGCCTCAACTCTCATTATTTGAACTAAATCCGGGTATAAATAAACCAATGCACACACATAGATGGCCTTCCAGCTCCTCGCTGGCCCTCTGCATCGAGAGCTCTGTCACCATATAATCGGAAAGTCTTAAGAAGTTGGAAGGCTGACCAAACTATCACATAGGTGAATCTTACTGTTAAAGAAAATAAAATGATAAAAAAGTTCAAAAAAAGAAAAAAGTGTATAAAAAGTTAGGATAGGATAATGAAATTATGGGTAGTTTTCTCTATTTTCTAAACTTTCTGTAACTTAAATAATACTTTTATAATACATTGATTTAAATGCTACGACAGGGGTTTGGAGTTGGACTGGGGTCGCATTATGTGGCTCCTTTTTATGGTAGGACAGGCTCAGTTCCCTCACCCATAATAAACAGGGACACTACCTTTCTCCCAAGGCTGTGGGGAAATGCCAGTTAGACGACTTAGGTAAAGTAGCAAACCACTCGTTAGTTTCCCTCTCCTTATTTGAAACGCTCCCATTTCTGAGGCTCCTCTGCCCAGGGGCCTCTGGACAGCTGGTGTGGTGTGCTCCTTATATCAGCAGCTCCCTGGCGTCCCCTCACTTAGACTGGTCTCCTCACTGCTCACAGTGACCTTTTACTTACCTTCTGTCAAAATCTGTTTTAAGAAGGACTGTTTGAAAAAACTCCAAGTCAATTTAGCCTCTTTCCAATTTAGAAAAGCCTAGAAAAGAAAACAAAAGAAACACTCCGAGGCACTGCAGGTCTTGGGGCACGACAATGCTACGTGAGAGGCAGACTCAGTCTGGCCCCACATCCGACCTTGGAGAGCCCCCGCCCACTTTTCATTTAATGCTAAAGCACAGAGAAGGCTTCCAACATACTGGCAAAGACTCCACCTTCCTACATGTGAAGACAGTCTCTCTAGATGGGACAGCCTCCCTGCAAGGGGCCTGCCGAAGAGGGTCATGGTGACCCCTGGACTACTACGCTGCCCCTGCTGCTGCTAGGACAGTGAGCTGACCACATCTAACACGTACAACTCAGACAGTTATTTCTTTAACAGTGTCTGAAGCACGCCAAGCTGCAGAACAAATTCCGCTCCATCTTCTCCACATCTTTCCGCTACGCATAGGTATCCAGGGTCCCTGAATACAAAACGTACGAACTTTGCATATATATTTCAAAAGCAAGTCAGGCTTCCTGAGTCAGTTAAACTGCTCAGAATTGGTATGACAGAGGAAAGGAAAAAAACAAACCCCGAACATCTGCTTATGGTTCTTCCAAAACTCCCAGCGGGCAGCAAACTGCCCGTTTCCTAAGGATCAGGAGGGCAAACAGGAAGCACATGCTCAGGAAGGGCAGAGGCCAGCCCGTGAGAGGCATCTTGAAGCCAGAGAGCTGGCCACAAAGTGGGGGCCTGGGGCTGTGAGCCGGACATGACTTCCTTTTCTCCACCTCCCCCCAGTTCCCTCGGGGGGGCTCTCCTCTATCATGAAGGCATCCTAGGGTCCTAGAATGTTCAGTCAGGGAGTTAGGTCTTTCATCTCCGTGCACTTGCTTTTTGAAAAGTTCTTACTAACTCAGAGTGGTAATTTTTGAAAAGTGGGATTTCAGGGGGCTCTGGGAGAAAGGGGATGAATCACGTGGGGCTGGTGGTTCCTGTTTAGGACAGGGCAAGCTTACAGCATCCTTTGAAAGCAAGAGTCATGTCCAGTCCTCAAATCTCCTCACCCCTTGGTTTCAGAGGCCAGGCCTGAATCCTCCCTAACTTCACCGCCTACAGGGCAGCACTGGACGTGGGGCAGAGCCCGGGTTGGCTCTCGTGCAGGAATGAGAAGGAAATGGGCATCTCCTTGCCTCAGAAGGAGGAGTGCCAGACTCCCTGCGGCCACCAGGGGGCAACGTGGACCCATCATCCTCGGCAGGGATCCCGCCCCGCGTGAGCTCCAGGGGAGCCCTGGGCACAGCACTTTCTCCCCCTCACCCTGCGCTGTGACGCCAGGCGGTTCTCTGCGGGGTCTGCACGGCCCCTTTGCTCTTTTCAAAGGGAATGTACAGCTACATCTGGCCCACGAGGCTTTCTTGGAGCCTTTGTGGATGGGTTTGTGGAGGTGACTGAGCACTTTCAAAATAGCAGTTCTTCAGGAGGGTGAAATCCGGGCAGTGCATCTGATCTGAAAGCTCATACCTGGACATTCCTGTCTCCTAATGCCTTCAATTTAAATAGATCCATGGTTCTAAGGAATGGCCACACTGCTATCTTCAAATGCTCATTAAGGACAGAGGGCAGGAAGTCCCATCAGAGACTGGTTTTCTTCTCAGAGGTGTCTGCTAAGTGGGAGGAGAAGAGAGCACATTCTTTGGGCTTTCACTGTGCTGTTCAGAATGGACTTGTCACTTGAGATGGTCAAGAGAGATCTACTGCACAAGAGCCAGTCTGGGACTGCTCAGCTGGTCTACATGGCTGGCTACATAGCTGTGAATTTCTCCAGAACCCCTGACCAACACAAGGCACTCCACTGCCTTACTGAATAGACGGCGAAGCTGAGTCATAGATGGGGAAAGGGGCTGCGCAGTGCCTCCAGGGGAGTCCAAAATCAGAACTAGGAGTGGCTCACTCCGACATCACCTGGCTCACCCTCCGTGTCCCAAACTCTTCTGAGTCCGGACGTCAGACCAGCCGCATCCTTCCCGCACGAGAGTCATCCCACACAGCCCTCCTTCCTCTCCTCCTCGCCCCAGGGACACGGCTCTGCTCCAGCTTCCTGCAGGCTCCCACCGACACCCCGCCCACTGCCCTCATCACCTCTCAAGAGACAGCTAACACCTCCCACTCCTGAGCTTTTACAGATCTAACCTTTTCTCTAGCACACCCTTCCTGTGGTAAGGTTTGGGCCTTGGGGTCAAGCTCAAAGGCTGGGTTCAAACTGCAGCTCCCAACTTATTAGTGTGAAGGCCAGTGATCAAGACACTTAACTTTGCTAAGCCTCAGTTTTCTCATCTGCAAAATGGGATAAGAAATCTTATCTCCTGAAGCTGGTATGAGGACTGCATAAGAAAAAACGAGACACTTGATAAATCTATACCAGATGATAAGCTACTCAACACATAGGCAATGAGATCATGATGCTGTTCCAAAGCCTTTTTATTAGGCTCCAGGCCCCTGAATGGAGCCCACTGCCTGGCACTGAGGGCACCAGTACCTGGCCCTCACCCAGCAGGCCATAACCTCCTGCCACCTTTTGCTTCTTCTCCCCTTACCCTTAACTGCCCAGCCAGGCCGAGTACCCCAGTCATCTCCACAGTCCCCCTTCCATCATAGGACGGGTGTATAATAGGCCCTGTACTCCTTCCCAAAACACCAGCTGGCTTTGTACGAAAAGCTGGCCAGGCTTGGTACAGGTGGGCACTGGAGAGCACTCGCAGAGGGGGCTTATCTGCACTCTCAGACCCACTCTGTGGGCAGGGGCCCAGCTCCAGCAGCGGAAGCAATCCTGAGGCCGAAGGCTCTCTGCCTGTGGACGAGGCACCCTGGCATCTAAAGCCTGCCAGGCCAAGTTAGGCTAAAGGTAAGATCTAGCTGATCAGAATGGAGAACTCTTATCTAACAGGTGACAACGTCCCTGCCTTTGTTACATAATATCTGGTTTTTCTCGAAAAGCTGCGTAACAGGATTGCATAAGTTCTGAGACTTAAGTCCCAAATACTTTACCACTTTTTCAGGTGATTATAAAAGAGGAATAAGGAGAAGTCTAGCCATGGCCTTACCCCAACTAAAGTGCACCACAGCCAGCAGGCAAGCAGGGATGGGACAAAGGGAAAGTGGGCCAGCCAGCATGGGGCAGCTCACAAAGCCTCTGAGCAGCGCAATGTGGTGCACGGTCACGTGGGCAGCTGCAGGGCCGCAGACGGTGGCAGTGAGCCACAGAGTCAGCAGGAAATACAAGTCAAATGGCCTGAGAGTTGAGTAGAAAAGGATTATGCGTCACTCCCACACATCGGCATCTAGCATCCTCCACGGTCCATGTGGGAAAGCAGACCACCTCCCTGACTGGCCTGCCACCGGATAAAGGAAGCAGGCAGGGTCGCCCCTGCTGTCAGTGTGCTGGACTGTCTGGGCTGGAGGTCAACCCTGGAAAAAACCAAAGGACACAGCAGAACAGAGAGGGGAGCACTGTGGTCACAGCCTGTGCTCTGTTGGGATTTGACGCGCCCCAGTTCCTGTCCTCTGACCCTCACCTTGGGCAGGTATCACTAAGCCTCAATTCCTCAACCCTCAAATAGAAATAAAGATGTCAGCTCACAGAGTTGTAATAAGCATTGAGTACAGCCCACACAACGCTCAGCACAGGGCCTAGCCAAGTGGTTCTCCACTAGGGGCGAATTTGGCAGCACCTGGCAACATTTTTGGTTGTTACACTTGGGGGGGGGGTAGCTATTGGCATCTCACGAGGGAAGACAGAACGCTGGTCAGCATCCTAGAACACACAGGACACCCCTGAATGTCAACAGTACCGAGACTGCGAAAGCCTGGCCTACCACACAGCCAGCACTCAAAAGGTATGAGCTATCAAAACCGCCTCACTATTATAACAACAAACAATCAAGTTGCAGTCGGGCTCCCTAGGGGGTAACTGGCATCTGTGATTCAAGTGCTGAGACAAAATGCATTACTTACTCTATTTCTCCCAAGACTGGGTAACACATCTGCCATTCTGGAGACAGGAAGAGCTTGCTGCTTGGCTGACTGTGGGGAGCCCAGTAACTTTGTGAAATAACTGACATAGCAGAGCACCAGAGCTGCAGCATAGAAAAGCTGCAAAGAAGAAAACAGTGGGTCTAAATTACAGTTTGAACACAGGCATAATTAAGATATGCCTATAAATCTGACCTCAATAATTGAGAATGACTTTAATGAACTGCACCTCCTCCTGAGTGCTGCCACACCCTCTGGAAAGTGGCCCCACTCATAAGGCCCAGCTGGACTGCAGCAGCTCTGGGGACAGGGGTCCAGACACTTCCCTGGCTGGGAGAACGGTTCTTCAGGCAGGCAGAACGTGATTTCCATGACAGACAGTCCCCAACACCACCGCTACAGCAGCGTCAGGTTTGTTCTCAAAGGTTCCTATTGGACCAAAGGAATGGCTCTCCCCACCCGAGACCGCACACCAGGAGGGCCAGCGTCCTGGCGGTGCTCCTAGGCAGGGCCTTGCGTCCTCTGGGACTGGGGATTTTCCATAAACCCCGGAAACCTGTGACATTATGATTACAAAGCAGAATTGAGTGGCTGGCTCCCTCCTCTCTGGCCAGGGCAGGGGCAGGACAAGGGCTGCCACAGGACAGTGGTGGGAAGGGTGGGGTCATAAGAGGGTGGCCCCTCCACCCATCCGGGACAGAGGGCTGGCTCCTGGCCAGGAGCAGCAGTGTGGGGTGTTGCGTGCAGGTTGGGGAGGGATGTCCAAATGCCCCTTCTCACAAGCTCCCTCTTACCCTTTACCCTCTCCCAGAACAGCAGTGCCCACTAACTCAACAAGCAACGAGACCTCCGGCTTCAATCTGGAAGCATGCAGGCTGTTCCTGCAGTAAAGGCACAGAGCAAGGGGAGAGAGGCATCTGGAGTAGAGACCTCTACCTGTACGCCACCCACACCTGAGGACAGGGCCCGCCATCAACCCTCCTCTTCTCGTAACCCTTGAGACACAGCACTGCTGGCTGAGCCTCTCCACCCGATGCCAGCATCCTCCCGGACAAGTACCCTTTTCCAGCGCCCTCTGCCGCCTGGCTTCATCTTCCCACTGATCAGAGCCCGAGGGAACAGTCATGACCCGTGAGGGTCTTCATGCAGCACACCCTAACCACACAGTCCCTCTCCCTTCTTTATTGAGGAGAAGCTCACATGACACTGAAGGCCTTTCCGCCACAAGCACGCAGGACTGTCAGGACTGACGCTTCTAGTGCGGTCACACCCGGGAGCAGCCACCACACAATCTAATCCCAGAGCCTTTCCATCCCTCCAACAGGAAATTCTGTACCCATTAAGCAATTGCACTCTATTCCTCCAGCCCCCGCAACCCCTCATTTGCTTTCTGCCTCAATGGACTTGCCCATCCTGGACATCACATATTAATGGAATCATACAATAGGTGGCTTTCTGTGTCTGACTTCTTTCATGCAGTATAATGTTTGTAAGGGCCCCTGAATTGGGGCGTGTATCACTACTTCACTTTTGTGCCTGAAGACTAACCTACTGCACAGGCCCACCACAGTCTGTGTAGCCATTCTCTGATGGATACTTGGGCTGCTTCTCCTTTTGGCTGGAGGGCATAGCGGTGCTGTGAACATCCGTGTGACAGTTGTTTGAACATCTCTTCTCAATTCTTTTGGTATAGACTGAGGAATTGCTGGGTCACATGGCAATTCTCCTTTTAACTTCCAAGGAACTGCCGAACTGTTTTCCACAGCAGCTGCACTATTTTGCATTCCCACCAGCAATGATGAGGGTCCAATTTCTTACCACCACTTGTTATTCTCTGTGGTTCTGATAATAGCCATCTTAATGGCTGTGAAGTGCTACCTCACTGTGGTTTTGATTTATATTTGCCTGATGGCTAATGATGTTGAGCATCTTTTCCTGTGCTGACTGACCATAATTTGTTCGTCTGCTTTGGAGATGTTTACGCATGTCCTTTACGCCCCTTTGGGGTGGTTGGTCCTTTTGTTGTTGAGTTGTTAAGAATTCATTTTATATTCTAGAGTGAACTCTTAACTTGACCTATGATGCCATGGGGTGAGGAGCTGTTTTAGGAGGACTCGGGAGGCAGCTGGACAGAGGGGAACCCCAGGGCCCTGGGTGGGGCTTGCCTGCTGAAGGGAGGTGCTGCTGGCTCTTTGACCTCTCACAGACACTGAAAATGCACCAGAGAGCAGCTCTCATAAGTCTTATGACAAGGAAGCCCTCGTTGACCGAAGACCTATGATGTGTACTGGGTGGCAGCTATGACAGTCAGAAAGTCATAATGCAAGTCAACCAATAAGTGGGTATCTCCGTGGCTCTCCTGTCCTATTAGGGATAGTGTATCAAACACAATGATGAATGCTAAGAACTGTGGTTCCAGATATAACAAAACATGGCAAAAACAATACAAATAACTTCTTAAAAATATGTAAGTATTTGCAGATTGCTTTTAGGAGGCAATGCTCATTCTTATTTTATTAATTTTAAATCTAACTCTTCTGTGTTTCACAAAAATATTTGTAGTTTTTTGCCTAGGACATGGGCAAGATTTTCACATAAATCATTACTAAGATTTTTAATTTATCTTCCTATATGTTAAGAAAAATGACAAATGGCTTTGTACTTTAAGATGTTCTGGTAACCATCTGATCTAAAGTTTCATTTTTTTTAATTGGCATTTCTATTCTAGTTATATTTTTATTAGAACTAGAAATATGAACTAGAAAGTGGTAAGATGCAAATGAAGTCAAAACTGCCCATACTGAAAATGTCCCTGCCGTCACTTGATTCATGCCTCCGAATCTTGTGAGATTTCAATCGAAGTTTAAAAAGGGCTTGGCAGAGTTTCCTCCTATTCTGAACATAACAAATTGAAATCCAGGGAAAATAACACACATGCAATTTGATTCCCACCCCACCCATTTACTGCTATTTTTCTCTCCTCTGTAAGACAGACAATCAGAGATCAGCTGGATTTGGGTTGGCCTAAAGAATGTCTAAAGGTGTTTTTGTGTCTGACAATGACTGTGGCCCTCACCAGGTCCCGGGGACACCAGCAGTGCCAGTGTGTGGAGCTGGGCAGATGCGGCAGCTGGAGGAGGGCATGATGCAGACCATCTTTCTAGGGCCTCCTGCCTTCCTCACATGCACAGATGCTACAAATGTAAACCATACAGGAACAGGGACCAGAAGAGAAATCCAGGTGGGGAGACACAGATTACTCAAAATTAAAGCCGTAGCTCTTACCTGGGCCAGCGAGAAAATGTACAGCCCCCAGTGGGGCAACCAGAGCACGAGCACAGCTGTCAGGACGCTCCTGAGGGCTACGGACAGGCTCTCGGCCACCACCTGCGGACAAGCAAGGAGCACTCCACGGATGTGACTGACAACTGAGAAGCAGAGGAACACCCAACAGAAATCTGGGGGCGGGGCACATGGTTGGACGTGGTACGGGTGATGCTCCACTGGGCTTGGGGCGTAGGTACCCAGACCTTCTACGTCACCATGCATTCACATTTACATACATGGTATATGTTTTCTTTTGTACATGGCAAATTATATATTCTAGAACATGAAAAGTTAATATGAGTATACAACTAAAAATAGGACCATTAGAAAAATCTAGGACACCTTTGCAGTCCTCTTAAATTCTCATTTCAAGGAATAATATCATTAACAGTATAGGAAAGGTAAGCTCAGCTCAGCTCATCTGTCAAATTTCAAATGAATGAACTCAACTGCCCATGTTTTTTTCCAAATCTTTTTAGATGCAGGTCTGAAATATGCATTCTCTCTTATAAAAGCATTTAAAAAAAAAACACTCTTTTCCTGATTCTTCACATTTCCTGCTCATAGTAGAAGGCACACTGACCTTGAGTTTGACAAACATATGAGCTTGTGCCAAGACCCAGAAGGGTTCTCCCAGAAGCTCCACCACGGCCGAGAGACCAAACACCACCACGCTGGTCCCGTAGTGGGGGACGGCACCAGGGTCAGGCCCTTCCAGCCACCGCAGCCATATCCAGCCCAGGAGCAAGGACCAGAGCATACCCAGGGGGACTCTGGAAAAGGGAAAAATGCTTTTTAATATGCTAACTATGAAAATAGATATAAATATATATTAAAATAGTAACACTGAACAGAAAAGAAACAGAGTCATAAAAATAGTTGCCACTTGAGGGGGATCACGGGGAAAACAGTGTAGCACAGAGAAGGCAAATAGTGAATCTGTGGCATCTTGCTACACTGATGGACCGTGACTGCACTGGGGTATGGGTGGGGACTTGATAATATGGGTAAATGTAGTCACCACATTGTTTTTTCATGTGAAACCTTCATAAGAGTGTATATCAATAATACCTTTAAAAAAAATAGCTGCCATTTAACTAAGGCACATACACATGCCAGGTACTGAGATTCGCCCCCTTACCTCACTGCCAGCTCATGAAGATCCTGTCATTATCCCCCTTAAATGAGGAGGAAACTAAGGCTGACGGGCACTGGGCCATTTGGCCAAGGTCCCAAACAGCTAGCCAAGGGCAGGAGCAGGCCCCAATCCTGGTCGGTCAACAGCAAAGCCCACACGCCGACCCGCTGTTACCCTAACTCGGTGAGCAAGTGTGTGCCTGCCGTTTGCACTTAGAATGATGAAAGTATACGGATGGTTCTCCCCCTAAAATCCAATGGTCCAGTGCACAGTACCCCTTCACATGTGTACCACAGAGCCCTTAAATCTGACTGGGTCATCAGCAGCCTTTCCCCTAGTAAGATGAGCACCTACCAGCCCTCAAGATGGCTGTTGCCATGAGGCAGTGAGTTATACACTGGGGACAGCCTCAGCTCCGGCCCCCCTGCAGGGATCAACACAGAAAAGCCAGAGCAGTTCTGGTAGAGGGGCTTTGTCTTCAAGAATATTCGAAAAGACTCAGAACTGAAATCAATGTAACAAAATTGAAGGAAGAGATAATGAAACCCCTAAAAGGCTTTCTACGAATACTAAGTAATTGCTAAAAGCTCAGAAATTACTACAGGGAAAAGATCAGGCATAAACAAGCTGGCCCAGACTCAGGGCGGCCCAGAGTGGGGGTGAGCAACTTCAGGAGCGACCTCTGAAGAGGGTAGAATGGGGCTAGAAACCTGCCAGGAACCCCAGTGGAGCCCCCTTCCAGCTCCCGGCTGTCCACAGAGAACACAGCCAGGAAGCTGCTCCCACACAGAGGCTGTTCCCTTCCTGGGCCGGCCAAGTCCCCAGAACCCACCGCGAAACCAAAGCTGGCGGCGACTCAGCGTCAGGCAAATGGGGCTGTTTAACTCACAACGCTTACTGCGCTGGCCTTTGTGAAACTGTCGCCTGACACAGCATAACTCACGTTAACCAGAGGAGGTTGAGGGTCTGGCTCCAGTCTCTCTGGGCGCCCCCACTCAGACACGCCCTCCGGAAGGCCTCTCTGGCCAGAAAGACGGTGGTCGAGTAAAGCAGTGTCAGCCTGAAAAGGAAAAGCAGAAATCAGTATGGTCTAGTTTTTTCTTGGAGATTTCTGAGATTTTGCCAGCGACAGGGAGAAGTGGTCTCAGTGGTGGTGTGGAGGGCACTGAGTTCTTAAAGGACCCTTAACCCATCTGAGCCACTCCAGCAAGAGAGCAAGACCTGCATGTGTGCCTACAGAGCAACAGCCCCGATGCAAACTGTTGCAGTGCCCCCCAAAGCCTGCAGCATCCTGGCTCCAGGCAGAGGTGTGGCTTGGACCACACAGAGGAGAAAAGGTCAAGAAATGACCCCATGCAGCAAGGGGACCTCTTGGTCACCCTGAGACTGGTGACCCAATGGCACTCATGAGAGGAGCTGAGCCCCTGCTGAGTGGAGACGCTGGCCAGAGCAGCTCAGGATGGGCAACAGGCTGGCAGCCGTTACAGAGGCTGCTGCAACCAGGGCACCAAGTCTTGCTTGCGTACCTCCCAGAGGGCAGCACTTACATGGACCCTCCTGAACCTTAGCGAGGGGTAGCCAAGGTTTCCCTCGGCCAGATGAAGCCAGAGTGGGGATGGCCCAGGCTGAGGCCTCTGAGGCTGTCCAGTGATCATCCTGCCACTCGGCACTTCTCTCCAACCTTGCAACACAAACTGAACCATAGTTAAGTAGGGGGACAGGCCAGATGAGGGCTTTCAAAGCAGGGACCTTCCAATCTTGGGGAGAGTCCCAAACTGCCTTAAAGTCTGAGCACCAAGAGGATTTGGCCCTTTTCCTTCCCACTTTTAAAACAGTATTTCTCAAAGTGTGGTCTCCACATCAAAATCACGGGAGGAGCTTGTCAGAATGCGGACTCCTGGGCCCCTCCTCAGCCCTACCCAGCACAAGGCTCCGCGATGATTCCTTTACCTATCAAAACTTGAGCGCCTTCACTAAGTTTGGAGAAAAGCCAGGGCATTAGACGTGAAACACTGTCTGGAACATACTGTCTTGTTTATCAGGATGTGAAGACACACCTGAGAAGCTGAGCTATTCTGAGCACTCACAGCACTTCATATACTTTTGAGTCGCTGTGAGTACAGACTACGTGTGGGTGTCCTGGAACAGAGAGGAGGACAGCAGAACAAACACATGGAGTCTAAAGACAAAGCAAGTCAGCTTTCGAAGAGCCTCCAAGGAACTAATGACAAGGACTCGCACCCAAACTGCCATTTTCCAATTATACAATGCGCTGAGGATGGAAGAAAGGAGGCTTTGCCAGCCCTACAATTATGAAGCACGTCCTCACGAACTGCAGAATCCCCGCTTCCTTTGCTGTCAGCAGGATGGGAACACAGGATTATACCTGAGACACGGTTTGCAGGGAATTACTCCCACTCCTCTCCTGGGTTCTAAGAGCAAGCAATCAGAGCAGCTGGCAGAGAAATGTGCATTTGGAGGCCGCTACTGGAAAACTCTCCATGAGTCCATTATAAGCAGTATCACCTGCTCATTCTCTACCCCAGCACATGCCTCCCCAGCCCCTGGCAAAAACCCTCTGCTTCTGGTAAAGGTACATGCTTCTAAAACCTGAGGGTCCAGAGTTTGAAGAACAGCTGATGAGGGATGTGAGCTGTGGACAGCGCCAGGGTACGTCTCTTCTTACCTGACATTCACTACGCCAACGATTTCCTTTGACAGGAAGCGAAGAATAAATGCATTCAGGACAAAGGTGATCAATCGAAACACCACCTACAGAAAGAAAAGAAAAATGCTGCAGGTTAAATTATGGTGGGAATGTTTGCTAAAGTGAAAACCATGGGGCTGCTCTTCCTCATGAGATGACATACAGCAGCTCTGCCATGGAGACCCACTCTGAGATGCTCAACCTGCCCACATTTCTTCTGAAATTTCATTCCTGGGGGCCTATCGGTACTCCTGTGCAGTGGTCAAAGGACCCAGGAGGGCACTTGGAAGTCTCCCTAATTTACTGAGGAGAAAAGGGAGGCCCCAACAGACTCAGTGAATGTCTTCAGGTTCAAAGTCAGGCACTGCAGGAGGCAGAGAGTTCTAGCTAGTGCTTTACATGGCCCTCAGCAGCCTGTTGAGAAATAGCACACAACTTAGCAAGTGGGAACCCGCAAGGCACAGCACCGTCCCTAGAAATCATGGCTCGAATTGCTCTCTCTTTCCTGCCCAGTGATATCTGGGGATGCCAATCACACAGCAAGTTGAAATACCTTTTGACAACTGCAATAATAATATTAAGGGCAAAAGCAGACAGAGTCCAGCTAGTGTCATTTGAAAAGGATGCATCCTCACACTTTCAAATCTGTCAATTCAAAAAAATCACCTGAGCAAAGAATTCTTCTCATGAGACAGAGAACGCTGGGTGGCAATTCAGTGGGGTGGCTAATGGGGGTGCTGGCTGGAGATGAGCCTCATCCCTTCTGCATCCTGACAGTGCAATGGGTGTAGCTCAAATGCACGCCGGAGCCAATGACCACTCACTCTACGGCAAGCACTCAGTGACTGGTGCACAGCTGCAATCTGGGGGATTCCAAGTATGGCCGACAGACTACTACGGTCTGAAAATCTCTGAGGAAAGGAGTGACCAAAAAGGGAGAGTGCAGCTTAATGTCCCCGAAGTGTCACAGAGCAGTAAGGCCTTCAAAGCCAAGATAGCACCATCTTAACCTTTACAGAGTCAAAGGTGACCTTTGAGAGTCTGATGAAAGCTCTGTAGCCCTCCTTAAGAGACATGCAGGTACATACATACATACACACAGCCAATTCTGTACTCAATTTCAGAGGTCTGAAGTCAGTTCATGGAGCCCTTAATGGAAAAAGCACTCAGGTGAGAGTCTCAACTCTTTCTTTGTTAAACCCATCATCTTCTAATTCTTTAAGGCCTCAATTTCCTCCTGTCTCATAGGAGTGATCAAAGAGATCACAGAGGTGCCAGCATTTGTGAAAAATGCATACAAATGAAAAGCACTAATACTTTCACTATGGCCAGCTCAAAATTAAGACAGAGAGAAAGCTCTAATTCTCACAAAATACAACGTTTAATTGCAAAGCTACCTCAAGTGTCTGCATTGTAATATAAGAAGGAATACAAGACCCAATTAAAACTCAAGAAACCTAAAGATTATAGCTATTTAAAAAAAAACACATACACACACTTACATTAACTTCAAAATCAAAGTTATCATTGTCTAAGAAACAGTTATCTCAGGCTATATATGTATCCTTATCTCCTAACTGGCTTGAATAAAGGTCTGAGCTAAGGAAGCTCTCTGATTGCTCATGCTGCTCAGTATTTGCTCCAAATAGCGGCCCATATCAATAACAGTTTTACTTCAGTTTGAAAAGAGCCTTACAGTTTAAAAAAACATTGCACATGTTATTTGACCCTTAAAGGCAAACAGGTAAGTGCATGGAAAGCAAGTAAGACAGAGAGCAAAGCGATCTGCCTAATGTCGCACAGCAAATAAATGATCCAGCTTGACCTTATGGGTAGGTCATCTGACTCCTAGTCCAGTGTTTTCTCCGAAGATCTGTTTTCTTTTTATGAAACCATCTGGGTGGTAAGGTATCACTAAAGACTGAACAATCAACACCGTGGATAAAGCGCTGAACTTAAACAGTTATGTTATGAAATAGAAAAAGAAACTAGGTAACCTTGGGGTTCACCTTATTTCAGGTTAGGTGAATAGCTAATGTTTATTAAGCCCGTATCTTGTGCAAGGCATGCTTTATGCAGATTATTTCATTTTGCCCCTACAATGACCATTAAAAAAAATCCTTATTACCATAATAAAGAGAGCTAAGTCACTTAACGGGCATTTCATGAGTCTCTCTGAGGACCCTACTGAGGTTGCATTATTGCTGTCATTTAAGATGAGGAAAATGATGCTTTAAGTTCAGTGATTTTCACACGGGCAGGCATCTGGCAAGTGACAGGCCTATCCTTGACCCCAAGCATGCCTGGCCTGGTCCCTTCTCCAGTGAAAGTGCAGCGCTGCCTCTCTGAAACAAGAACCGGATACAGCAAGCACAAGGTAGAACCAAGATTCCAATCCAAGCCAGCCTGAGCCCAGGTCCCTGTTCTTTTTTGTTGTTGTTGTTGTTAGTTCATCTATTTCTTTTATTAAGGTATCATTGATACATACTCTTATGAAGGTTTCACAAGAAAAACAATGTGGTTATTACATTCACCCTTATTATCTAGTCCCCCCATACCCCATTGAAGTCACTGTCCATGAGTGTAGTAAGACACAACAGAATACATATTTGTCTTCTTTGAGCTACACTGTCTTCCCCGTCAGGTCCCTGTTCTTAAGTATGCCATATTGTCTCTAAACTCAGTGAGAGTCAGAGCTGAAAGGAAGTGTTTGAGGGCCAAGGGTGGGGCACAGCAAAAATGAATCCCTTGCCTTAAAAATATCAGATTCCAGAGCACCAGAGGCACTCCTGCCACCTGCTCTAAACCTCTCCTACCGCCATTTGGGAAATACAATGCTCAGAAGGAACGGGGTTTGCTTGCAGGGCTGAACGCAGACTCCGGACCCCGGGGCCCCCTGGCCGCCGCCACCGCCTCGGGTGGACCCCTTGGTAGCGGGGTCCACTCCAGGACTGGGTCTGCCCCGGGGCGGGCTCTCAACGGCCCCAGGGCCGCCTCCCGAGAACCCCGGCCGCTGGTCGGGCTGCAGCCGGAGGGGCAGAAGATACCTGCAGGAGCAGACCGGTGGAGGCCAGCCGGGCCGCCTGGCCCAGCACCTCCCGGTTGCCCATCGCCTCGACGCCGGGACTCTGTCACCAGGAAGCCCGCCTCCACCTGGCTTCGTCGCGAGAAGAGAGCGTCACGGGGAGGCTCGCTCGCTGATTGGTGTTCCTGGGCCGGCGGAGGCGGGGCTCTATAAGTCCTGGCCCTTTAAGTGGCTGACCCGGGCCGTCACTCCCTGCGCCGCAACCCCTCTCTCGTTCTTTCGTGTCAGGATGTGCGTCCCCGGTGCCCATCCCTCCCTGTGCCGAGTACGTTAGGTACCGTGACCAGTACTACGAAACTCTGTTGAAGTAGCCGGAGCCCTTTTCTCTTGAGTCTCCGCCCACAGCCCAGGAACACTAACTTCCCTGGCCTCCTTAGTGAGGTTCTTGCCCTTTGGCCTTAGCTCATAAAATCGTAGCCGCGGCCACTGGAATTGGGCTGACGGGAATGGTCCTCGTTTTGCAGCGAAGGAGCTGAGGACGCAAGTTAAAGACAGCGTTTCCACATGTGTAATCCTTCCTGAAGCGCCGAGAACTGGGCGCTGTTGGCAGAGATGAGTAAGCTGAGACTTGCCGATGTGAAGTTGAAGTAATTTGTTCAAATCCACTCGACTCGTGCCTGGTTGGAGTGGACTGAGGTGCCTGATCGTAAACCTGCCGCGCCTGCCTGCATGCTGTCAATTCTGAGGACAGAGCAGAAGGGTCAGGCAGTACTTTGTGAAATGTAAAGCACCTAGCCCACGCAATCGGCCGTTCTGTCCTTGCTCTTAGTGTCTACTCCACAGCCCTAGGAAGCCCGCTGTTTCCCAGCCTCCTGTAGGTCTCCTGTGACGTGACCCCAACTCACCTTCCCAGCCGCCTGCCACAGCATCGCTGCCCTTCCCCAACACCCTCCACGTTCTCTTTGCCCATCTACTACACCACTGCCGGCCTTTCCCCTTTCCCATCGGGGCTCCGTCCATTTGCAGCCGTTCCCGTTCCCCCAGCAGGCCCTGACTCATTGACCTTGTATTCCTGCTGCCCCGTCTGCCCCAAATGCCTTCCTACGTGGTGCCTCCGCCGTCCCAGGCCCCACTGTTCTGACTTTTCCGAGCAGGACAGCACCTGCTCTGGACTGAATGTGTCCTCCCCAAATTTACTTTTGAAGCCCCTACTACCTAGTGTAGTGTGATGGTGTTTGGAGGTGAGGCCTTTGGGAGGCAATTATTCTCATGAGTGGGGTTAGTGCTCTTGAAAGAAGACACAAGACAGATGAATTATCACTCTGCCATGTGGGGACTCAGCGAGAAGGCAGCCATCTGTAATCCAGGAAGAAGCTCCCAGCGGGAACTGAACTGGCTGCCACTTCCCTCGGACTTCCAGCCTCCAGAACTGCAAGAAATAAATTCCTGTTGCTTAGGCCACCCAGTCTACAGTGTGCTGTTGCAGCAGCCTGAGCAGACTGAGACAGCACCTGTAAAACATTGTATAATCCTTTATAGCACAGTGTGCTTTGCAGTGAAGAGACAAGTATGTGTCTGTCTAAACAGCCCGCAAACTCCAAGGCAGGAGGGAAGCCCCATTGGCTTTGCCTCCTACCGCAGTGGCAGAGAAGGCCCCTAGGACTCCTGTGAGTGCCTCCCGACCTTTTACTGCTGCTGGAAAGAGACTACGAGACTCAAGGCCTCTGTACCCAGCCCCCACCCCACACCCTGTGACCATCTTGCCAGATTAATCGAGCTCCGTCTTGTGGTGGCAGTTCAGGATGTGAGCTTTTGACAGCCAGGCAGACCTGGCCCTGAATCCTCATCTGCGACTCACTAACCAGGTGGCCTCGGTAGTCTCATCTATTACGTAGGGGGTATTATCTGTCTTTCCATACTGTGAGGGTAACGTAAGAATTAAAGCACACAAAAGTCGGGCCCTTGAGGAGCTTAAATTCTAGCAGAAGGGAGACTGAAAAAATCCTGGTAAAGAATAAAATGTCACAGAATGATAAGTGCTGTGAAAGAAAGAAACCAGATAAGGTAGCAGAGGCTTTGGAGGCAGAGGAGGGGTGCTGTTCTGGAAGGCAGAGCAAACTGAGCCTCCACCTTGGAGAACAGTATGAGAGCCTGAGCATGCGCTTTGTGCCGAGAGCCATGCTGGGTGCGGGGGCGGGGAGAAGGAACTGTGATGAGCATCAGCGAGCACTGACCCGAGTCCTGTGAGCACCGTACGTGCATATATCAGCTCCTTCATCCAACATCCCAGAAGGTCGGTCTAACAGTTGAAGAAACTGAGGCAGAGATGTTAAGTAACTCACCCAAGGTCATTCAGCAAGGGAGTGGTCAAGCTGGTGTTTGAACCCAGGTGCTTTCTAACTCCAAATGCTGGAAGTTATTCCTGCCCTAAGAAAGCTTCTGGTCCTCCAGGAGACCCCCTATGTAAGCCACAGGGAGCATATGTGGCTTTGGGGGGATAGACTTGGCGGGCTTCAGTGGGCGCCTCCATGCTGAGCCTTTCAGAAGGCCTCACCTGTTAGAGGGGTCGGCGTCACGAGGGCCTGAGCCGCTCCATGGAGTTTGTGTGGACCCCCCATTCGCTGTTGTTGGTTTTGTATAGCCTCCAAACTAAATAGCTTTTACATTTTCTAATGGTAGAGGGAAAAGCCAAATGAAGAATATTTCATTACACACAAGAATTCTATAAAATTCAAATTTCAGTGTCCACAAAGTTTAATGGGAACACAGCCAGAGCAACCTGTTTATTTACATACTGTCTACAGCTACTGTCTTGGTACAACGACAGAATATTTTGGCCCCAAAACCTGAAAGTATTTACTATATGGCCTTTTGCAGAAAAGTTTGCCAATCTTGATGGTCACCAGCGAGTTCTAGTGCCTGATACACAGCAGACAGTTCAGTATTGAATGAATGAATGAATGAACTGCATGGATAAATGAATGGTGAGGGACTAGGAAAGTAAGGAAGACAAATAAGAAGGTTTTTTGGGGAGTTGGGAGGGGGGTTGTCACCCAGTTGGAGGAACAAGCGGTCCCTGGAGAACACCAAGCTGTAACTGGTGCTCACTGAGGATGTTTCCCTAGGTGTCCCCCACCCCCGCCCTGCCCTGCACCAGGTGGCCTTTCTGCGAAGGAAAGCTGAGCTGAGGGAGGGGCAGGGCTGACGCCAAACCGGTTACGCTCCCGGCATTGAGGCAGGGAGGGGTCTGCCAGCGGGAGGGGAGGCAAGGTGAAAGCTGTGGTAAGCTCTGCAGGAGGACCTCCTGTGGGTGGTAGCAGGAGAGCTGGGCATGGTCTGACACAGCTGCCACTAGGTGGCGGGGCATCTTGGTGGAGGGCACTTCTGGGTCAGGCTTCCTGAGGCCCAGAGGACCTCCCCCAGGGCCCCTCCCTGCAGGAGAACCTCCAGGTGGGCCCTGCCCTCAGAAGCCCCCAGCACCCACATTTGCTGGATCTGAATAGGTGCTGTGCTGGGCACTTCACTCTCATGGTCTCATTTTACTCCTACAGCAGCCCCACAAGATAGGCACCTTTTTTATCCCCATTTTACAGACCGGGAAATTGAGGCTCAGCAACGTCAGGGGACTTGCCTAAGGGCTAGAAAATGGAGCTGCCAAAATTTGCCCTGGGCAGTGGCTCTCAGAGCCTTAACTGGACTAACTGCCAGATTTTGTTGTGCTGACTCCCAGGCTTCACTCCGCAGTTATGGTTCAGGA
The DNA here is from genome assembly GCA_032199065.1 of Smutsia gigantea. Classification (NCBI taxonomy): domain Eukaryota; kingdom Metazoa; phylum Chordata; class Mammalia; order Pholidota; family Manidae; genus Smutsia; species Smutsia gigantea. The sequence continues at coordinate 157,506 of JAVSCE010014567.1, read as the reverse complement.
AGGAGGGGCGGGCCTCTGCATCTGCGCTGACCAGCACCCTGTGTGGTCCTGATACAGAGGACCAGGTCTGAGAAGCGTTGCCTGCAGGCAGATCTTCAGGTGCCCGGAAAAGCTGCCTCCTTCAGTGGGCTGGGAGTCTGTCTGCTCAGAGCAGGGAAAACCAGGCCTGAGATCTGCCTGCAGTCTTGTCCAGCCCGAGAGGGGTCTTGTCTCAGGCTCAGACTGTGGGTCAGTGGTCAGGGAAGCAGGGGCTGGAGGCAGTGCCATAAGAGGACCTTGGGGGAATTCTGGGCCAGGAAGGGGAGCCCAGGACCCACAGGTCAGGGGTCAGTAGCCACAGGCCCGGCTTTGCCAGTTCCTCTGGGCATGTATTTGTGCAGAGCTAAGAGTAACCTCTGGTGCCCACCCAGCGTGGTTCACTTCAATGCAGCACCATTCCAGAGTCACCATCCAGTGCTGGACCTTGGGAGGGCACAAGGGTGAATGAGCGGCTATCCACCCTCAGAGCTCTGGGTCCCTCTCAGAGGGGAACACAGAGTGATACCGGGCAGGCCAAGGCAGGAAAACTCAGGGCTGGGGGTCAGAGTGTTCTGGTGGGGACACAGGGAAGCTTGCCCTCTGGTATGCTCTTGAGCTGCACTGGGAGAGGGCCAGAGAGCTCAGCCAAAGAGGGCGATCCTGGATGGCACAGGCTGGACGAGGGAACTTGCCCAGCCCACTGGAGGACCCAGGAGCTGGCCCTGACTGCTCTGGACTGCAGAAGGTCTTCCCCCACTGGTCTGTGGCCAGTGCCGGGCTGGTGGTCCTGAGAAGAGCAAAGCCACAGGCGAGGACAGGCACATGTGATGCAAATCCAGGCACCTGGGGTCACCTGTGTGGGGCAAAGGTGAGTATACATTTGCACGTGTGTGCGGGTCTATTTGCAGGGTCTGCCTTCAGATACATAAAGTCTGTGTGGGCGCATGTGTGTACACGTGGGAATGGATCCATGCGGGTGAGTTGATATGTGTGTGTGGATGTGGAAGAGTGAATGGAAGGTCGCGAGCTGTGCACAGAGTATGTGGGGATGTGAAGGTGTGCATGCATGCTGGCATATGGCTCAGTGTGTTGCTGTGGGCTCGGGCTTCAGGCTTTGATTCTGGGCCCACAGCTCCACAGGCGCACTGTTAGCATGGTAGAGCCAGGCCCCCACTTCTCATGCATCACCTCAGTTACTCCTCTCATCAATTGTATGAGGTGAGCTTATAATACTTATATGAATAATCTGCTTAGTTTTTTTTTTACAGATGAAGAAACTGAGGCTCAGAAGAGGAAAATGACGGGCTCAGTATTACCTTGTCAGGCTTGAGCCCAGGGGTGGGGAGGCCCCTGCCTTTGCCATTTTCTATAAGCTGTTGCTCCACAATTCATAAAGCTCCTGGCAAGGAAATGCCCCTGGCACACTCAAGGCTTAGCACCCAGGGCTTCTCCCAGGCTAGGTGGGGAGGGACAGTCCTTGGGGCCTGGATCCTGGGTCCCAGGGCTGCACACATAGAAAGAGGTGACATGGGACAGCGTTGTTCATCCAAAACCCCAAAGAATTTGGGCCAGAGCCAGCAGAGGCCCCTATCCTGAGCGCTTGTGTTTCCTTCCTGTGGAAGAGAAGCGCAGTAGGAGAGCTGACCCAGACTCTCCTGGGCCGGGTTCTGGAACGCTGCCGGCCATCACCTGCTGCTGAGGAAGGCTGGGATCCCACACCGGGCCAGAGCGGGGCAGGCCCTCCCTGGGCCCTGAAAGCCTGTTCGCTGCCGCGGCGCCACCAGCTTGCATTCCCGCCTTTCCGCCATCAGGAGCATGGGTTGTGCTGTGAGAAAACAACCGACCAACCACAGAAAAACAGGTCACAGCGAATCATTTTCTCTACCATGTGGAGAGGGACTCATCGAAGTTCCGACGCCTCTTGGGCAAGTCATTTCACTCCTCTGAGCCCCTGTTTCCTCACCTGTGAAGTGGGGGTAATGTACAGGCACCCGGGGGTCACGGTGAGAATGAAACGAGATGACCCAGGTAGGGGCTTCCACACCAGGCCTGTAGGACGAGCGTGCTCAACACACAGGAGCTCTTAAGGTCCTTTTCATCAAAGGTGTTTGCAATGACAGGCTGCTTTCCTTTCTCCCCATGACCTTAGAAAGCATTTACTGTTTCTGGCCTCCATTCCCTACCTCTCAAAAAGATGCTTTTGACTCTTTGGGGCGTTTGGCTCATTTAAATATTTTAGAGTAGAATTTATTTTCATAATGCTGTACCACAAAACTCACCCCTTTTAATGTGTACATTTTAGGAGGTGTTAGCATATTCACATCATGCAACCATCACTTCTCCCCTGAGCCCAAAGTGCTCCTCGCTCCACAAAGAAGCCTCCTACTCATCAGCAGGCCCTCCCCTTGCTCTTGGCAAACAATCACCCACTTTGTGTCTCTTTGGCTATTTAATATCCACCTCGTATCGATGGACTGTACAGAGTGAGGTGTCTCACCTCTGGATTCTGTCACTTAGCCTAATGTTTCTGAGAGCCATCCAGGAGGTGGTATGTATCGTCTGTATCAGTACTTCTTTCCTTTTACTGCTGAGTGAGTGTCTATTTTATGCATTCGTCATCTTATGCGTTCATCAGCAGATGGACATCTGCGTTGTTTCCACTTTTTGCCTATTATGAATAATGCTGCTGTGAACGTTTGTGTAAGGATTTTTGTGTGGACATTTGTTTCCAGGTCTCTTGGGTATGTATGCAGGAGCAAGAGCCTATTGCTGGGTCTCAGGGTAACTGTTAAACTGCTTGAGGAACTGCCCGGCTGTTTCTGCTGGGGCTGCACCATGTCACGTTCCCACGGTAGGGCGTAAGGGTTCCCAGATTTCTCCGCATCCTCACAGATGCTCATTGCGGTCCATGCTATGGATCCCAGTCATGCTGGTGGGGATGGTTCGCATCTCGCTATCACTGGCTCTTCCCTAGTGACTGATGATGTTGAGCATCTTTTCATAAGCTTATTGGCCATTTGCATATCTTTTTTGGAGGATGCGTCTCTTCAGATCCTTTGCCCTTTTTAAAATTTCTTTTATTTTAGCCAACATTTACGGAGCCCTACAGCATGGTGGCCTACTGAGGGGTAGGAAGGGGCACACAGAGCCAGGAACTCTCCTTGGAGCATGAAAGCCTGCCCTGCCCTGCCCTCCAGGGCTGTCACATAGGGGCATGTGTATGAAGGAAGGGACATTGCTCAAAAAGCAGGGAGGGACAGCTGGACAAGGGCCTCAGGTTTCGGGGGTTCTGTCTGTGTGGTGCACCCAGGGACCTGCCCTGTCCGCCGCTGCCTTGTCACGCCTGACATAGGCAGCCAGAAGATGACTGCGGTGGCAGGTACCCCCTGGGTATGCATCCGCAGGTAGGCCAAATTGAAACCCAGCACCATCCATCCAGGGCCTATTGCACAGCCCAGGGCCACCCCCAAGCAACTCTGCAGGGTGAGTCCTGGAGACAGTGAGGCTGCTGGGGCCTGAACAATGGCAAGACAGAAGGACCCTACTCTGCCCCACTGCTGTGTGCCCTATACATGTCCCTTGACCTCTCTGAGCCTCAGTTTTCTTATCTGTGAAATGGAAGAATAATAGCCCACTCTCCAGAGGTGGTTATGAGGCTGAAATGAAATCATGCATGTAGAGGGCTTTACAGATTGGGGCAGAGCAAATATTCACTAAATACAGCAACTTCTCCTTTTTTTTTTTTTTGTCATCTGTAAACCAAGAGGGACAAGATGATCTGTAAAAGCCCAGTTCCCTTATAGAAAAGAAGGGTGCTAGGGAGCCAGGGGCCCCCCATCGCAGGGGGAAGGAGACAAGAGGGACACCAGACTTCCCAACCGCAGCTGTGCTATGGGGAGCAGCTGCCCGAGTTTGAGGGTGCCCCAAAAGGACGTGAGAGGCAGTGGCCCCGGCTAGGGCAGGGCAGGCAGACCACCCCACCTCCAGCCTCCGTGGCTCTCTGGGATGCATCCTGGCTTTGCCTCAGCCCTCCTGGCCAGCTCCATAGCAGCCAGGAGCCTTCTCACTGATGTGCCAAGGTCATGGCTGAGGGGAAATAAGTTTCCAGATAAGGTGAAAATAGATCCTTCTCCAAATATGCTCATCGTGGCTAAGAAAAATAAATAGAACCAAGAAGGCAAAGACAGCAGGGAGCAGCCATCAGACGAGGTTGGGCCTGGGCAGTTCTGGAGGGACAAGCTGGCAGACAGGCAGGGGTGGGGCTTGTGCAGTAGCAGGGTGTGTGTGTGTGTGTGTGTGTGTGTGCAAGCCTTGTGTGAGTGCATGCATGCATGTGAACGTGAGTGGGTGCATATGTGAGTGTGCAAGCGAGTGTGTGAGCATGTACAAGTGCAAATACATGTAGCGGTATGCATGTGCTTGTGAGAGTGTGAGAATATGAATGTGCCCGAGGGAGGATGTATCTGCATACATATGTGTGCAAGTGTCCGCCAGTGTAGTGTGGTGTGCACATGAGTGAGTATGCATGGGCAGGTGTAACAATGTGTATGGGCACACTGAGTGTGTGAGCGCATGTGTGAACGTGCATGAGCTGTGTGCTTGTGGGAATGTGTGTGCATGTTCTTCTGGGGGTGGGGGGAATGCCCTGAGTCACGTGCCATGGGAGGGCACCCCAAGGGCTGGAGAGCTCTCTGGGGTTAGTCACTCACAGCCCAGACATAGCCAATCCGAGAACATATTTCAAAAATAGACCTGGTTGCATTTGTCATGGGACTTCCTGCTACCCTGTGGCCGAGAAGGCTTCCTGCAGTTGCAGCTTGGCAGGGACTTCTTGGAGGCAACATGTTGGAACCTGAAAGGATCTTTGACCTCCTCTTCGAAAAGACCATGGTACCCATGGGGAGACTGAGGCCCAGGGTCACACGGCTGGGGCAGAGCTGGGCGAGGAACTCGGACCTTCCGTGTCTCCGGCCCGTGTTCTTGTGCCCCCACCAAGACACACCTTCTGCTCCCTGGTCATCATTCATTCATTCATTCATTCAGCAAATGTTCATCAAGTAAATGTGGGATCATTCTGCCTGCCCTTGGAGCTGCTGACTCAGGCTTCATGACCTGCCATGTAGCTATGAACTATGCCAGCATTTGCAAGACCACCATTAACATCATTGTCCTAACAGCCCCTACTGTGTGTCAGGAGCACTGGGACAATTTCATGCATGGTTACAGTCTTCACAAGAACTCTTTGAGGTCAGGATTATAGTCAAGGAGATAAAGGGACTGGCTCGAGGTTAGGCAACCATAGGGGGTGGGTAACCTGACCCGAGCCGGACAGCCTCCATGCCTTCCCACGGGGTGCTGGCAAAGAGCTCAGACTGCTTCACTTTCATTAATCCTCAAAACCAGTGACTCCCTCCCACCATCAGCCTTGACTATGCAGGATACAAATTCCTGCCTCAGCAATGCGACAAGTGACAGAAAATACCCAACCTCTGGGGTACCTCTTAAACACTTGGACCCCCTAATGTTGAAATGGTGAATGCCAAGGGTTCTTCACATCTATAACTCAGGGCTGTGAGGGAGTAAATGTAAAATAGCACAGCCTGATCTTAGCATAAGGACCCTGGGCAAGTGGCCTAACCCTTCAGAGCCTTGATTTCCCCATCCGTAAGATGGGGTGATGTCCTAAACCTGCCTCACAGGTTTACAGAGTCAGGTAAAACCAAGGTGACATAATGGTGCCTGGCATACAGTAGGCACTCAGTGACAAATTGTGCATCCCTTGGTTGGTTGAGTGTTGGCCTCAAGACCCCGAGGGGCTGGTGTTATTTGGAGTCCAGACAGTAGGATGGGGATTTTAACTTCACGGCTGTCCAGCGCCTTGCTGAGAGGGCCCAGGTTCCCAGCTGTCTCTCCGGACCTGGCAGGGATGATGTACAGGCACTGGCCTCTCCAGTTAGCAGATAAGCTGAGAGGAGGAAGCAGCACATCTTCCAGGCAGCTGTGAGCCCTACAGTTGCAGCCAAGGAAGGGAAGCGTGCACTCAATGGGGAAGTTGCTGCCGCAAGCACCCGGTTGAGAAACATGGTGGGGAAAATCCACCCGGCTGCTGAGCTCTCAGGAGGGGATCTCCAGGGCCAGGGGAGCACATGCACCCCACCCCCTCCTCCTTTGTCCCTTTGCCTGGGGTGGTGTCTGGGCAGTGCCTGAATAGCTTCTAAACTTTTCTGTTGGCTGTGTGCTGGATTCCCTACATTCCATTCCCTCCATTTGAAATACCTAGAGTGGCTTCTCTTTCCTGTTGGACCCTGAGGTCCAGAGAGGTGAGGCCACTTGTCCAGGATCAAAGGGCTGCCTTCCTCTGCTTCTCAGCCCCCCTACCTTTGCAGACCCACCTTCCTCACCAGAGCTCTGAGCTGGGCTTCTCTCTGCTCTGGGAATGCCATGATCAGCTCATCGATTAACTCTCACTGATACCTGGGTCATCAGGCAGAGGCTGACACCACTGGGCCTGTCCAGGGGGATCTGAGGCCACGGAGGAGATGCGGCCACAGTTAGAAATGTTGCCACCGAGTCTGTCTCCCCCCAGTACCCACCAAAGGCTAAACCAAGTCACACACAAGCCCAGGGAGTCTGGCCCTTCTCCCAGGAGCAAGGTGGGGAAAGGGGTGGGAGGGGTTTGAGGCGAGCAGGCCCAGGATGAGCGCACTCGCCTTCTGGGTACCCTGGTGGGGGGCAGACCAGGTGCTCCCGGGGACCTTGCTGTCTGAAAGTCCACACACCTGTGATCCTCAGAGCAAGGACACGATTTCCCTGGGCTCTGGTTCCGGTTCTGAGCCTGTGTGGCCTTCGATCCCTCCTCTCTCTGGCCGGAACATGTCCGTCTGCTCAGTGGAGAGGTTGGGCAGGTGGGTCCTGGAGGGCCTGGGAGATGAGGCTGCATGTGTCTCATTTCTCATGCACACGCAGGCCAGGATTATCTGGGAGCGGCTGACCCCACCATATCCGTCTGTCCTGCCGTCCCAGGCTGGAGCCCACCCACCAAGGCTCACTCGTCCTTGTAGCCCAACCGTCATTACTGAGTTCTCGGCAGGCACAGGCCAGGCCTCGCTCCGCAGAGCCAGGGGCGATCCCAGCTGTCAGCATGTCCCCTTCTGCCCTGGCTGAGGGGCCTTTTCCCCTCCGAGGAACCGGAGGCCCCCCTGACCCAGGCAGAGGCCACCTGAACTGCCCCCTACCTCTCTCCCACTGTCCAGGGCTCTCCCTTCTTCCTTTCTGGAAACGAACAGGAAACTGGATCAATTTCTAGAAAGATCACAGGAAAGACTTCTAGAAAGACTCCAAGAGAGGTGCCAGCCGAAGAGGCTGGCGCCTTTCCCCCGAGGCCTCAGCCAGGCCCCTCCAAGGCTTCTGCAGGCTCGGCTCCCAGCCTGAGCAGGTTCAAACACTTCCCTCATAAAACACTTTTGAATCACTTCGTAGGAGCTGAGGTGTGCCACAGTTGACAGGTTGTCCTCATATTACACTTTGCAGACATTTTAACAAAACATGTAGGAATTTTGAGCTTCGTGTCACTAAGCTCTCACCCCGTGCTGTGTGACCTCAATCTACTCCCCCAAAACACTGTGCTACTATTAACCCTTCTTCCAGGGAGGAAACAGGGTGAGAGAGGTCCAGCGCCTTGTCTAAGACCACACGGCTAGTGAGCATGGAGCGGCTCTCTGGGTCTGCCTCTGCTCCCTGGCTTCCTGGCTCTGCCCTGGGGACCCTGGAGTGGGGGCTTCAGGCCTCTGGGCCTCACGCCTCATTAGAAGAGCTGAATGGCTCACTGGACCACAGCCCTCCTCCTGGCCCAGTTCAGTGCTTGGCACCGGTGCCCCAGGCTCCTCCCAGGGGTGAGCTGCAGGGCACATGGTTTACCTGCCAGAGCCCAGAGGTAGGAAAGCAAACACCATAAATCATCAGGAAGCCCGTGTAAATATTTTATAGCCAGGACAGTAAATAATGCAGCTCTCTGGACACACCTGACCCAGTTTGTCTGTCCCACATCCATCACCTAGGACGCTCTGTCAGGGCCCCTCTCCTTGCCTTGTACTTTTAAACAAATGCTGAGACCCAGTGCTGGGCACCTTCGCATGCACCATCTTCACAGCCTGGCCTTTACTCAGACTGCACCCTGGGCCTGGAGCACCTTTCTCCCTCTTCCTGGACAATTCATCCTCCTTTAGGAGTCACCTCCTCCAGGAAGCCTTCTTTGATTTGCTGGCTCTCCCAGTGCCTGGGCTTCCGTGACCTGGGCTGTGCTCCCCCTGTATGGTCTTCTCCCTGTGACTTGTCTCCTTTCCCTCTCGCCGTCAGCCCCAAGGGACAGTCATCTCCTGGGAGCTGAGTGCAGAGCTTGGCACATAGTAGGCATTGAACAAATAACGTTGAAGGATGGGATGAGTTATCTTGTTTAATCCTTAAAAAGTCTGTGAGACAGGTGTGACTGTGTTGTTTTTACTACTATCCTCACTTTGCAGACAAGCAAACTGAGGCCCAAGTGGCAGTGCTGGGATGACCTCCCACCTTTCTGACCCTGAATCTAATGCTTCTCAATAACCCATCTGAGAATGCACCTCTTCCCCCTGCAGGCGCCCAGCTCCTTGGGTCAGGGGCCCTCTGTTTCTGCTCAGGGAGGCCCTTGGCCTTTGCCACAGTCTCTGCACCCAATGGATGCTAATCCACATGTTTGATGACTGCAAAAGGCGAGGTGGCCGTCAGGGTCTTCTCCTCACATGGAAGAGAATGTGCAGTGAGCTCCTTGGGAGAAGGAAGCCAGGCGAGGGGAGCTGCAACCCCCAGGCCCCAGAGCAGCTCTGAGAAGACACGTGTCTGCGGAGGGTCTCGGGTCCCAGAGGGAGGCAGCTGTGGCAGGTGCCCAGATGCAGCAGGCCCCACGACTCCACACAAAGACACCACACCACTCTGCGGCCGAGTCCCTAACCAGGCCACTGCCCCCTCGCAGGAACCCGAGACACGCAGATGATCCTGCCTGCCTCTCCCCACCCTGTGTCAGGTGCTGAGAAGAAGGACAAAGAAATCAGGGCACAGGCAGAGCACGGTGGGACAGGACAAGGACAGCTTTGCGCAAGAAGCCCTGGCCCGACCCGGCCTCAGTCCTCTGAGGGAGGTGGGCTGCAAAAGGGGGGCGACTGAGCTGTCAGTCCCAGCGGGTTGCCCTCGGCTCCCTGAAGCCGTATCCCTCCAGGCTCAGCGAGAAGTGCTGTGGTGGATTAGCGATGTCTGCCACAAGCACAGACGGGTGGGGGCGCAGACTCCCACCTCAGAATTTGCCACCCTTCCTGTCACCTCTTCTCAGCCCTCAGCACAGAGGAGGAACTAAGTAAAGGTTCACAGGTTCACTCTTGGTTCCTAACAAGGTCAGGGCAGTCAGTTGGCGTTGCCATTTGTGGAGCAGGAAACATGAACCCATGGCCTCTTTACTATTGTATTTGCAAAAGCCAGAAAGGGAACGGGGAGAAGAGAATGGGAATGAATGACAGGAGCAAGTGAGAAGTGTGGTGCCCGGAAGGGCTCCCTGGCAGAGCAAACTGAGACCCTGGGCCAAGGGCCAAGGGAAGGCAGGGCTCTGCCCTCAGCAGTCTGCAAGAACCAGGAGTTTTCCAAGGCAGACTCCAGAGATCAGCTTTGGCCAGGCCCAGGCACAAAGGCCTGGTGCTACAGGAGGCCAGGCCTAAGCCGTCCGTGCCTGGCGGACTCAGGCAAACACACTGGGCCCAGGACAGTGTGACGGACATGGAGTCCTCGGTGGAACCCCTGACCTCCCACAGCTTCCCAGGCCATGGGTGCTGGAGCAGGCAGGGAAAGCAGGGTGCTCCTCCAGGGCTGAGGAACCTGGGCAGGCTGAGAAACCCAGGGGAGATGGCAGGGCCAGGTTGAGAGGGCCGACTGTGGGGCAGCCGGCGGGTGGACGCCTACTCTCGTCCTCTTGGGTGTCCACCCCATGAGGCCACATAGTCAGGGCCTGTACAAGCCTCCACAGCTGGGAAATGAGCCTCCAGAGGGAGACTCTGTCCTTCCTGATGTAGCCACACCATCACTGTCAGACTTCACCCGGCCAGTTCCCAGCTGTCCCGGCCCTGCTCCTGTGGCTTTGGAGGCAGCCTGGCTTGGTGGTTGTGAACTCTGGCCTGGAATTCAGAGCAGTCTTGGGTGTGAGGCTCGTTTTGGCCACCACCTGGCCATGTGACAATGGTGTGTCATTTAGCCTCCCTGGGCCTCAGTCTCCCCTCCTATAAAGTGGGGCTGATAGTGGTACCCACGCGGTAAGGGCTTGGTGGGAAGCCAGTGAGTTAAAGAACAGCAAGTGTTAGTTCAGGGCCTGGTGAGTGGTGGGCACTTGCTGTGTGAGAGCTGGAATTACCATTCTTCATTTGAGGCTAATCTGAGACAAATTCACATTGTCCACATCCTCTGCAAAGTCCGAATTCTACCTGGATCCCCAGGGGACCCCTTCCAGTATTGGTAGGCATATAGGCTGGTGGAAGGCCCCGGAACTGGGAACTTGGGATGCCCTGAACTGGAAGGCCTGGGGCTGAGCAAGATGGGGTGGGCAGGGCCTGCCTGCAGCCCTGGGGTCCCTGGGCTTGCTGAGCTCTGGGCTCTGGGCAGAGTCGGCCATCCAGGCCACCTATCATTACCTTCTGGCAGGGCTCTGCGGCCCTGGGCAGGAGTAGCAATTGTCAAGTTTTATTTTGATGCCTGGACAGCGCCCTTGGGCAGCCCAACACCAGCTGGCCACAGAGAAAGGTTGAGTGTGTTGGGGAGGAGGCCCTTCCCGGGAGGCTGACCTCTGCGTGCAGGGTCAAGGGTTCAGGATCCTGCAGTCTCTATGGACCCACCTCTGCCCAGGCTCTGGGGGCAGAGGCTGCTCTGGGGAGCCTGGGGCTGCTGGTAAAGCCATTGGGGAGCATTATAGGGCCTCTCGGACACAGTGTGAAGCCGGAGTGTGGAGCAGGCAGGAGGAGCAGGGGACTCACAGCCGTCTCCCATCCTTGCCGTCCTCCCCTCTGTCCCCTTCCCTCAGCCACCCGGGCCTTGGAATTGTTCAGGAAGATGCTGGCATGATTTCCATGGGGACGGCTTGGAGTGAGGGTGCCTCAAGGGCAGACCCTGAACCTGAGCCAACCCTGGAGTCCACGCACCCTGGCTGGCTGGAACCTGGCCGTCTCTGGCCCTCCCGCGTGCACTTGCACTCCCACACCCTCCGCCCTGTGGCCCCCGTCCCAGACCTCTCCCACACAAGAGTGCATGCACACTGAGCCAGCCTGCATCCCCGGGCGGATGAAGGAAGTACTGGCGACTTCCCACGCCAAACTTCCCCATCCTGAAGCAGTGAGAGGGGAGCTGCTGGAGTCGGGCTGTGGGGGAAAAGATCTGTGTGTGACTGAGTGCTCGCGTGCAGCCATTAGCACAGGCGGGCCGCCCCCGGCTACTTAACCACGCGCTGCCCCTCCTGAATCTTTTGGGCACATGTGCCCTGACTGCACCTTTCTCCCCATGGAAGAGCTGGGGGTCTCTGGATCCTCAGAGGGGCTCCCAGGCACCTGCTTTCCTCTCCCAGGCTGCAGTACTGGGAGCCCCGGTGTCCTGGGCCAACCCCAGCCAGCCTGACTTCAATGGAACCAGCATCCCCCACCCCTCCCAGCCCTTCACCACAGAGAAGCCCAAGGGCCTAGGGAAGACAGCAAACATGTGGTGGACGAATGCTGCTGAGAACTGTCCGGGTACAGGGGTGCCAGGTGGGAAAGCCAGCCTCCACTAAGGCCCTACACTGCACGGGGCCCTCATAGGGTGGGGGCCATGGGTGTGGTGGCACAGGGCGTGATCAGGAGGGGAGGACCAACCCTCCTGGGGGTGACGGTGCCACCAGGGAAGGAACAAAGACATAGAGGGGTCTCAGGCTCAACCCTATGGGCCCCAAGGAAGTCACATGCCAGAACAAGGGCACCAGGGAGCCCAGAGACCCATAGGTGAAGGTACCAGAGTTGACGTGGGCATGTGAAGTGGCCCAGAAGCCCCTGCCCACACCCACACCCTCACCATGAGGCTACTGGTCAGAGTCCTAGGGCTGAGCAAAGGTCAAAAGGCAAAGACTGGCGGAGGCTCCCTGGACTCACGGCCATGTGTCCCTCCCCTGTGGGCAAGCCTCATGCCCATGCAAGAGGCGGTGACCAGCCACGGGTACTCCCTGGGGGCAGAAGCTGGGCACTGGGCAGGTGGAGACCTGGGCTCTGTCTCCACCCCTGCACTGCCAGCACCATTACCAGTGGTGAGAGGCACCCTGGTCTCTGCCCTGTTGGTCCCCAGGCAGCGTGCATATGAGTAACAAAGGGCATGCCCTCCTTTATCTCTTGGGTAGGGTCTTGCAGTAGGTATTCCTGCCTCCCGGGCTTTGTGCCTGACTTTCTGGGCTGCCCTGCGTTGGGAACCCCAGAGGTGTATGGGAGGGAAGCAGAGCCCTGGAGGACAGTGACCCAGGCATGGGTCCCAGGGAGGCAGGAGCCCATCTCTACCTGCAAGAGGAAAGCCGGTGTCTGGCCTCCCGAATCATGCTGGACTCCACCTCCTCCTCTGGTGGGACACGGGCCAAAGTCCAGGCTGCCATCTGGGCCTGGCCCAAGCAGTCTGACCAAACATCTGCCCTGTTCCGGCTTTTAGAAATGTCCTGGCTGCGCCCCTGTCAGAAATAACTGGTAAGCAGAAGTGGCCTCCCACAGCATCCACCCTTTGTACAGGGAAGGGTCAGGGACCTCTGCAGGACAGATGGAAAGCTGGGCCCTGGGTTCCCACCTCAGTCTCCTCTGGCAACTTGTGTGGCCTTGGGCGGGGATTCACCCGAGCCTCAGTTTCCTCAGCTGTGGCGTGGGATCAGAATGCCTGCTCTACCCAAGGGCAGGAAGTTAGGTAGCAATCAGGGGGCTCTCCATGGTGCCTGGGGGAGGCTCCTGGCCAAGGGGTCAAGAGAAGGTGTGGCTGGCAGAACAGCAGGGCCTGATCATCCTAGCGAAAACTTAGTACGTACCATTCTCCTTTGTATAGCAGGACCCTTCAGAAAGTCAGAGGCATGGCAGCGCGAGCCCCGGCCCCGTGGTGCTTGCCCGGCCACCTCCTCGGGCCTGCCCACTGGGGGCCTGTGTAAGCCTTGATGCCGGCACAGCCCCTGACGCACACTCCCCACCGGTCTGCACTCAGCCTAGCGGCTTCACCTTATGCGTACGTGTCCTCAGAAAGACTCAGCGTACCGGGCCCGCTCTCAGCTGCCAAGGTTCCCTCTGAGCAGCGCTCAGCTCAGGCCCCTGCATCAGTGGGGGAGCCTGAGAGTCCAGGCAACCAAAGGCCTGGAAGCCCTTGGGGACAGTTGGTGGTACCAGCCCCCAGGTGAAGCACTATGAGGCAGGTGGGGAAGGGCTGCAGGAGTGACCCGCAGGTGCCCTGGTTGTCCCCTGCCCTCCCTTCTTCCTGGTGGCCCTGCTCACTTTTTTTCAGAGACCTGGGGGCTGAGGGAGGGCCTTGGGCTGGGGCTTGGCAGCTGGTCAGGGATGGGTGGGGGAGCAGAAGGACCATCCCCCAAACCCTGGGTGGAGTCGCCCAGGGATAGAGGGCACATTGCCCGGATGACTGCGATCTACCTGACCTGATACAGGGGTTAGGGAAGACATCCTGAAGGAGGTGGTAACTAAAGTAGGACCTACCTAAAGACTGAGAAGCAGTTAGCTAGGCATGGTGTGCCAAGCACAGGGAACAGTGTGGGCAAAAGCCCAGAGGTGAGCATTGCAGGATGGTGTCTGGTAGGAACTTGCGGAAGTTTCCCTCACTGGAGCTGGGGGGCTGGCAGGGGCTGTACCATGCGGGGTCTGATGGCCGTGTCCCGACTCCCTCCCTTCTCCTGAGATCCATGGCCAGTGTTGGGCTGGGAGCGAGTCCTCCTCCACCTTTTAGGAGGATTGTGTGGCTGCTGCGAGGAGAAAGAATGGTTGGGGTGAGAGGTCCTAAGAAAACTGCAGGTGGTCAGACAGAGATACTGGTGGCCCTGGCCAGGGTGGTAGCAGTAGGGACAAATGAATGGAGCAGTTCCGGACAGGCAAGCGGAGCATGGACATGGAGCAGAAGGCTGCTGGTACACGCCCACCGGGATCCATCCCAGGGGCTGGGAGCCCCTCCTCCCCGCCCCCTCTCAGGGCAGAGTTCACTTCTCTCCCTTAGTACCACAGCTGTGCCGCGCACACCCACACAGCACCCCCATGGTAACTTCTCTGCCACCTGGGGGTGGTAGAGGCCTCCGTGGGGCCTTCTGCTCTAGATGCCAGAGGCTTCATGTGTTATGGAAGGAGGGGCTTGCATTCCAGCGCCCACTGCAGGGAGGCCTGGTGCTGCTGGATTCAGCTGGCCTGCGTCCTCTCCCCACTGATCTAGAGTGCGGGCATAAAGGGCCCTACGTGGGGCCCCTATGAGGGCTTAGACTGTGTGGCCCAGCCCTTGACTCAAATGCCACCCCTATCTGGAAATTCCAGCCTTCTTCCTCCCCTCCTTCCACTGCCCTGGAACGAGTGCCTGGTGCCCACAGGCCCTGAGGGACGGGCCAGGAACTGGCTGTATTTCTAGCCCCAAGGCTGATCATTCCAGCTGCCTAGGCCTGCCCGACAGCCTGGCCACCTGCCTAGCCACTGTGGCCAAAATGGCCACAGCCTGTGCCCACAGAAGCCTGTGGGCTGAGGCAGGGCCCGGGCATGTGAAGGTGGTGGGGTGGGCAGTAGCCTGACACAGAAGCCTGTGGGCTGAGGCAGGGCCCGGGCATGTGAAGGTGGTGGGGTGGGCAGTAGCCTGACACAGAAGCCTGTGGGCAGAGGCAGGGCCCGGGCGTGTGAAGGTGGTGGGGTGGGCAGTAGCCTGACACAGAAGCCTGTGGGCCGAGGCAGGGCCCGGGCGTGTGAAGGTGGTGGGGTGGGCAATAGCCTGACACAGAAGCCTGTGGGCCGAGGCAGGGCCCGGGCGTGTGAAGGTGGTGGGGTGGGCAGTAGCCTGACACAGAAGCCTGTGGGCAGAGGCAGGGCCCGGGCGTGTGAAGGTGGTGGGGTGGGCAGTAGCCTCCTCCCCTGCAGACCTCTGCCTTTGCCCACCACAAGCTGCTGGGCGCTGGGGACGGGGCATGTCTCTGCTGAGGGAATTCACAGTCTGGGGAGATGGACATGAACAGTCCAGCTGCCTGCAGCCAGCCTGTGCCTCTGGGGCCCTCCAGCCCCAGGTGTGGCATTTCCCCACCATGTTGCCCCAAGGTCATGGCCCTCACCTGCCCCTTCCCCAGGGCCTGAGGCTGCAATCCCTGCTTGTGACCATCTTGCTCACCTGAGGCATGACTGCAGGTTGGAGCTTGTCCCAGCTTCCCTTTCCACACACACTGCCCCCAGCAGGACCCCCCAGGCTCAGCCACCTCCAGCACTTGCCAGGCACACCATCCCAGCTGGCCTTGGCCTCCTGCTCCAGAAACATGAGCCCACTCTCCCTTGGTCAGGCCAGTGCCCTGGTGTCATGGGGACGCTCCTGGCGGCCAAAGCTTCAGGGACAAGGGTGGTGATACAGAGAAGCAGAGACAGAGGGAGTGAGGGGCAGAGAGGACAGGACAAGGACCAGCTCTTGCAGGGATCCCATCAGGAACTCCATCCTGTCCTCGGCCAGGCAGACCCCAGGGACAGAGGCGGGTCCAGGCCTTTTCCAGTTTGCTGGGCTGAGTCCTGGACTTCCTGTGAGGGCCTGGGGGGCCCCAGGGCTCATGGCCTCTGGGTAGGGTAAGGGCTACAAGGGTCAGGGTGCCGGGGTGAGAGTCTGAACGCTGCCCAGGGCTGCCCCGAAGGGCTCATTTCCGTGGAAAGGACCACGACTGGGTGGCTGCTGGGGGCCCAGACCTGCTTGGGGATTTATGCCTCACGTCATGAGCGGCCATTGAGGGCTCTCCCACAGCGGACAGCCTGTGACTTGGCAAAGTGACCATACCTGTACCCTTGGCTAGTGTGAGCTGAGCCCTCACCAGGTGTCCCCCCTAGCAGGGGTTCCGCACACACTCTCTCATTCAGCCTCTACATGGGCCTGTCATCAGCCCTTTCACAGCTGAGAACTCAAGACCAGAGAGGTGTGGTCACCTGGCCAGAGTCATACAGTCAGCAGGTGACAGCCAACGCTTGCTCCCAAGTGGCAGCAGGCCCTTCTCAGGTGAGTCCTGGACAGGCTTTGGGGGCACAGAGGCAAGCTTGTCCAGACCCTGCCCTAACCCACCCACTCCCTTCCTCTGCCCTCACCAGTGTGTCTGCACAGCCTCTGCCCCTCTACCCCTTTCTGAGAACATCGTGCTTCTCCTTAGAGTCCCCAGAGGAGAAAGATTGGCTGAGGCCAGAGTATGCTCACAGGCCCTGAGCTCGAGTGTGCATGATCCTGAGGGCCAGGAATGGCTTCCTGGTGGCTGATTTAAATCCTTCCTCCTGCAACATTAGCCCTGCTCTGAAGCAGTGGTTCTCAACAGGGGGTGATTGCCCCCTCAGGGAGCATTTGGCAGGGTCTAGAGACATTTTAACCTAGTCACAACTTGGATAGGTGTGCTACCGACATCTAGCAGGTAGAGACCAGGGAAGCTGCCCAATACCCCAGAATGCACAGGACGGTCCCACAGCACAGAACGACCTGGCCCCATGGTCAGTGGTGCTGAGACTGAGAACCCCTGCTGTCAAACATGGGCTTTGGAGCCAAGAAGACATCGGATTGAATCCTGCCTCTGCCATTACTAGCTGTGTACCCTTGGGAAAGTCTCTTAACTTCTCTTAGAGGCTGTCCACTCATCCCTAAAAATGGCACGAATGGTGGTCTTCCCCTTACAGGGTCCTGAGGACTGCCTGAGTGGCACACATCCAATACAAAGCCCAGGGCCTGGCACCAGAGAACCTCCATCAGCGATGGTTCTTCTTTCCATTTCGCCGGGGGAACCTAGGGCATGGGTGCTAGGGGCTGGTAGCTCCCCAAGGGTCAGCCCTTCCTAGCCCTCCCTCCAGTGGTCCTGGCACAGGGTGGCCCTATCATTGATGTTGAGCGAGAAGCAGGGTTGGCCACTGTGGACCTGGAGGGAGGAGCCAGAAGGAAACTTGATCCTAGGTGGGCAAAAGTCACCTGAAGCTCACCTAGCTCACCCTTCCCTGCAGCCCAACCCCAGGGAAGCCATGGGATGGGGTCAGCCAGGACCAGGACGCAAAACACACTAATGAATACAGTCCCTTAGCTTAGGGAAGGGCCATGGGTTCACAGTCGGACATCAGGCAGAAGTGGCATTTGGGCGGCCACACCAAGACAGGTTGGAGATATGGGGGTAGGTGGGGAACAACATTTGGGCCCAGGAAACAGCATGTTCAAAGATACGCTTGAAGAGGTAAGGCACAAGGCCTATTTCCATATGATAGCATGCTGTGGCCAGAGGGGTCCAGCTTAGTGGAAGGAGCCTACCCCATTGGGATAGGAGACAGGCATCAGAACTGGAAACCTGGACATTACTGGTTTTCAAACTGGGTCCTTCCTGGGTGTAGGGCACCAGTTCCCCACCCTCCTGGTGGTGGGAAGATTCATTATGACGTTCCTCTTTCCAGCCAGGAAAGCTTCCTCCCCACACTTAAAACAGAATTCCAGGATACACATCTCTGCCAGGGCATACCATCCCTGGAGGTCTCACCCCCTCCCCAACCCTGCAACCCACCTGGTCTGGTCCCTTGTCCCCACCCATCTTTCCCAACCCACAGTTCTCCCACCTGAGCAATATGGCAGCCCCTCTGCCCACGTCTAGCCCTTCTCTTCTCCGGCAGCCCCTCTGGCCTGTCCACTCCCCCAGGAGCCCACTGTATTCTAACAGCTGTTGCCCCTGATCCTCGAGAAGACCCAAGTCCTAGTCATGGTCTCTCTGCCATGGGACCCCTGTCAACCCAGGCCTCCTCAGGGACTGATCACATTTCCATCCCTTCCGCATCAGCTGGGAAGAGCTGTTGAGGAAGACTCTCCCCATCCCCTCTAGGTGTTCCTGCAGGAGGCCTGGGACCCGAAACTCTCTTCTTTGCCCCTAGAAGATGACACGTCTTAGGATTATTAGCCATCACTTTGGCTTGAGGAGCTTCCCGGGCAAGGGAACAGACTCTCTGGGCCCCACTCTACCCCCAGACTTTAGGCCCGGAGGATACCCAGTGAATGAATGAATGAGTTATAACTGACAACCAAGTTCCAAGTCTGGAGAGGAAGCTCAGGCGCCTGCCAGGGTAAATGCGGAGCTCTGGACAGTGGGGGCAGCAGAGCGGAAGACTGGAATTTGGGGTAGGGGCTGCTCCCAGGATAGCCCGGCCAGCAGCGGGGGAACAGCTGCAGCCTCCCGCCCTGGAGTCTTCCCAGCTCCTCTAGAGCAAGACCGGGGCCAGCCAGCCGGCCTGGCGGCGGGCACTGAGCCCTGCCGCGTCCGCACTCCAGCCAACAGGAAGAGAAAGAGCGAGGCCGGGCGAGGCTGGCCAGCTGGCGGGTGGGGAGTCCCAGGCGTGGGCGCAGGGAGCCGGGGAACCCCCGCGGGCGCCTCCTCGGGCTCCGGGCGCGGGGCTAGGGTGGGGAGGGCGCCCCCCGGGCCTCGGCGCCCTCCTCCGCGGAGCGGACGCCTTTTGAGCGCCGGTGCGCGCTCTCCGGCGGGCCAGGAGGAGTAGCGCGGGGACCGAACGCCCGATCGCACTGCCGCCCCACTCCGGGCCTGGCCCGGGACCCCGCTGGGCCTGCGGGCGGGGCCTGGGGGCGGGGCCGGCCGGCACCTGGGTGAGGTCTCGCCCCGCCCCCTGGCACTTCCGTGTGCAGCAGCGCGCCCGCGGGAGGCGGTGGCGCCGGTCCCCGAGAGTCCCCCAGCTGCGCCCGCCGCGCGCCCGGCGCTCAGGCGGCTCCTCCCGGCCACCGGGCCCGTCCCGGTCGGTCCACTCCGCCCCAGATCGCACGGACCCGGACCGAGCGCCGCGACCCTGCCCCTGGCCCCTCGCGGAGGTGAGTGCTGGCCGGGACCCCGAGGGCGCCTCGGCCCCGCAGCGCTCCCGTTCCTGCTCCGAAACCGAGGAACGGAGCGGCGGCCAGCCGGGGCCCCCGCTCCGGGACCGCCAATCCTCTCCCCCCGCCGCCGCCGGCTTCTCCTTGGCTGCGGGGCCGGCCCCCGCCCGACCGCCCGGCTCCTGCCCGCCCGTGCCCCCAGGGCCCGGGGCTGCCGTCCCGCGCCAGTCCCGGGGCCTCCGACCGACCATCGTCCCCACACTCCCCGCCGCGTCCCGGTCCTTCCCTCGGGGCTGGACCGGTCAGCCCATCGTCCCCACCGCTGCGCCTCCGGGGCCGGACTCCGGGCCCACGCCCCACGTCCCCCGCCGCCGGGGCCACGCCAGGTCGCCCGCTCCGGGGTCCCTGCCGGGCCGGCACGGCGCCTCCTCTCGGCTCTCCCTTCTTTCAGTCCCGGTCTCTCCCAGTGTCCGGGCTGGGCGTGGCTCCAGTCTGTACCCCCCTCCCGCCCCGCCTCTGTTCCCCCAGAACCCCGTCCCCCGTGGCCCCTTCCAGGTCGCGTCAGTCACGCCCCCACCCCACCCCCAGACCGACACCACCCCCCGCGGGGCCCAGCAGGTGAGGGGAGGGGTGGCGAGCCGGGATGGGAAGCAGGAGGTGGGACGTCAGAACTGCCCCTTTCCCTGACTGCCCCCTTGTGGGGGAGGGGAGCGCCCCACCGAGCCCTGCACGGCAACCTGGTCTGAAGGATTTGGTGAGTGGGGGGATGTCCCCTCCTCTCTGGCCCCTACCCTGCATGCATGGACCCTGTCCCCCTCCATGCTGAGTCGCCAGTATTAGGCGTGTAGAGATACTCTGTGTCAGGGTCTCCTTGTGTGTTTTTTGCCGCTTTGTCTGGGACTCAGCCCTGGTGTCCTTTCCCACATGTGTGACTTGCCTGTGTATATGTCTTTTTGGGTGTCCTGAGCTGTCCGTGCTTTCGCAGCTGTGGGTGGACTAAGTCTTGGTGTGTCCTTTGTCATCAGGCTCTCCTCTCTGTGTTAGGGGGGCCTGTGTGTCTTTTTGTGCCGAGAGGGTCCTATGTTGCACATGGAGTGTGTACACTGGCCGTGAGCACATTTGAGCTGTTGATTGTGGGAGCCTGTGGTGTTAGTGTCAGCCCACCCGGCTGGTGTGTGAGTGTGCGTGTGTGCACGCTCCCTTGTTCTTCCTCTCTGTCTGCCACTGAGCCGCTGTGACTAGGCTGATCTGGGCCCTGGGGTTTCCTTGTTCCTGCTGTGGACCGAGCTGGGCGTGGTGGACAGGCTGGTGTGTGTGTGTGTGTGTGTGTGTGTGTGTGTGTGTGTGTGTGTGACTGTGTGAGATGTGAGGCGTTGGACAGCTGTCTGTACCTGACTGTAGGTGGTGAGGGATCTGCTGTGTGACAGGGCTGGGGGCAGGCTGGCCGTGTGAGGGATGACTGGTGGGACGCTCACAGTCTGACTATATGAAACTGAGTGTGTGCCCTGGGGGCGTCGCTGCTCATGGGGAACCGAGAGTGTTTGGTGTGGGAGCCTGAGGGGTACAACAAGGTGTGTGGTGCCTGCTCCCTGGGGACGGTGACAGCGCCCATGCTCAGCGTGGGCGGCTGAGGGTGTGGCCGGGCTCCTGGGGACATGGGCAAGGGCTTTATCCCGCCCCTTCCTCTTCCCCACCAAGTCAGCAGACCCCAGAGGGCAAGTCTCGAGGTTTTTGTGGTATTGTGACCAAGGCCTAGGGCTCTGGGCCAGAAAGACTTGGCCTTCATACTTGGCCTTCCAAGGCTGGGTTTCTTTATCTGCAGAATGGAGAAAGTTGTGTCATTAGGGGTCCTGTGTCACAGGTCCTTTAGCACAAGCTTGGCCCATACTCAGAGCTCAGTGTATGCTTAGTCCTATTTAGTGACCTCTCACAGGGTCCCCATTCTCCTGGGAGGTAGGCTAATAAAAGCCCAGAGAGTCCCCAACCCAGTTTCCTGCCTGCCATGTGTCTGTCGCCCCCTCTCATCCCTTTGACCGGACTGCTTGTGGAAGGGTAGACAGCGACAGACGCCACAGCATCCAACCTCGGCAGCAGTGGGGGGAGTCATGGGGGCCAGGGGGTGATGCCAGGCTGTGGTTGTAGGGCACTGACCCCGTTTAGCTGGCACAGCTAATTGGAGTTTAACTTAAAATTAGAAACTGCTTAAGGTACAGACAGAAAGATAAAACCTAAGGATGCCTCAGCCCCCAGGGAGTGGTGATGGGGTCTGCAGCTGGAGGAGCGACTCACATCTCGGGAGGGGACTCTTGTGGAGGCCTGGCCTGGCTGCAGAAACAGTGTTCAGGCCTTTCAGGCAGGAGACCTGGGACACCCTGCTGCCTTTGCCACTCGTTCCTTCTAGGACCTCTCTGGGCCTCCGTTTTTTCAGCTGTATAATGAGCACGACAGTCATGCGAGGATCACCTGGGTCCAGCGCAGGAGCTGGAATGCCACGTCATTGGAGCCTTGGAACCCCCAGGGAGATGTGTTCCCCATTTTAAAGATGAGACAAACTAAGGCTCAAAGGAATTGCCCCAGGACTCCCAAAGGTTCCCAAGCCACAGGGCAACCTCTTACAGAGAGCAGGATCAGGAACAGCTTTCTTGCGCCATCCATATCCAGGAAACATTCCAAGGGCTGAGACACAGTGTCCTGACCCCTATCATGGAGTGGACACATAGCCAGCGCCCTGGGAGAGCTGGGCCCAACACCCCGTCTCACAGAATAGAAAGCCAGGTCCAAAAAGGCTGAAGTCTCAGGCCGAGAAGGCTGAGCCAGGCCTGTGCTGCTCTGCTGGGCTGACTGCTGGGGACAGCCTGTGTGGTGGCACCTTCCAGCTCAGCTTGGCCCAGGTGAGGGTGGCAGGCCTACTTCTCCTGGTGGTTTTTGTGTGGTCATGGCTGTAGGAGCAAGGACTCAGGGCAAGGGGGAGCTGGGAGCCCCAGGTAAGACTTGGCCCTCTTAGGTGGGCAGGGGGCTGGGTGGCCCTCCCCTTGGGCTCCTCCCCTCCTGCCCTGCGACTCGCTAGAGTTGGGGGCAGGGCAGGTAGAATTCTTGGTCTGGCTGTGGGGCTGGGACCCAAAGGGCTCCCTGCCTGGAGCTGGCTTCTGGAACTGGCCTGTGGCCCAGGGAGCCTTGGAGCTCAGAGGCTTGGGGCCCACTGGTGGTTTGGGGCGAGGAGTGGTGGCACTTTGTTGGCCAGTTAGAAGGTGGTGTGTGAACCAAGTGTGGAGGGCGGACGTGTCAGCTTTTCCAGGGCCCTTATGCTTGCTTTAGGCTGTCCTCATCATCACGCAGGGAAACTGAGGTTTGCCCAGGCCCCACAGTAGGTGCCCACGGAGTTGGGAGTGGACTGAGGTCTCCCAGCTCCTGGCATGGCCAACCTCTCTTCCATGCCCCAGCTTCCCCATTCCCCCACCCAGCCCCCAGATTCAGGGTGAGCTGGGCAGAGCCTCTAAGGAAGGCTGGGGAAGGCTGCACTCTCTGAGGCCCCCTATAAAGCTAGAAACTCCTTCCTTCGGGGCCTCCTTCAGCCTCCATTGCAATGAGAACAGCTCTGTGAGTTACCCATTGAGGGTCCAAAGTCCAGTGAACAGGATTCTGAGGCATGTGTGTGCTGGTGGGGGGCGGTGTGCTGAGGGCACCTGGAACCTAGAGAGGGCTGGCAAGGTGGTGTTTCCTCCAGGAATCCTCCCTGGTCAGCCTCCTGCTCCTACCCTACTGGCTGTCAGGCACCTTTAAGTCTAGGGACGAATAGACAGTGGGAGCTGGGCCCCTGAACCTCAGTCTGGGGAGGAGTGGGGGAGCCGGAGGTCAGGGCCCTCACTTCTCAGGTAGTACGGCCTGAGCAAGGGCAGGATCTATACAACCTACCCCAAACCCGGTGGGGGGGAGGTGCTCTGTCCTCACCTGGCTGGGGGCCTCTGCTTCCTGAGGTCAGGGGGCTGTCCCCTCCCAGCAATGAGCCTCATCCCCTAAGAAGTTCAATTTATGTGCCTTGGAGCCAGCCCACTTGCAGCTCTCAGACCTCACCTCCCTAGCTGGCAGACATATGCTCACCCAGTGCAGACACCTGAACTGCACCCAGCAGCCATGCCTGCAGACCCATGAGAGCCTTGTGCACACACTACACACATGAACGCATGCACACAGGCATGTTCAAACATGTACGCAGATGCTCACCCAGTCACCAGTGCACCCAGACGCCTGCCCACACACACCACAGTGCCCATTCTGGGTCAGAAAGGGGGGTTCTTGGGGTCACAGCCCAGCCTGCGTCTGGCACTGCGGGTGAGGTCTGAGGTGTGGCTGTGACCACAGGTACTCCAGAGGGCTGGGCCACCTGAAAGGTGGGCTTTGCCCAGGACTCACCCCAGCTACCCTGCCCTTCTGGGCCAGTCCCCCACCCCATCCATTAACCAGTGGTCAGCATTTGGGGGGAGTGTGCATGAGTATGGGGGAGGGGCCAGCTGCACAGCACCGTTTGTGGCTGCCGCCACAGAGGAGGAAGTGGGCTGCCTGTGGCCATGGGGCCAAGGTGCTTGCAGGTGGGCAGGGTCCTGTCAGCAAGACTGTCTCCTGCAGCGTCCATGCCGGTAGAAGTGGAGCTGCTAGGTTCTGGGACTGGGACAGGCAGGGTACTTCTACTGAGGTGGTCTGTGCACTTTCCAGGGCCTTGGCCCAAGGGAGAGGCCCATGCCTCTGAGGTGTTTCCGGAGGCTCACTTCCGCTGGCTGCCCAGGAAGTGGTTTCAGAGCGAGACTGACCAGCTCCCTCATTGGCTTGCCCCGTCCTGGCCTCGCCTGTGAGGGGAGCAGCATCTGGCCAGTGGATTCGGCCACCTGACCATGTTCTCCACTCCCGGGCTGGCCAGGCCTCCAGGGAGGCTCAGCGAAGTTGGATGTGGCCCCAGAGCTCTAGGCTCAGAGTTTTAGCTCTGGTGGGCATGGCCCCCTCACGGGTGAGTGGTGACAGCTGGGCTGCATCTCTGGGCTTAGGCAGCTCCAAGCAGCTGTGTGAATAGACCTGGGCAAGTGGCTTTGATGCTCAGTGCCTCAGTTTCCCCTCTGAGCAGTGAGACAATAATAGCATGCATCTTTATGGAATTGTGCCGGAAACAACAGATAACGTATGCAGAGTAGCTAGCGTGGTGCCTGGCGCATTGTTCGTGTTTAAGGAGTGGGAACTGTAGTTATGTAAAGCACTGGGTTCTGATAACTGCTCACAACCCAGCAGGCGGTGCATATGAAGGGGTTATTACTGTCTGCGGGCCTGGGCACTGGCCCAGTGTCACAGGGCCGGGTGGCAGCCAGATCTCCAGCTTCTCTTCCCCCCGAGTCTGGGCCGCAGGGGTGGGGGGAGGCAGGAGGCCCGTAGTCCTCGGAGGAGGGGAGCTCTGGGGTGGGGCAGCTGTGCCCACTTGGCAGCCCAGCCCCTCCTGCTTGTTCCCCCCTCACTTCCTTTCAAAGGGAGAAAAATAGATCTCATGGCAAATGCAAGCAGGGAAGAGAAGGCGGGCCACAGCTGCCTGCTGCCCCCTTAGGTCTCCCTGCGGCTCCTTCCCCTGCTCGGGCCCCCCACAGGACACTGGGCTTGGAGCAGCCAAGGCTGGCGATGGGGGTGGATGGTGAGCCCTCCTGCCAGCCCGCCCACCCTTTGGACCCCTGGAGTCAGCTTTTGGGCTTGGGAAGGGGGTGGACATGTGGGCTGATGGAGGCTGGAAGAGTGGCTGGAGCTAGAAGTGCCCCCGGTACACATACATCCATACTTGTATCCTTGACATGTGGCACCTGGTGGCAGGGACCTGCCCATCCCTGTCCCCGTAGAAGGTCCGCCAGTGAGGGCAGTGGTGGTGTCGTGGGGGGGCTGGGGGGCTGGGGGGCTGCGGAGTCGCAGGGGCGCGGGCTGGAGCGTGAGTGAGGGCATCCTGAAGGTTCAGGAGCAAGACCTCTGCAGGCGTCGGGCGCACCTGCAAATCCTCGCTTGGTATTGCTCTCTGGGTGCTCTTGAGCCGGGGCTGGGCCGTTTTGGACCTCGGGTGTCTCAGCTGTGAAGTGGGAAGGAACTTGGCTTTCAGGGAACCAAAAAGAGCCATTGCGGCTGGACAGAGGTGTGAGGGAGGGCAGCCGCTGGGGTGGGCATGGAGGCAGTGGGAGTGGGCTGGGGGCCAGGCCAAGAGAGGAGTCTGGGCTCATCGGAAGGGAAATGGGAAACACTGGGGACCGGCTTTACTGTCTTAAAAGACACGCCCAGTGGTGGGGGCAGAGGACCTGTGGGGCCACAGCAGAGGCTGGCGCGTGTGAGCAGGCGGTGCCGAGCCCAGGGGGGTGGCTGTGCCAGGATGGGGCGGTGGGGGAGAGAAGACAGGCCTTCAGGACAGACTGCAGAGGCGGGGGGGGGGACAGAAGTGACCCCGTGTCGGCCTGATTCCAGGGGAGCACCGGCCTGGCTGGAGATGGGCACTGGCAGGGGCACATCAGGAGGCCTAGTCCGGGCACTTTTGAGCATCTCTAGAGCGTGTGAGGTTGGAGAGATGGGTGGGTGCAGGAGCCAGGAGTTGAGGAGGGTCTGGGCGGAAAGTGGAGATGTGGGAGTCGACAGGCAGCTTAGGAGAACCCGGACTAGGGATGAGGGTCCAGGCTTTGGTGGGGTAGGTCGAGAGGCCCTTGGGTTCAGGGCCAGGATGGCTGTCCTCAAAGGTCCCTGTCAAGGTCCCTCGGAGGGCAGGCTGTGGTGGCTGAGCTGCTGTTTTCACAACAGCCCCGGAAGCTTTGGATCATGTCTATGGCTGCATGGGGTAAACAGGCGAGGAGCGGCCAGTTGCCAGAGCCACTGGATCTGAGGTCCGCTTGGTGTGGGCTGCCGGGCCTGGGCTGCCCGGGGTGGGGTGGGCTGGGAGAGGTGGAGGATCGCAGGATCTTCTGGTACCAGGGCTAGAGAAAGCTTCCAGGTCCCCACTGTCCAGATAGGGAGACGGAGGCCCCGAAGAACAGCCCTAGCCTGGCCTGTTCTCTTCAGGAGGCAGCAGATGCGAGCAGGGACCACGGGATGGGATGGCGTGAGAGCACCCCGGCGCCCACTGACCCAAGGAAGTTCTGAGTCCCCTAAGGTTCCAGGACAGCTGGGAGTGGGGGGTGGGGCGGGGGGCGGGGCCAGGTGTGAGGATGGCAGCGGTGGTAAGGGTGGTGAGGGCAGCTTCTGGGCGCCGGGTCCCACACTCAGCACAACCCCAAGCAGGGCAAGGTCATCTCAGCATCCTGGCCAAGCTGGCCGGCACCCTGGGCAGACCAGACCTGAGCTAGACCTGTCCACCCCGCATCCAGGCTGCTCTGGAGCCCCGGGCACCCCTGTCCTGCCTCTCTCCCTGCTTTCTCCAGCTCCCTAAAGCAGGGCAGCCCTGCTAACTTCGTGAGGACACATGGCAAAAGACTTAAGTGGCCATCTTACTTTTTCCCAAACATAAAGATTGTCATCCACAATGAGGAAAATTGAAGGGACGAGGAGGATGCTTCTGTGGGGATACAGAAGACAGGCCGAGGCGAGGACCTGGGGCCCCATCCCGTGGGGCTGGCAGAGGATCCGTCCCCACCCCCCTCATGTCGCTGGAGGCCGGATGGGCCATGCCAGGCTAGGACAGGAGGGCCCCTCTCTGGCCCCCTGCCCTGATGGCTTCACAGCTTTGGGCGGAGTGTGGGGCGGAGTGCGCCGTCTCTCTGTCAAGTTCTCCCAGTGTGCGCTCTGTGGAGGTCATGTGTGGGGTGCCCCGTGTGGCTGTCCCCCTACACAGGTGCAAGTCCCCCTTTCTGTGCACCAAGCCTGTGACTGCCACTTGTGGCCCAGCCTCGTCCTCAGCCTCTGCTGACTTCCCCTCAGATAGGTGGGGGCGTGCCTCACGGGCCTACTCCTTCCCTTGCACACTTTGGACTTTGCTCTGCGCCAGGAGGGACTTTCTCCACCTTCCCTGGGTGGGGAGGCCCAGCCTGCCTGACACTCCACTGCCCCTCCCTGCCCGCTCCCGTTGTGCCCCAGGGGCTCCGGTGGAAAGAGCAGTGTTGTACTTTCCTGGTACCTGACCCTAGTCAGGCGTGTGGGGTCGTTCCAGGCTTGCGAGGGGCTCTCTGTGCCCATGTGCATGGACTCTGCCTTTGCACCCTGTGTGCACGCAGTCTGTGTGGGTGCATATGCGCAGGTGTGCATGTCCTCTTGGGCCGGGATGTCTGCCAACACGTGAGAGCTGGCGTGTGGGGGTGTGTTTCTCTGGCTGTGTGTCACCAAGTGCCTGTGGTTACAACCATGTGTGTGTGTCCAGCAGCAGGCAGGGCTCTCTGTGTGGAGCTGTATGTTTGGGTTGGTGAGTGGGCCTGTGTGTGCACATGGGTGTGGTTATTCTGGGAGAGGCCTTGATGTGCCCCCAACCCCAGCTCCTCACAGAGGCCACCTTGTCCTCAGGCCTGCCATGAAGGGGCCTTTGTTCCTCCCTCAGGGGGGCCTGGATCCCTCCATCTGGCTGAGCCCAGGGCTTCCCCAGTCCTCAGGCTAGCTGAGACACGCGGCCTGCAGCTGGTATGGACTTTGCTCCCAAGGGGGAGACCCTTCCAGATCCCCTGGCCCCTATCCTTCCCCAGTCCCTCTCTCTCCCTCTTCCGCGTGCTGTCCGGGTGGCTGTCATAGCCTCCTCTGTAATCATGTATTTATGTGACTGTCCCCCACCAGGCTGTGAGTCCATGACGACACGGTGTGTCTTGTCACCATGGTGCCTGGGCTGGGCCTCCGGGACCTACAGCCCCCACCTGTCATGCCCAGAACCAGGTTGCCATGTGCAGGTGTTTTCCTGGGGAGAGGGCCCAGGGCCTTGGTTTTCAGGGTGTTGCCACCCTTTTGCAGGTGCAAAACTTTTAATCTCGCCTCTTGGGCCTCACCTCTGATTCTCATCAGATTCCAGAGGGCTGGGTTGGGCCTCCCTGTGTGAAATTTGGATTTCCGTGGGACAGATGTGTGGCCAGGGTGAAGAAGGCTGAGCTAGAGGCAGAGATGCCGCTCAGACCACAGACCCGGGTCCTCGCGTCAGCACAGTCCCAGACCCCTGCACGCGGTCGCTGAGGAGGAGGTGCTAGTCCTGGCGGGGAGCAGGTGCTCCGGGACTTGGCCGGGATCTGAGACCATACCTGGTCCTCGCAGGACAGGGGGGGTGTATGGGGGCTGGGGCATGGGGCCTGGGGGAGGACTTGGAAGGGTCTTGCCCACCCTTCCCCACTTCTGCCTCCTGCTCTTCTTGCTGAGCCTGTTTCCCGGGTTGTAAACCCCTGTGGCCTTCTTGACTTGTTTCTATCTGGGAAGACGGTCTGAAGGGGCCAGCCTCCCTGCCAAGCTGCTGTCCTCCTGCCTGCTCAGCCCAGCAGCTTCCACCACGCCTGGCCCCCTGCCCTGCTGCAACTCCGCTAGGCCCAGGCCTGCTCCCTCCTGCTCACGCTGCTTCCCTCCGGCCGGCCGCTGGGCCTTGGTCCGCTTTACTCCTTCCTCCTTCATTCGCCCCCAAGGCCACCGGTCTGGATCTTGAACTCCCACCAGGCAGGGTCTGCCTTCCCCTCTGCACAAAGACGAGATGGACATATCGGTCTCCAAAGGCTCGTCTTTCCAGGCTATTTTGGCTTGATGGGTCTTATTTTTTCAATTTAACACAGTTATTACTGAACAAGTTGAATGAGACTGTGGGAGGAAAATGAGAAAATACATTCCTGTTCCTGAGGGCACCCTTCCAACCACGGCCCCACCCTTCCCTCTCTGTGGCCACTACACGTGCATGCGCAACACGCCTACGTGTCCTCTGTGGCCCAGGAGCTTCGACCCTCACGGTCACTCTGGTCATCTTGAGGTTGGCTGTTGCCTGTTGCCCTGGACTGAGGGGAGCAGGTTTTCTTTGCCTGGAGGAAGTGACCTGTGTGCACTGGCCTGGCCCAGTACCACCTTTCCTTACCTCTAGGCTGCTGGTCTGGGCAGGGAGGGGAGGAGGCCCTCATCCCCTGTGATCTAGTACAGCTAAGCCTTCCCCAGGGCGTGAGAACTGGAGGAAGGCCCACAAGCCTGGGACAGGAGGGCGTCTTCAAGGTCAAGCCCAGGACCAGCCTGGAGGAGGTTGGGTAGATAGACTCCAGTCAAGCCTGTTTCCCCCCTCCTTGCTATGGAGGTGTGCTTATGATTATTGCTCCTGCCACTTGGCACATTTATCTGTCTGCCTCTGCTCCCTTTCCCTTTGCCTCTGCTCCCCAACACAGCATATTAGAAAGAGCGTGGGCTGCAGTGTCAATAGCCTGGATTCAAATCTTTCTTCTGGCGCTTACTGGCTGTGTGATCTTGGGCAAGTCACTGAAGCTCTCTGAGCCTGTTTCTTCATTAGTAAAATACCCACCTTCCAGGCCTGCACAAGGATAAAGAGAGCTAATGCCATCTCATGGCTACTCTGCATGTGTGGGCCTCAGAGAAGGACAATCCTTCGTGTAAGTGGGGCGCTGAGATTCACACTCAGACCTGGTGCTCCCTGCTTCAAAGAGCTGCTTCCGCTGTGGCTGGAGAAGCAGGAGAGTAGAGACAAAGAGGCACAGGCTGGTCGCCATGGAGGCCTCTGTGGGGTCCAGCCCCTGCCACCTCCATGGCCCTGCAGAGCACAGCTGAGGCTGAGCCAGTGGCTCTCCTTTGGGGCCTGTGGGCTGGGGCCTATTTGCCTGGGAGCTATAAATAGTCAGCACACCTTGCTTCTGTGCCATTGCGTCACCCCCAGGCCTCACCACTGGTGTTCAGATGCTCTACAGGGTGGATGGGCAACTCTGGCTCTGGTGCGCAGGGGGGACCTGGTGAGCAGGGACCTGGGACCTCTCAAGGTCACACGACAATGGAAGAAGATGCTGGCTCATGGTGTCTGTCCCTGTGGCTCCAGGTGGTGCAGGTGGTAAAACCTGGCCAGGGCCCTTGTCCTTGGGCATTGGGGCTGGCTGGCCGGACGCTAGGCAGCCCACATAGCTGATGCGTTCCCCTCCCAGGCGCTGCGGCCTGGCTGTGCGGGCTTGGGGCTGGGGCTGGGGCTGGCTTTCATTGTGGTTTCCCTGCAGTGCCTTGTGCCTGTGAGCAGAAGCTGGTCTGAGTGTGATGGAGTGAGGCACAGCCAGGTCTGATGGGCAGCCTGCAGCGCTGGGCTCCGCCTCACCTTCCTGGGAAAACCATCTCCTCCATGCGGCCCCAGGGCTGTCGCCGAGGACGGCTCTGCTGGGCGACCTGGAGGCAGGGGAGGTCATGGAGCCTGGGGGCCATCTCAGCTGGGCCCTGAGGGCAGGAGGTGCAGAGAAAGAGCTCACTGGCAGGTGTTTGAGGCACCTGCTGCCCCAGGGTGAGCAGCTCTATGTTCTGGGGACTTAGTTTCCCTCTCTGAGAGCAGGGGGTCAGCTCTTCAGGACTGTCTTCTCAGACAGCTTGACCACCGTTTTACCCCAGTGCTGCCATGACTGCCCCAGGAGCCCAGCCCCCGCAGCCCAACTGCTCCTCTGGCCCTGCCTGCCTTCCCGCTCAATTGTCACCCTCTGAGACACCAGGAAGGCCATCACTGCCATGCTGGGGGCGCAGGTTAGGAAGCACGGAGCCGAGCTGTCTGCCAGGGTCAGGCCCTGAGCATGCAGACACAGACATGTGGCAAGTGTGTGCAAGGGCCCTGCCGCCCTGCCCTTCATTCTGGACCCCCAGGGGGCCCTCACCTTGGACCCCAGGCCAGGTGGGTGCAGGAGGGGCGGGGTGTGCTTTCTGCCTAGGACTTTGGGACACTTGCCCCGGTCCTACACAGGCTCCCAGCCAGGCCCATGCTGGTCACTCTTCACTTCAGCTTTAACTCGTACCCACCACGTGCCACCACTCACACGTCTTTGCAAGCTGTGGAAACATAGGTTTCCACAGCTGTGCAGTCATATCTACATGCACTCTCTCACACACCAACCCACGTTCACGTGTGCCCTGGCCTAGGGAGAAGCCAGCAGGCGGCTCTTCCTCCCTGCCTACTGACGGGCCCCAGCGGCTGGCCTGGCTGGGCGCAGGCTGAAGGCCTTGGGGTCTGGGCTTAGACATGGGCTCGCACACCCCTCTCATTCCTCTCTGAGTAGGAGCCAGGCCCAGGCAAGAGGCGTGGTGGAGTCTGCCCTGCCTGGTCCCTCCCCTCTGCTCTGGTTGCTCGCCTTAAGGACCGGCTGGGCCCCTGGGCTGGGCTGCAGGCGGAGGTCAGCATTTCCCATGAGCTCCTCTGGGCGTTCATTCAGCCGCCGCGATGGAGACCCCAAGCCAGTGTCCGTGCAGGTGTGTGCGTGTACACCTGCAGGCATGCACACGAGGGCCATGTCCACAAATGGCAGCCTGAAAGCCCCTCGCTGTCACCTGCTGTGGTGACCCTTGAACTGAGGAACAGTGCTGAAGAGGGGAGTGTGGGGCTCCCTGTTTGGTTGAAAAGCATAGCCAGTGTTACGTTCTGCATTAAAATAGATTTATATTTGGAAAAAATTAGTTTGAAAGTGCAGGCGACCTTCCAAGGGGCTGGGGTTGAGAAGGGTCAGCTGCTGTGGGTGGGCCCAGGCGAAGTGGGTGCTCACTCAGTGGAGTCCCCGGTTGGCTTCTGGCTCAGCCTCAGGGGTCAGCTTCCCCATCTTGTCTGCCTGGGTAGCGATGAACAAACGCCAACATTGAAAACCAACAAGGGCTGCACGGGGCAGGGCGTGAGGAGGAGGGGGCTGTCCTGCCTGCTTTCTAGGCACCTGGCACGAGGTAAGCGGGCAGCAACTGCGTGTTAAGGAGGCACTGAATGGCTCCCCAGGTGAATGACTTGGGGGTCACAGACTCACGTGCCTCCAGGGCCCACGTAGGTTTGGGGAGTGTAAGAGGGGCCCTGGCCTGGAATAGATGAAGGGGTCAGTGCCAGCCCGCTCTTACCCAGTGGGTCTGATGTTGTATCTTCCAGTTTTACGAGGGATTCAACAAATCCAGAGTCACGTAAAACTTCTCTACGTTAACATGGGCAGCTGGGACTGCTGCATTTTTAGCACCCTGTGGGCCCACCTCCGCGCCGTGGGAGCCCTGGGGGACGTGGGGATCCCAGCACCTCCCAGGGCTGGCCCCGCCACTCCGGGCCTCACCCCTTCTGTCTGTACAGCCCTGCCGCAGGCCCCAGCATGGCGCCATTCCTGCGCATTGCCTTCAACTCCTACGAGCTGGGCTCGCTTCAGGCCGTGGATGAGCCAGGCCAGCCCTTCTGCGCCGTGAAGATGAAGGAGGCACTGAGCACAGGTGGGCTGTGGGCCGGGCCATCCGGTCAGCGGGAGGCTCTGGAGGGGGCCGTGCCTTGTTCCCCTAGAACGTCCGAGGGACCCATCTCCCTGCATGGCCCAGCTGTGGGCACAGGAGAGCAGAGGCCACTGAGAGCCTGCAGGGCCTCCAGCACCAGTTCTGTGGAGCCCTCTCTTGGGCCGGGGGCTCCGGGCCCCTCCCCATGGGTTGCTTCACCCAGCGAGTCCCTGTATCTGAAGGTGGCAGGCCCTGTGCTGGGCACCAAGGACCCCTCCACACTGCAGGGCTGACCTGGCCCTGCCCTCCTGGGGCTCACAGTCAGGTGGGGAAGCTAGATGATGACCAGCCCAGAGGACGCACTGGCCTAGGCTGGGACCAGGGAGGTGTTCCTGGAGGACGCAGACATCTCACCCCATTCCTTCTTGCTTCTGCCCTTACCTGCTGGAACCCTGGCTCATCCCTTAGGGGTCAGCCGAGCGGTCCCTTCCTTCAGAAAGCCTTCCCTGACTCTGAGGCTGGGGCAGGCTCCCCCACCACGGGTGCATCTGGAACTACCAGCCGGCCCACTTCAGTCTCACCACAGCCGCGCTGACCTGGTTCATGTCTCTACCCAAGACTGGGGCTCGAGGACAGGCACTGGCTTTAACTTTTCTTTCTGCCATGTTCCTTGCCTCCAGTACCGTGGCTGGCATGCAGGGGCTGTCGGCATGTGGTCACTGGGGGAATGGATTAGGGAAGGTGGCCCCTAGGTGGGGCTGGAGACGGAGGGTCACAGGCTGAGGGGACAGCAGGAGCGAGGCCTGGAGATGGGGCGTGGTGCGAGGAGATAGGTTGGGGGCTGAGCCTCCGACAGTGACAGAGGCTGAGGAGCCGGAACTCGGCCCCAGGGCCACGGGAGGCCACGCCGCCCCAGGGAGAGGGGGCCTGGCAGGTTCTGGTAGGGCTTCCGGCTGTGGGAGGCCCTGGCCCAGTCTGCCCGCTGCCCCGTCCCAGAGCGCGGGAAGACGCTGGTGCAGAAGAAGCCCACCATGTACCCGGAGTGGAAGTCCTCCTTCGACGCGCACATCTACGAGGGCCGCGTCATCCAGATCGTGCTGATGCGGGCTGCCGAGGAGCCGGTGTCGGAGGTGACGGTGGGCGTGTCCGCGCTGGCCGAGCGCTGCAAGAAGAGCAACGGCAAGGCCGAGTTCTGGGTGAGGGCGCCGTCATGCTGGAACGCTGGTGCGGTGCTGGTCGGGCGGGTCCCGGCCCAGAGCAGCTCTACGGCCGGTACCGCGGGGTCAAACGCCAGCCCTGGGGCGTATCCAATCCCCAGCCTCTCTGAGCTGTTTTCTGAGTTTGGGAAAGGAGGTGCTGCCAGAAGACCCTGCCTTGGAGCCAGTTGTTCAACCAAAGTGAGCAACTGGACTTAAAGGGCTTTTTGCAGAACTGGGCACCTAGTAGGCGCTCTATCCTCATTACGGTGACTACTCTTTTTCCCTTTTACTCTTGTAAAGGCAGGGTGTGCACACAGTTAAACATTCCCAGCTTGCGTCCGGGCCCCAGGCCCCCTTCTCTGAGCTTCACTGTTCCCAGTTCTGTCTGGAATCTTCCCAGATCTTCCTGCGCAGTCAGGCGCTGGGAGAAACAGCTATGGCCTTGAACAGTGAGGAGGTGGGAGAAGGGGAAGGCCAGTGGCCTGCCACTCACCTGCCCGCACTAGGGCTCTGCAGCTAAGCTGTCCCGCTTGGAAAGGAGCCTGTGACCACCAGGGACTCTGGTCAGCCTCCAGTGCGGGGCGAAGGGCCTGAGCCAGGAGAGGAGCTGACCCAGGGCCGCACCAACCCTTAGCTGGTCAGGCAGAGATACTTGCTGTGCATTCTGTCCACTCCCCTGAGAGTCAGTGTCAGTCACCAGGCATGGGTCCTGGGGGAGGTGAGGGTCCTGCCCGGGGAGCTGGCCAGTCTGTGTGAGGAGGCTGAGCATGCAGAGTCCCCGACAGGGAAGACCAGCAGGAGTGTGGCCGTATGCATGCGTCTGTGTGTTTGCATGCGCAGGGAACAGGGTGCCTGCCTCCTTTCTAAAATCTGTTAAGGGGGCAGCCGGGGAGGGGGTGGGGAGTTTCCCTTCCCACTCTGTTCCCCCAGCCATGTGGCTGGGCTGGGTGTGGGCTGAACCCTTTCACTTCCCCAAAGGTAATAATACCCTGGGGGGTGGGTAGGGGGTGGTGCCCTACCCACACAGGGCAGACAGGTGTCCAGCCAGGCTGCCAGGATGCCCTTGCCCTTGGGGATCCAACCATGGGGGCGGGTTCTGAGTCTGGCTTTGCTCAGGCCCACCCTCGCTGACCCCCTACACTGCCCGCAGCTGGACCTGCAGCCCCAGGCTAAGGTGCTGATGTCTGTGCAGTATTTCCTGGAAGATATAGGTAAGACCCTTCCTATCGGGGCTGGGGACGTAGGTTAGAAGGCCAGAGCCAGCACAGTGGTGTAGGGAAGTAGCCCCTATCAGCAGTCTGTGCCGGGTCACCCTGGGAGGGACTGTGGGGGTCCTGCCCCTCCCGGACCTGGGGCCGACCTCCCGCTCGGCGGCCCCCAGATTGCAAGCAGTCCCTGCGGGGTGAAGATGAGGCCAAGTTTCCAACGATGACCCGCCGTGGAGCCATCAAGCAGGCCAAGATTCACTACATCAAGAACCATGAGTTCATTGCCACCTTCTTTCGGCAGCCCACCTTCTGTTCTGTGTGCAAAGACTTCGTCTGGTGAGGCAGGCTGTGCCCACCGGTGTGGGGCCGGGGCAGGGAGGGCCCCCACTCCCGGGGCATGCCCATACTGAGCCCTGCCTGGCGGTTTGCCTTTCAGGGGTCTCAACAAACAAGGCTACAAATGCAGGCGTACGTGTCTCCACAGCCCGGTTTGTATGCACACGTGTGCCTGTGTGTGTTCCCAGGAAAGCCTGTGTTTCTTTCACTGGGACTGCAGGCCTGGACAAAGGCTCTGTGTGCTTGAGTGCGTGCGCCTGGGTGTTCCTGCATCATGGAACAGCTGTGAACATAGCTGCTCTGCTTGGGAAAGCTGTTCTCCACATCCCTTCCTCTCTGCATTCAGTGACACCGCATCGGCCGCAGTGTAATATTTACTCAGAAATCGGCCGAAGCCACCCATCGAGGCTCTCATCCCCCAAGAGGCCATTAGATCTTTCCCAGCACACCCCTGGCTGCCTGCGTGCTCTGCTCAGATGCGCGTGTACCTGGGTACACGTGTGAGCGCACCTTTCCCCACGAAGGTGCATGTGCAGGCAGGTGCGCTGGCGGTCATGAGCAGTACCACACCCCAGCCGTGGGGCCTTGGGCAGCTCCTTCACCTGCTCTGTGCCTCGGTTTCCCCATCTGTGCTCGGGGCTTTAGGGGCATGGTGAAGACCAAAGGGGTAACCACATTGTGGGCGTGACTGCCTGTGGCAGGCACTGGGTGCACGG
Organism: Smutsia gigantea; assembly: GCA_032199065.1. Classification (NCBI taxonomy): domain Eukaryota; kingdom Metazoa; phylum Chordata; class Mammalia; order Pholidota; family Manidae; genus Smutsia; species Smutsia gigantea. The sequence continues at coordinate 121,593 of JAVSCE010014567.1, read as the reverse complement.
GGCCGGGGTGTTGTCACGTATGCTGGGCGTGATGTCCAGGTGTCTTTGTGGTGCTTTGAGTCTGTATGTGGGCTTGCGAGAGAGCTTAGGGGCTGGTTGCTGTCCTGGGCATAGAAGAGGGAGGGGTGGCCCTGCCTCCCGTGCTCCCACTGTGCTCCCATCCCCTCTGCCTTCCCTGGCCTGAGCTCCTCCTGGTCCGCGTCCACCGTGCCCCATCCTTTCCAGGCCCCTCCTATGAGGCTGGCAGGAGAAGAGAAAAATCAAGCCCTGGGCCTGAGGCTCTGTGGGGCAAGGGTGTGGGCTGCCAGGGAGAATGGCGGCTTTGTGGAGAGGGCTGGATGGGGCCGGCGGGCTCCGGCTCACCGGCTGCCTCTCCTGCTGCCTTCCCGCCCCCTCTCGGGCCTCCTCAAGAATGCAACGCCGCCATCCACAAGAAATGCATCGACAAGATCATCGGCCGGTGCACGGGCACCGCAGCCAACAGCCGGGACACCATAGTGAGGCGGGGCCCTTGGCTGGACGGCAGGGTTTGGGCTCCCCTACCCCTTCCCTGGAGGCCTGCCCTTCCTCCCCATGTCTCTTGTTCCCTCTTTGGGACTCTGGACTTCCTATCCCCTGGTGGAGCCGTGCCAGGCCTGTCGCCATGCACAGGGTTGGGGGTAAGGGAGTGGTTGAGGGAGAAGCCGGAGGTGGCCTGTGACCCCCAGCCTGTGACCCCCTCCTACCCCAGTTCCAGAAAGAGCGTTTCAACATCGACATGCCACACCGGTTCAAGGTCTACAACTACATGAGCCCTACCTTCTGCGACCACTGTGGCAGCCTGCTCTGGGGGCTGGTGAAACAGGGGCTGAAGTGTGAAGGTGCGTGCCGCCCAGCTTGGGGTCGGGGCAGGGGCACGAGGGCCCCCACCTGGGGCCTGCCCACCCAGAGCTCATGAAGGCCAGCTCAGATCCCTGCCCTCGCCCCCTCGCTGGGGGAGCACATGGGGGAGGCCTCCCCCACAGAACTAGCTCTGCCGTTTACCTGCTGTGTGACCCCCCTGGCAGGAAGGCCCCACTCTGAGCTCAGTGACCTCAAGCGTCCAATTGGGGTAAGAGTGGAATAGGACCAAAGAGTCCCCAAGGGGCGTGTGGGCCACAGCCCTCTGGGCACCAGCAGCCCCCAGCCGGCAGCCTCACAGACCTGCCCTCCCTCACCCCAGGCGTTGCTGATAGGTAGGAGAGTCCTGAAGAAATGCTGACTTGTCTGGCTTACCCCAAACCTTCTTGGAAGGGTTTAGAATTTGTTCCCATCCCATATCTTACACTTTTTCTTTTTTTATCTAAATAACGAAAGGCTTGAAGTGCTCTTGATGGCTTCAGATACTTTTTTTGTAAGGACAGTAAGCCCAGCAGACCCCACCAAAGCCCTGCTTTCTCTCACTCTCTGTTGCCCACCTCCCCACCTGGCTGAGCCTGAGGCAAGGGTTCAGTTTTCCCAGAGCTTGATGGCTGCCTGGGCAGAGGCCCTGACAGCCTCCTTCCTCTTACCCCAGACTGTGGCATGAATGTGCACCACAAATGCCAGAAGAAGGTGGCCAACCTCTGCGGCATTAACCAGAAGCTCTTGGCCGAGGCATTGAACCAAGTCGGCCAGGTGGGTGGGCACCCTGGGAACCCCGGTCAGTGCTGTGGGTCGGAGGGCAGTCAGGACTCACACCCACTCCTGGGGGGAGACAGTGAAGGGCATGTAAACCCAAGGTCCCGCTTCTAGAAGATCTAGTTCAAGAATGAGACACCGAAGAGGTGGGCTTGTTGTGGGAAATTAATCCAGTAGTTCTTTACGGGGGGGGCCTGGAGGAGCGCTCTTAAAGTCAGGACGCTCGGAACCAAAAGCCTTTGTGGGGCCATGTGTGTGTCTGGGTGTGGGTGGGGCTCCAGGGACACCATAAAACTTAGGGTAAGATCCTAGAATCAGTCAGAAGTGGAGGCAACACAGAAACATACTGAGAAAGTGGTTGGAAAGGTGGGGTTCAGTTTACAGAACTCTTGTTTGTAATCAGTGCCTTCCAGACCTCCAAGGTGTCCCTGTGCCACTAGGAGAGAGAGGGAGTGTGTGTGTGTGTCCCGGCTGGGGGTCCTGGGCTCTGCCCCTGTTGTCCGCATTGGTAATGAGGGCAGAGTTATGGATAGCTGGGGTCCTCGCTCTGGGCTGTGAGTTCTGACCATGGTGTGACGGGCCATCTGCTCCTCCAACCTCCACCCCCTCCTCCAGAGATCCTCCCGGAAGTCGGAGTCAGAGACTTCAGAGCCTGTTGGGATCTACCAGAACTTTGAGAGGAAGCCAGGAGTCGCTGGAGATGATGGTCCAGGTGAAGCTGGGCCTCCCTCCCCCAGGAAAGCCTCCCCTCCCACTAGGGCCCAGGAATGGCCTGACCTCCATCTGGTGTCAAGTCAGACTTGAAAGGAGGCATCACCTGTGGGGAGGGGGCGCCCTCCTTTTTGGGCCCCTTGCCTGGGTCTCCCCGGGCTCCCGGGGGGTATGGCAGACAGAGGCCTGAGCTGAGGCATTGTCTTTTGGGCAGACACCGGGACATATGGCAAGCTCTGGGAGGGCAGCAGCAGATGTGCCATCGAGAACTTCACATTTCACAAGGTCCTGGGCAAAGGCAGCTTTGGCAAGGTGAGGGCCGCGGCCCGTGGGCACCTGCTTCCCAGCCCACCTGGCTTCCTGCTTGGGGCTTGGCGCCCTGCGGTTTGGCCCGGCCCTCCCCTGCTCAGCCTGCTCGCCTACCTGTCAGGTGCTGCTGGCGGAGCTTAAGGGCCAGAAGGAGTTCTTCGCCATCAAGGCCCTCAAGAAGGACGTGGTCCTGATCGATGATGACGTCGAGTGCACCATGGTGGAGAAGCGGGTGCTGGCGCTCGCCTGGGAAAATCCCTTTCTCACCCACCTCTACTGCACCTTCCAGACCAAGGTGCCCAGCCCTCGACTGTCATGGCCTCTGTGGCCACGGCCCTCCTCAGCCCCCCGGGCAGGGCCACATCTCCCCCAGACTTCCCCGGGCTGCCTCCTCCCGCATGTTCCCCGGGGCACCGTTTGCGCTGCCTCCTGTCGAGGCTTGCCCCAGCGGCCTGCCGTGAGGGAGCGTCCTGCCCATGTCTGTGCCTCTGCTCACCACCCCCCAGGACCACCTGTTCTTCGTGATGGAATTCCTCAATGGGGGGGACCTGATGTACCATATTCAGGACAAAGGCCGCTTTGAGCTCTATCGTGCCACGTACGTGAGGGCCACGGGGGGGAGGAGCCTGCTGCTGGTCTGCCCACCATGCCCTCTTCCCTCTCCCTGGAGAAGCCAGCCTGGGCTAGTGCTGGGGTTGGAGAGATTTGGGGTAGCCGGCCATCCCCGCCACACGGGAAGCCACGGGCAGTGGGTGAGATGTGACTGGGAGCACGGCACAGACGTGCTGTCTTGTTCCAGTGGGCCTCAGCCAGGGCGGCCTCGCAGATAGCAGTCGATACAAACACAACCCAGTGTGTGGCCCTCCGGCTGGCAAACTGTGTGGGTGTGTGTGGGTGGGCGTGGGTGTGTGTACACACGTATATCTCTATATGTGCATACACTCTTATGACGGAATTGTCTCTTTTGGAGCTCTTCCTTCATGATTTTCTTTCCTGCCTTGGCCGCCAGTACCTCTTGCCTGGTACTGGATGAGTCCGATCAGGCTCAGGTTGTCCGTGGAGTTGTTTGCAAGATTTCCTGCCCCGGGGGCTGGGGGTGAGGGCCTGGGGAGAAGCAGGGGCTGGAACACTTTGTCTCTCTCTCTTGTTCAGGTTTTACGCAGCTGAGATAGTCTGTGGACTACAGTTTCTGCACTCCAAAGGAGTCATTTACAGGTGTGGGGGGCGGGGGGCCCGGGGATGTTAGGAGGGAAGGTGCCCACCCTGTCGTATCCTCCGAGATGCTCTGAGAGGGGCCGGCCCAGCTCGGGGACTGGGAACTCACCGCCCATACCTGGCGCCATCGGCGGGGGCACAGTGCTGACCTGGTACAGTGTCTCCCCGCTTGGCGCAGTCTGTCTCGTCCAGAAGCCCCATCTGAGCCATGGAAGGTGCCACCAAAGGGCTGGTTCCATAAATCGTGCCCCATAAATGAAGCTCCCATCCTGCAGTGCATTCATATGCACCGTCCAAAGGCTAAGGCCAGGCTCTGGGTTCTGATGTGGGATGATGCCAAGATAAGTCGTCAGGTGGAAAACCAACCCATGGGCCAGTGTGTGTTGAATATTAGAGTTCAGGTGTAAAAGTTGCGGGTGAGAGGCACTTTGTAAAATGCTCATCAGCGCCTAGAATCACTCCAGTGAGGGCTGGCGATTGGGGCTACTGGAGGGTGGGTTTTGCTGTTCACCCTTCCCTGGTACTTGTTATCTATGTGATTAACTGCATGCAAAGCGATGTGGCCCCTGCCCTTGTGGAGTCAGACAAACCTGAGCCCGGGGCCACGTCCGCTGCTGACCAGCTATGTGACATCACCTCTCCTGTTGCTCAGGAGGCAGGATGGTGTGTCCGGCACGGGGCACACAGTAGGCAGCTTGCAGGAGACCCCTGCTTTTAGCCCCCTTTTGCTCATTCCCTGTCCCCTTAGGGAGAGTCCTAAGCCTCCAGGGCTGAAAATGGGGCCCCAGCAGCTAGAACTGACTGCTGATGTCTCCCTGTCCTGTGCCCTCCCCCCAAGGGACCTCAAGCTGGACAACGTGATGCTGGACTGGGATGGCCACATCAAGATTGCTGACTTTGGGATGTGCAAGGAGAACATATTCGGGGAGAAACAGGCCAGCACCTTCTGCGGCACCCCTGACTACATCGCCCCCGAGGTGAGCGGGCATCCCCCTGCCCCCCGGCCGGCAGCCCAGACAGGCACCTTGCCTCAACAGGAGCCCAGAGGGGAGGCCTGGCCGGTGCTCGGGGCTCCTACCAGCTCTGCCGCCCCCTCTCCTGGCCCAGATCCTGCAGGGCCTCAAGTATTCGTTCTCCGTGGACTGGTGGTCCTTCGGGGTCCTTCTCTACGAGATGCTCATCGGCCAGTCCCCCTTTCATGGTGACGATGAGGACGAGCTCTTTGAGTCCATCCGTATGGACACACCGCATTATCCCCGCTGGATCACCAAGGAGTCCAAAGACATCCTGGAAAAGGTTGGAGGCCCTGGGGGAGGGAGGCTGGTAGGCCTCGGGTCACGGGAAGGCCAGAAGCCTCCTGTCTGGGATGGCAGCCTCACTGGGGCTCCAGTCCTAACGCTCTGTGGACATGGCTCCCTCGCCACATTCCCAGGAGCTCCCGGCTGCGTGGCCTGCCCTGAAGCAGCCTGGCATGTTCATTCTGAGCTTTGGGTCAGGAGACAGACCTGAGCCTAAACTCTCGAGTCTGTCTCTGCTGCAAAGTGGAGGCTCTGTGAGAGCCTGCACAGAGCTTTGGGGAAGAAAACATAAATGTGTGAGGCTCGGGTCTGTGCCAGGCAGACAGCGAACATTCCATACATAACCAGCACTGTGTTTATTCTCCGTGGCCTTGGGGCACCAGGGGCTGGGCTGGGCTGGACCTGCCTGGGCCCTTGGGCCTGCCTGGGGTTTGCTGAGGCCCCGATTTTCTACAGCCCTTGGGTGCTAATTGGGGCCCCTGCTGGTTTACAGCTGCTTGAAAGGGACCCATCTCAGAGGCTGGGAGTGACAGGGAACATCAAAACGCACTCTTTCTTCAAGACCATCAACTGGACGCTTCTGGAGAAACGTGCAGTGGAGCCGCCCTTCAAACCCAAAGTGGTGCGTGAGCCCGTTCCCATTGGGGCCGCCTCCTGGCCGTTGCCCCCCATGCCTTCTGGGGTGGGCACCTCTCCTTTGCCCTGCCTCTCTCCTGCCTCACTTACATGCTTTCCTCCTCTCCATTGCGCCAGCAAACCGGCCTGCCTGGCACGTGCAGTCATGACCTCTACCCCTGTGTTCTCATCTTCTCTCTGCTCACTCAGTCATTCAGCAAACACTGGGAACTGTGTCTGCAGCCACTGTTAACATACATTCTTCAGTGCCTCCTGTATGCAGGGGACTGTGCTTTAGGAATCAGGGTTAAGGCATCCCTCCCTCCGTCCCTCCCTCCATCCAATCCATTGTCCAATAAATACTGGAAGCGCCAAGTGTCTGTTAGGTGCACAGCACTGTGGGAGGCCCAGTCCCAGAGGTGGAGGAGCCCTTGCTTCTCAGAGAGAGAAGAAACTTGCATGCTGATAATCATTTATGATAAAAGACAACAGTACAGGAGATGTCACAAGGCCACATATGATCAGTTGTCATGCGGAGGGTCTGTCAGCAGGAGCCCAGGGTGCAGAGAACGAGGTGGGTCTCAGAGGAAGCGGGATGTGGGCAGGGCTGGAGAGAGGAGGCCAGGCAGAGGGGCGCTGGGAGGCATTGCAGGGAGAGGAGGGATGGTTGGCACAAAGGCCCAAAATCTGCAGAGGCCAGTTAGGGCCAGAATTGGGAGCACCCCAAACACTCAAGAAGGCAGACTTTCTCTGATCACGACTTTTCCCTCCTGCCCCCTTTCTGTCCTTTGCTTCCTGTCCTCTGCCAGGACATGCTGTTTCCGGGGGGAGGCCTGTATAATGTGCCCCGCGTTTGTGCCCCGAGGCTGCGGAGCACATTCCTACGCCAGGGGTGCCATCCTTGGATGCCTCCTGAGCTGGGACCTCACCACCAGGCCCGGCTGGCTGTAGGAACATCGCAGCCACTTTCAGGCCCCGCTTTTGATAGACAGGGATGGATTCAGCCGCCTCTGACGGCGGAAGTGGTGGGGCCCCGGCGAGGTGTCCCAGGGGCCTTTGGCACCCAGGGTGGACTTGCCAGGGCTCAAGGCTGCTCTGCTCTGCCAGTTTTCAAGAGAAGCCAGAAATCTGGGTCTTTACATTTAAGAAATAACAAAATTGCCTTATTTAAAAATAACTGTCTCAAATTCCATTATAACCCAGTGCTGGTCAAAGCCACTCCACACCGACTCAGTTTGGGTGGACAGCCACTGTCTGGAGACATCTAGCACCTCCACTGTGCCCTCAGAAGCAGAGCTGGCAAACTTTTCCTATGAGCAGCCTGATAGTAGATACTTTAGGCTTTGCGAGCCAGATGGTCTCAGAGCGGCCACTGAAGCTAGGTCGGTCAGTGGGAGTCGTTGGGTGCTAATAAAACTTCATTTATGGATACAAATTTGAATTTCATTTAATTTTCAATGTCTTTTTGACTGCTCCCTAAACTTTAAAAAATGTAAAAAGCCTTCTTAGTTTGTGAGACCTACACAAACAGGGGGTGTGGGGGGTTTGGCCCACGGGCTGTGGTTGGCCAGGACCCTGCGTGGGACAGAGCCCACCTTCCTTACAAGCCCAGAGCCCGCTGCCGGCTCCCCCAGCCCCGTGGGGAAATGGCGTCTGCCTTCCCACTGCCGCCCCGGAGCCTGTCGGGAGAGACTCCCTTTCCTGTTCATAAGGACAGCTCAGGCCTGGCCCACCCTGACGAGGACTCATTCCGAGGCCTTTGGAGGAAACTAGGGACCTTTGGGGGGCCGCCTCTTGGTTCCCACTCACCCACCCCACCCTGTGCCCACAGAAGTCCCCTGGAGACTACAGCAACTTTGACCAGGAGTTCCTGAGCGAGAAGCCGCGTCTCTCTTACAGTGACAAGAACCTCATCGACTCCATGGACCAGACTGCATTCGCAGGTTTCTCCTTCGTGAGCCCCAAATTTGAGCGGCTCCTGGAAAAGTGAGGTTCCCAGACAGTGCCGTCACCCACCGTAGCCGGGGGCTGGGTCAGCCAGCACAGCCTGCCCCCCGGCCCGGGCGTAGCAGGCTGGCTACCCCGCCGCGGCCCCTGCCCGCCCCCACGATAAGCGACAGTGTGACTGTCGCCGTGCTGCCCCTGTCTGCCCCCCGCCCCCAGGAGGGGCCTCGGCTCCTGTCTGGCTGGGCTTTTATGGTACTTTCTCTGTGAACTGTGCGTGAATTTGCTTTTCCTCTGCCCTCAGAGGGAAATTGTAAATTCTGTGTTTCATTACTTGAATGTAGTTATCTATTGAAAAAATATATTATATATATATATATATATATACACACACACACATATATAATAGGCTGTACATATTGCTCAGTAGAAAAAAACCATGGGGAATTGGTGATGTGTTGATGTTTTCTAAAAAAAAACATATGTATATGTATATATACATGACAAAAAAAAAGTTGGAGCACAAACATCTTGAACCACTAGGGTCTTTTATCTGTGTGTCTAAATAAACACCAAACGGTCCGGCCTAGCTGTGGCCGCTGCTGCCGCTTCTGGCCTCTCTGGCCTGGAAACTGAGCTGTTTCTTCTGCCCAGACCCCTGGGCTTTCATGCAAATGAGTTTGTATTTATGGGTTTCCTCTGACTCCGGGGCCATAAGCAGAAGGGTTTCTGGGGGGCTAGGGAGCCCCGGATGTATGTGGGGCACTGGGCTGTGTCAGGGGGACGGGGCCAGCATGGAAGGGCAGCCCCCCACCAGTGCCTCCCCCACAAGCCCTGCCCGGCCCCGCTCTCTGGGGCCCTGGGGCACAGGCCTGAGGTCTCTGCGTCCAGCCCCACCCACTTTGCCCCTGGAGGTGGGCGAGGTGCCCCTGTGCCCGCCTGGCAGACTGGCAGCTGAGCAGCCGAGTCCAGCGAGTTCATTTTTCTGGCCTGAGGCACAAGTTTCCACGGCTGGAGAGGGATGGGGCGAGGTGGGGCTGGGGCTGGGGCTGGCGGGGGAGGGGGCTGCACGCATGGACCTGGAGTCTCCCCAGAGACCGAATGCCCCCCACCAGACCACCCCCACCGCGTTCTTTCAGGGCACACTTGGATCCCTGCTCTGGTACAGTTCGAGCTTTGTCCCCTGAGCTCACAGAGGGAGATGGCATGGGGGCCCCGTCCCGTACCTTGGCTGCCACACACACTGGCCTCAGACCATCTGGGGCTGGGCAGACTAGGTGCACGACAAAGTGTGGTCTGCGCTGGAGCCTCTCATCGCCCCGCGGCTGCCCCGTGGCAGAGCCTGCTTCCCTCTGGGTGGGGCGGGGAAGTCGCTCACTGGCAAAGGCCGTGGAGGATGGCAGGAAGGACACGGTGGCTGTAGTCAGGAGTCTCGAGGCCAAGCTGCATGTACTCTAACCTCTGGAGGTTTCCCCATCAGCCTCAGTTCCCTCATTTGTAAAGGGACAATCCTGCTGCCTCCTGGAGCTCCTGGCTGTGGGGAGCCCCGTAAGGACATGCTGGCGCCCTATGGTGCCGGGCAAGGCCCAGGAAGGGACAGGCTGGTCCTGGGGGCCCATCTCCAGCAGTCCGGGATGGGGAGGCAGCTGCCAGGGACGCTGCCAAGCTGTCTGGGAGGCTGTGTGGCTCCAGGCCTGTTCCCAGAGTTGGGTAAGTGCCAGGCCTGATCCGGTGGCCTCAGGAAATGCCTCTCGTGGCTCAGCCAAGAACCATATTTTCACTGGGATCTCGGGGTCCAGAAACAGGCAGGCTGCCGGCTCACCTGCAAACAGAGTGCTGAGCATGGCCCCCCTGCCAGATGGAGCAGTGTGCCCCACCTGACATGCGCCCAGCCTCACCCTCAGGGCTGGGCAGAGAACATGGACATGGGCGGGCCTGGGGGCAGGACATGGCTCTGCACGGGCTCTGCTGTCTGATGGACCCAAGTTCAAATGTTACATGCCCCTAGTTGTGTGCCGTCCGTGAGTGACAACCTTCTGGAGATTCCTTTCCTCTTCTGCAGAATTGGATAACCATGCTGGTGCTTCTGGATGAGGGTGCTATCTGTAGGTGCATCCCATGGGCTGAGGACCCGGTTGATGCTTCGTAAACAGCTGTCACTTTGTCTCTGTCCCCTCGATGGGGTGAAATGCTCGGGACAGCAGTCCTGCCAGCTGCACACCTGGATCTCCAGCTTTCTGACTGGACTGCAGGAGGAGGATGTGGCAGTTTTTATTAAAACCCCAAATGCACCCTCTGCATGACCCCAGACAGAGCTACGCAGAGGAACCTCACCCACAGGCCCTAGGAGGCTGGCCCAGGAAGCCCACTGCTGCATGGATTAATTGGGAAGTAAGCAGAGCGCCCAGAAGTTGGGTTGCTGGTTAAATACTTTGCTGACATGGAAGATGGTTCAGGGCCAAGAGGTCACAGAGGGCAAGTTAGAGAACCAAAGGTCAGAGCGATTCCACCCTGGGGTTCCATGGGCCAGCTTGGGCTGGCCTCCGAAGGTCTGGGAGCACAGCGCAGGGCTACAGAGACGGAGGGTGAAGGCATCAACGATGGGCTGCCTGGACCACAGGCCCCTTTGGCCGTAGCTCTCAAATTCAGCGTGGGACACATACTAAGAAGACATGTCTGCTCTGCCGAGCTCAACCAGCAGGTGACTGTGTGTGCACTGGGACGTGAAGCCCAGGCCGCCCCCAGTCCAGTTACGTGGGGATGTCTGGAGGCGACCCCAGCATCAGTATTTTTAAAGCTCCCTGGAGGGTCCAACCTGCACCGGTATTGGGAGGCTGTTGGGTCAGATCCCAAACCTGCATTTTGACCAGTTGGCTGGGTGACGCTGGGAAATGCTGCTCTGAGCAGCCACACCCTGGAAGGTGGTGCCAGCCAGTACAGCCCAGGCTCCCACCGCTGGCCCTGGAGGCCCTCTGCCCCAGTGGTAACCACAGCAGAAAGTTGGTGGCCCCAGGCCCAGTGAGGGAGGCTGCGGCCCAGGTTAGGCCGCAGTGCCCTCTGCTGGTTGGCCAGCTTGCAGGCGCTGGTGTCCATGCAGACCGGGAGGACCGCTTTGCACGGAGTATGGTGCTGAGTTCTCCACACGCCTGGGGTCATTTGTCCCTGGGTATCGATTCCAGCAAGCAGGCACCAGAGGGCCATCCTGCAGAGACCCAGAGATGCCCTGACATTTAAGAGGCTCTCTGGGCTAGTCCACATCTCAACCCCACTCTCTTGGCATTCACCCCAGCGTTGCATCACATCGCCTCAGCTTACTGCTTATTAACATATCCATGACTAATATGAACCGGGAGGTCCCTGTTTTCCTCAGGTGTTCGCAGCAGGAAACAGGGAGCATTTGCCAGGGCAGGAGAGGCTGGAGGTTAGAAAGCTGGTTTCGTTTCCTTTGAGTCCTGACCAGTCCCTCCCAGGCACCTTCTTATCTCCTCAGGGCTAGAGAGGGGCAGGTGTCCACAACTGAGAACTGGGACCTGATAGCCAAGAACGGGAAGGGGGCAAAGAAAGGCCCCCAAAGATGGGAGCCAGACCCAAGTGCGGCCCAGGCCAGGCCAGACCTGTGAGGTCGCAGACAATGGGGTCCCTCATCCCCCGGCTCTCCTATGATTGAATTCAACCTTTGCCAGCTGTAACCTCTATGACTTAAGTTTTTGGAACTTTATTACCAGTTCCCAAAGCAGGCATGAGAAGACCCCCAATTTCTTCTCTTTCCCCCTGTGAAATGCATATTCCGCAGCCCAGACTACAGGTAACAATTGTACAAAGCCCAAATTCTTTGTGAGATTTTTCCTTTTCCTTCTTCTGAGAGGGGAGTTAAGCTTTTCTGTCGGTTTCCCCTGTGATGGTAGATGCCTGAGTCGGGCTGGGGCGGCAGTGCTGGGCTCTGCTCCCGGATCCAGACATCCTTTCATGGAGCGGGTGCCCTCTCTGCGCCCAGAGCTCCGTGACACTCGGAGCTGTCACCCAGCAGGTGTGACCGAGTACTCCCTGTGTGGGTGGCACGGTGGGTCCCGCCCTGTGCCTCATGCTTTCCCTGCATCACTGGAGGCAGTTAATCCTCACAACCCTGGGAGAAACCGACCATGCCTCCCCAGGTCACACATCAGCCAGTAGAGGCTCTGAGGTCAAGGAACGTGCCCAGTGGCTCTGGGCGGGAGCTCCGCGGCGGTGTCCCCTGCAGAGATGAGCAGTCTCCCACAGTCTCAGGCCTTCACAGGAGCTATCAGGCCCTTCTCTCTGGTCCTCAGAGGTCCCAGGAAGAGGGAAGTGAGTCTGGCGGCAGGGAGGGACAGCAGAGGACAGCCAGGATGGGGCGCAGGCAGGACCCTTGGGGATCATGATCTCCAGCTGGGACGTCCATGGTTTCACAGTAGAATTCTGAGGCTAGAGAGGGGATGGGCTGGGCCAGGGTGGCACAGGGAGGCAGAAGCCAGGACAAGGGAGACCCTCAAGTGTGTCCCCAACCTTCCTTCTGTTGGGCAGCCCTGTGGCCCCCTTGCCCTGGGCTCAGCTGAGCCCGGCACACTGTGGCAGTGAGTGTCGGCAAACGAGCATGACTAAGTGGACAGGGAGTGCCCACTGAGCGCTGACCACACCCCAGCACAGCCCTGCCTCTCTGCGTGGGGAGGAGTGCCCACTGAGCGCTGACCACACCCCAGCACAGCCCTGCCTCTCTGCGTGGGGAGGAGTGCCCACTGAGCGCTGACCACACCCCAGCACAGCCCTGCCTCTCTGCGTGGGGAGGAGTGCCCACTGAGCGCTGACCACACCCCAGCACAGCCCTGCCTCTCTGCGTGGGGAGGAGTGCCCACTGAGCGCTGACCACACCCCAGCACAGCCCTGCCTCTCTGCGTGGGGAGGAGTGCCCACTGAGCGCTGACCACACCCCAGCACAGCCCTGCCCCTCTGCCTGGGGAGGAGTGCCCACTGAGCGCTGACCACACCCCAGCACAGCCCTGCCCCTCTGCCTGGGGAGGTGACAAGGAGCAGGTACAGGCAGGGTGGCTGCCAGTCCGGCCTTGTGGCTTTAGTGACAGGCGGCCCAAGCCCAGGAACCTCAGAAGGAGATGCCCCCTGGGACAGGGAGGGCAAGGTAGCCGAGGCCGGTCTCCGTCGGTCAGAAACCTGCCAGCCGCAGTATTGGCTCGGCCGCTCACAGCCCTTCCTGGATTCTAGACTGAGTCCACGAACAAACCAGTTAGACACACTTTGCCTCAATCGTGTTAAAAATAACGTACCTCACAGAATGCTTGCATTGAATTAAAAATGGATCCTGTTAGTTTAACTGTTCTTGAATGCCCTGTTTGGAAACAAGATATGTTTAAAAAAGAAAGATCAGCTTTAAACCCTGGTCCAAGCTTGTCAGTGGCTGGGTGTCAGAGGCCCGCTTGGTTTGGCCCTGTACCCGTGCCTGCTTGGCGTGTGCCAGGAGGGGAGTCCCAGCGGCTGAAGCGCGCAGGCCTGCAGGCGGATCTGGGTCTGCACGGGCCTGCCACCTCGCCCCCGGCTGCTCCTCGTTAGCGGCTCTGCTCCCTCACCTGTAGCTTGTGTCTAATAGTGCCTGCTTCACAGCACTGTGAGCGCCGATGCACGGAGCGCTCTTCCTGCACACACAGCAAGTACTCGGGAAACCTAAGACCCCTGTTCTTAGTCTGTGAGCATTTTATGCGTCTCTGGGCTTGTTTGCCTCAGAGCAATGCTGTAGGTATAAGGCACCGCTGGGCCCAGACTAGTGGCATGCAGGAATCCTGTCAAAGGGGGCCCGTTTTCCTGGAATGGGAGTGGAGTGGAGAGCTGTGGGTTGCCGGTTAGGAGGGGCTGCAGCCCCACGGCGGGGTCCCTCCCTCCCTCCCTCCCTCGCGAGGGCTCTGGGCCATCAGCCAGCGTGTGGGTGAGGCTGATATGAATGGCAAGTGGGTCTCGTGTGGTTGTAAAGTATGAAAAAGAAAATTTTATTGTCAAATGCCTCAGTTCTTGGCACAAAGTAAAAACAAATGATCTGAAAGGTGGTCATTACCACTGTCACGGAGAGTTGGAAGTCGCTGTAGCGGCAGCCAGGGTGACAGATGCTTGGAACACAGCCCTTCTTTGCTCCCTCTTGTTTGGTCTTGGGGCTCACACTGGAATCTCTCCCTCCACCCTCTGGACCTCCCCCAGCATGTTCCAGAGGCAGGGAAGGCGAGCCTCCCGCAGGCCCCCAAATGTGTTCCCTGCTGGCAGCATCCTGGGATGTTTCTACCGAGTGACTAGGGTCAGATCTGGTGCTGAAGGCTTTTCTAGTACGTGTGTGGTCATGACTAGGTAATGAAGGCTGGGCTCGTTAATTCCCTCTGTGAGCACCTAGTAAGCACAGACTGCACGCTGAGGAATCTGCAGGCGGGTGGGAAACTGGCGCAAACGAGGAGCAGGCTGCATGGACTCAGGTGGAAGGCGATCTGTAAGTGATCATGGTGGGGGGACAGGTTTGGGGTGCCCGCTGGGCTGTGGGCACCCCGAGGAGGCGCTGGCTGTTCCTGGGAGGGCGGCAGGGACTGGGGAAGGCCTGGGAGAGGAGGTGCCTGTGTAGTCCTGAGATCCCAAGGATGGCAAGTGCCCATGTCAGACCTGCAGCGTACTGGAAGTCTGCGGACAAGAGTGTGGCTGAGATGCTGAGCGCTCTCAGTGGAGACGGGGCTGTAGACGGGTTCCCTTCCCCCTGGAAGGCGTTCTGGCACTCTGGGTGTGCTGAAGACCCAGAGCTCCCACTGCGGGAGACAGCCTCGGTCATGACCCCCACGTGCAAGGATGTTGTTGGTAGAGTACAAGATTGGAAATACCTGAATGTCCCCGGCAGGATACTAGGCCGAGAACTGGTGGAGAATTCCTCCCGTCCATCCACTTTGCCTGTGGCAGAGAGCTCTCCGCCACGACACTGATAAGACCGCAAGCCCCAGCTCAGGGGAGAAGCACAGGCCGAGGGCTAAGTGGGGGTGAGGAGTTGGCGTGGGGCTGCTGGGGGCCCAGGCTGCTCACCTCTGCGCGTGGTGCCAGCCCCGTGGCATACACCAGCCCTGCCTCTGGCTGCCCCTGGGGCTGAGGGGATGACCCGGCGCCAGAGGTTACCTGAGGGGCCTGACCTCCCCCTGTACTGTTTTGACACTTAAAAAAAAATCCCAAAGAGCCTAAGGAAAACCATTAGAGGTTCTCAGGGCTTGGTGGGGGGCCTGTGGATGCTTTTTCTCTCTGATTTTTTAAAATTGAAATTTGTCTGGCAAGTAATCTAACTCAGAAAACTCTTAGGCATAAAGAGAAATATAGAGAATGATTCTGCCCCAGACTAAGAAAACATGTGAGAAAATCGCTGCCCCTTGTAGCTCCCTCCCAGGACCCCCCAACTTCCTCTGTGTTCTTCCAGAGGGAGCCAGCACCTGCTCTGGCATACACATTTCTCCCCACTTGGGCCACAGGCGTCCCTGGACATGGCCTGGAGAACAGTTTGCGTGTTTCTAAGCTTCGCATACCAGGGTCTGTGCCCCGAGGACCCCTCATTTCAAATCCCTGGCATGCTTTTGAAAGTGATCTTTGCCAAGCTCTGCAAGCTCAAAGCCCTTTCTTTTCTTTTTGGGAGTGCTTGGAGATGTAATCCCCACACCGTACACTTCACCCATGTAAGGCGTACAATTCAGTGGTTTTCAGTATGTTCATAGCGTAGTGTGACCATCATCATGATTATAGAACTGTTTCATCACCCAAAAAAGAAAGTCCTTTAGCTCGTCCAGCTCGCCCACCCACCGCAGCCCTAGGCAAACACTAATGTACTTTCTGACTGTATAGATTTGCCTATTTGGGACATTTCATATGAATAGAATCATACACTATGTAGTCTTTTGTGAATAGTCAAGGCATTCCTTTTCATGGTTATATGATATTCCTTCACATGAATGTACCACTATTTATTGATCCAACTAAATGTGGAATCCTGTTTTCATTCAAGATGGAGTAAAAGGGGCTGCGTTTACTGTCCTGCATGAAAAAACTAAAAAACACAAGTCAAATCAATGAAACAACAGTTCTCAAGATGCTGGACATCATGTGACAAAAGGCAGCGTCCCCTGAGATAGAGATGAAGGGGGTGAGCCCACAACCCCCTGGCTCTGTGGCCTGGACGCTGGGCCCAGGCTGAGGCCCGGGGCGGCGGGGGGCCAGCGGGCGCCCAGGGGGCTCCCCAGGTTGAGAAGATGAAGCTGGGTGGCCGGAATTCACGGTGCGGCGTGCTGGGGGTCTGCAGAGGGCCCTCCCTGGGCGGCAGCTGGTGCATGAGGGCATGCGTGTAGGGAAGGGCCCACGCTGGGGTAAGAACTGTCTGAACAGGGAAGAGGGAACACCCCCAGCAAGCCTCACACAGGGTGAGGAATACTGCCTGTGCCCGGCAGTCACTCTGGAAAAGCACAGTTTTCAGGGGCAGTACCAGAAAGCACCACATCCTAGGACAAGGCCCAAGAGTATTTGTGGGAAAACAGAAAGTATCCAGTGCCCAACATGGTAAAAGTCACAATGTCTAGTATCCAGTAGAAAATTACCAGACAGGAAAAGAGCAGAAGAAATATCTCAAAAAATTAAAACTGGCCCAGAACCAACACAAATACTAGAATTAGCAGACAAAGACATGAAAACAGTTATTACAACTCAATTACTCCAGCTGTTCTGAAAGTTAAGTTAGAGTATGGCTAGTGGAGCAGAGGTTTTTAGGGTGGTGATAGTATTCTGCACGGTCCTGTAATGGTGGACGTGTGGAGCTTGCATCTGCCAAACCCACAGAATGTTCAAGGCCAGGAGCGCACCCTGATGTGAACTGTGGGCTTTGGGTCATGTGATCTGTCTGTGTACGTTCATCCACTGTAACAAATGTCCCTCTCTGGTCGGGATTGGTCATGGGGGAAGCTGTGCATGTGTGGGACAGCAGGTGTATGGAAAGCTGGCACCTTCCACCCAATTTGCTGTGATCCCACAACTGCTCTAAAAAATAAAACATATTAAAAAAGAAAGTTAAGCGGAGACAGGGAAGATATAAAAAAGACCCAAATCACACTTCTAGAAATAAAACCTCTGATGTCTGAGATAGAAAAGATGTTGGCTGGAGTTCACAGCCGATGAGACACTGCAGATAACAAGCCGAGTAAACTTGGAGGCACGACAAGAGAACGTCTCCAAAACGAGCCCGGGGAGAAAAGAATTTAAAAACTGAACACCACTGAGTTGTATACAATTTCAAACAACCTAATACAGACAGAAGTGGTATCTCTGGAGGAGGAGGAGATGATGGCACAGAAAAAAATATTGGAAGGAATCACGGCAGAAAAATTTCCACATTTGATGAAAACGATAAACCCACAGATCCAAGCAGCTCAAAGAACTCAGACACAACAGATCCGAGGAAAACTCCCCGATGCACATCATGATCGGACTGCTACAAACAACAAGCAAAACAGCAATCATGAGAAAATCTTAAAAGCCACCAAAGAGAAATCATGTTGCAGATAGAAGAATCAAAAATAAGGATACCATAAGTTTCTCTATGGAAACAATGCAAGTGAGATAGTGGGGGCAAATCTTTAAAATACTAAAAGACATACACGCACTCAGAATCAACCCAGAACTTCCTGGCTCGCAAGGGTGTCATAGTTTTTCAGACAGCCAAAGCTGAACTATTTTATCTCCAGCATTTACAGAAAACGTTCGAGGAAGTCCTTCCGGCAGAAGGAAAATTATTCCAGATGGAAATACGGATCTACACAAGGGAGCAAAGAACACGGGAGGCAGTCACCTCGCGGGTGGCTGGGACAGTCAGGAAGCTTCAGTGAAATGCACTGAATGCCCAGGACTGCCGTAATAAAGTGTTCTCCGGTTTGCATACTCCTGACCACTCACTTCTCTGTTATGCACTTCGCTGGGCAGCCACTCATGCGCCGTCCTCCCTGTACAAAGCACCGGGCCTGGCTGTGGGGAGAAAATAAAGGGGAACCAGAAAATCACCTTTTAAGGATTTCACAATCTAAGCAAATCGCGGTAAGAGAAGGTAATAAATACAATGGCCGTATGGAAAGAAGAAATACAGAGGAAGGAGGGAGGGAGAAATTTTTCCCAGCCAGAGCTCTAAGGAAGGCCATTTCATAGGAAATCCTCCAGGGCAGAGAATTTAGAAATATTTAGTTAAGAAAGCCTGCATCTCACTTGTCATTTGCTGGCAACTTCTGAGTAAAATATGAACATTTCTCCTTTTGTTTTGTGCCCCCTACCTTCTGTTACTCTGGTGGGTCTGAAACAGGAGGGAGAATTGGAGGGAGGGAGGGAGGGAGGGCAGACAGGAACACAGATAATGATGGGCGAAGCAGCGGAGTTAGGGAAGATGGTTCTCACCACCGAGATATCTAGATTAACTCTTCCCAGAAGCGGCTGGTAGGAGGGTGAGGGGCCTTGGAAGTTATGACTTCTTTGAGTTTGTGTGTGGATTCCCATATCCGGGCATGTGAACAGAGAGATGATATTTTGGCTTGGGAGGTTTAGGACCCCATGGAAGGTCTGATTAATTTTGTATTTCAAGTACGCTGTGAGTTTCTTTGTTTTCCCCTGGTTTAGTAAACCCTTTTTGGAGAATTCAGCCTGTGCTGTCTTTGCTAAGGAGCCACAGGAAGGTGTTGTCGTGGGCCGGGCACTTGGCCCCTGTGAACCCCTCCCTTCTGTTCATTAGCCACGTTTGGGAGTTGCTGATCCGGGACCCGGATTAGGGCTGGTGCGTCTGGGCAGCAGAAAGCATTCAATAGAATATTGGTTGGAGAAGGAAGAAAAGATGTTCCTCTTCGGCAGAGGTGGCACCGGAGCCTTTTCAGGCATGGCTGGGGCCTAGATTAGTGAAGTTAGTTAGCTTGGTGCCCTCCTTCTGGAAGGCCCAAACACTCCCAGGTCACTCAGTCGAGCCCCCTCTACCCCTGAAGGCCTGCTCCATGCGTCTCCTCCCAGCAGAGTCTCCTGTCCCCTCCTGCCACCACCAACCTCTTTCTTCCTCATCTTTGGCCCTGTTTTCTTCTTCTTGCCAGACTGGCTGGTGTCTTCCTCAGCCCTGAGTGTCCAGGCAGCAGCTCAGGGCGGGGAGGAGACGAGGCCCAGGAGGAAGTCGGGGAGGCCACAGTGGAATAAGGCCAGCGGGGCCTGGTGGGGAGGTGAGGCTGGAGAGGCGGGGAGGCCAATGAGGCCTCACCAGCGCTGGGCTTACTACAGGGGGAGTCATGGGTGAGGGGATGTGTGTGCGGGAGAGTGCCCGTCAGGTTCTGGAAGGTTCCCTTGGACTCCTGGCGGGAGGGCTGGTGTCCAGGAGGCACCTGGAGGCCAGTGACTGTGGCCCTGTGTTGCCCCGGCCAGGGCAGAAGGGGGCACACTTGCGGTCATGCAGGAAGTGACATGAGTGGGACCTGCAGGGGGCGTGCAGGCTCCTCCTGCTTGGGGCCCCTGCCTCCCACAGTGACACAAGCTGGATCTCTGAGGATGAAGGGAGACAGGCTAGTTGCTGAGCTGTGCCCCTCAGATCAGCTGAAAGGAAATTCCTGGTGGGGTCTAAACTTCAGACCCTGGGCTGAAGCACGGGCCGCATCCTCGGCGAGTCTCCAGGTCACCCCTCGGGGGCTAAAGCTCTCATCCCGTCTGAACTGGGTGCTGGTCTGGCCTGTCGGAGCTGTGGGGAGTACAGATGAGAGTCCTGAATTTAAGGGGCAGCCTATGCGTTGGATGTTCTGGCTAACATTCCAGCCAGCTGCCCTCTCTCCTCGTGAAACTATGTGGAAAGCATACTTACTGAGTGTTCCTATCTGAAGTCACAACGGGAATGTAAAAACAGCCATGTATGTGCGTACAGGTCAACTCACCCTCGGCAGGTTGGTGAAAACAGGGCAGAAACAGGAAGTTTTGAGCAACAGTGTTTGCCAATGTTGGAAACGTGGTGTTGTTCTTTGGGTGGGGTAGGAGACCCAGATGAAGGGTGGACTCTGGCTTCCTCCAAGCCCGGGTCCGGGTGTGCCAACCACCAAATTTGTCCCTTTTTCAAGAACCATCCATCTTCCCCTTTAAATTCCCAGATAATTTCCTTATTCTTTTGCGCTTCAAGTTCGGCATCTGGATAGGTGTGCTCCCGGGAGCGGGGGGAATGTGAATTCACTCGGCACATTTGGGGGCTGTTTTGCACTGGGTGTGTCTGTCCTAAAGTCACAGGCTGCAGCTGACCTGTGTCCCTCCTGCGGGCCTGTAGTTGGGGGGCTGGAGCCTCTGAGCAGGTCGCTAAGGTTAAATGAGGTCGTAAGGGTGCAGCCCTGATCCAGTAGGGTTAGGTCCTTGTAAGAGACACCAGAGGCCGGCTCTCTCCCTGCGCGTCCATGGAGGGAAGGCAGCACCTACAAGCCAAGCCCTGTCACCAGAAACCTTGGCCTTCCAGGCCCCAGAACTGTGAGACACAGTCCCGTTGTTGAAGCCGCCCAGGCTGTCGTGCTCTGTTAGGACAGCCTTAGCTGGTTATGAGTTTGCAGCTTCTGGGCCCTTCCCTGCTGCTGACACTGTCCTTCCAGTCCCAGAAGGTATGGAGTGCTGGGTGCAGGCCTTCCCGCTGCTCAGGCCCTGGCTGTCGGGCCAGCCCCCAGGACAGTCCCGAAGTTCCCGGCCCTCTCCTGCTACGCCAGCTGGGCCAAAGGCTGCTCTTCCCGGGTGTGTCTGACCCGGGTGAGTGGTCGCCCTCCCAGAGCACATGCACACCCTGTTCGCCAACCACCCAGGGCCTCCATCCACGACCAGCTCAGAGGGAGACTCCCCCTCCTGCCCTTAGGGCCGTGTCTGAAGTGGACAGTGAGGGCAGGAGACTTGGCTTGGGGATCTCCTGAGTGGCCACTTGGGGCAGGGGAAGCACCCTCTTTTTCCCACTTTTTGCATTTACAAATTTTCTGATTCATACTTCATTTTTTTCTCCCCTTCACCTATTTCATCACCCCCCTCCACCCACTCCTCTCCCATATGGCAACCACCAGCCTGGTTCTGTTTATGAATCTGTTTCAGTTTTTTGTTTCTTTTCTTTTTAGATTCCATGTACAAGGGAAATCATGTTATCTGTCTTTCTCTGTCTTATTTCACTTGGCATGATACCCTCTAGGTCCCTTATGCTGTCACAAATGGAAGGATCTCATTTTTTTTTATGGCTTTGTAATATTCCATTGTATGTGTATGTACCATATCTTCTCTCTCCATTTATCAGTGGACATTTAGGTTGTTTACACATCTTGGCTATTGTAAATAATGTTGTGATAAACGCAGGAGGGCATATCTTTTTGGATTAGTGGTTTTGTTTTCTTTGGGTAAATTCCCATAAGTGGATTTGCTGGGTCGTATATTTCTATTTTTAGTTTTTTGAGGCACCTCCATATTGCTTTCCACAGTGGCTGCACCGATTTACATTCCCACACACAGCGTACAGCGGCTCCCTTTCCTCCATGTCCTCGCCAACACTTGCTATTTCCTGTCTTGTTGATACCAGCCGCTCTGACTGGGGTGAGGGTATTCACACTTCAAACCCACACATTCACGACACCCAGATCCCTGAGGGTCAGAGTTTCTGGAATCTAGGCCAGGGCGCCTGCCCAGCGTCCCCCAGCCCTCCTATTCCCTCTCCGTACTCCCTGACGGGGACAGAGGAGGCACGGGGGCCCCAGGCAGAGTGTCATCTTGACGGGGTGTGGGTGCTGGAAGCTGCCTCTGAAATGCTTATTAAAGTGATACTGTTTGAGTCCTGTCTGCCAGAGGCTGGGAGGCAGGGCAGGCAGGCTGAGCTGGTGGCTTTCTTCAGGGCAGGAGGCGGCATGCCCCCTAGGCACCGGGGGAAGGGCTCTCTAGGGGTCAGGGCAGAGATGGCTGGATCCCAGGGCCCTGGAGCCCAGCGGTCTTCCCTGGAGGGAAATGAGGGCTGGGCCCCTGCGCAGTGAGACGCCTTGCATGCTGCAGCCGTCTCCCCATCCTTGGCCCAGAAAGGATGAGAAGGAGAGGCGCTTGGGTCCTCTGAAAAAGAACGCTGGTGAGATTGAGTGGTCTGTGGTCATCTGGGACTGTGAGCAAAGTTCCAGTTCCTGTTTTGGTGATGCTCTGCAGTAACATAAGGCGCCGCTGCTGGGGGAGGCGGGCAGTGCAGCATGAGGCTGCTGTACTTTTTTGGGGCAACTTTCTTGTGTGTCTGCAATTATTTCAAAAGAGGAAGATTTTTTAAGTAACAGACCACAAAATGGGAGGAAACACTTGCAAATCATAAATCTAATAAAGAGCTTGTATGTAGAATATGTAAGGAGCCCTTACAATTTGTTTTAGTTTGGCTGTAATAAATCACCATGGACTGGATGGTTTAAACAGCAATCATGGATTTCTCATAGTTCTGGGAAGTCCCGGTCCAGGTGCTGGCAAGATTTGGTGTCCAGTGAGAGTCCCCTTCCTGGTTTACAGATGGCTTTCCGGTCATGACCTCACATGGCGCTTCCTTGATGTGTGTGTGGAGGAGAGAGAGATCTCTGTCTCTTTCTTTTTTAAGAGGTGCTAACCCCCCATGGAGGTCTCACCCTCATGACCTCATCTAACGCTAATAACGACCCCAAAGCCCCACCTCCTAATGCCACTGCACTTGGGGTGAGAGTTTCAATATATAGATTTTGAGGGGACACACTCAATTCATACAATTCAGTAAAAAACAGGCAAAGGACCTAAATAAACATTTCTCCAAAGAAGGAGCACAAATGGCAATAAGCACATGGAAGGACGTTCAGTGTTGTTATCCGTCATGGAAATGTAAATCAAAACCACAAGATACCATTTCACACCCAGCGGATGACAGATAATCACAAGTGTTGATGAGGATGAAGAGAAATTGGAACCCTCCTGTGCTGGTGGGAACTTAAAATGTTGCAGCCACCAAGCAGCCTGGCAGTTCCTCAAAGTTTCCAGCAATTCCACTCCTACATATATGTGCAGGAGAAATGAAATCACATGTCCTCCCCCCACCCCGCCACCACGCCATACAAACAAATGTTCACAGCAGCATTATTTGTAGTGGCCACAAGGGGGAGACAACGCAAGTGCCCATCGGTGATGAATGGAGAAATAACTGGTATATCCATCACTTACAATTGAATATTATTTGGCAACAAAAAGAAATGCAGTTCTGATCAAACATGGATGAACGTTGAAAGCATGCTAAGTGAAAGAAGCCAGAACTAAGGCCACATACTGCATGATCCTGTTTGTATGAAATCTCTGGATTAGGCAAATGGAGAGACACAGGAGGTAGATGGTAGCCGCCAGGGAGCGAGGGCAGGTGCAGTGGGGCTGACTGCTCAGGTGTGGGGTTTGTTTGAGGAGGATGGAGGCGCTCTGGGACCGTGATGGTTGCCCAACTCTGGATATACTAAAACCGCAGGCTCATACACTGACACTGGTGCATCGCACAGCATGTGGATTATGTCTCAGTAGAGCTGTTGAAAAGCAGCCTGTGCTTCCTGTTATGTATCTAATCACACCGAACCCAGTGCTGAGGGTCACTCGCTCCGCCAGGTGCGCTGGCTCACGACTCCTTAGGAACTGCAGCTGTTATCCGGGCTCTCATCCCCCTGGCACTGCGCTCACGATGTGACGGTGTCCCTTACTCCATAATCATAGCAGCCTTATGCGGCACTGTCCCCCCCATTTAACAGATGAGGAACCTGAGGCTCAGGGACATGACTCCCCATGGCACAGAGTGGAGTGGGGCGGCGGCCTGTGGGGCCTTGTGGGGTGCCTGCAGCCCTCCCCGCCTGCTCCCTTGTCCGGCTCGGCTGCTGTAGCCTCCCTTGAGCAGCCTGGGGACTGAGAAGTGACCAGGGCACCCCTGGTCATGTACCCACGTCACGTGTGCAGCTGTGAGAGGTCTCTGGCCTCTGCCAGCTGTGCTGGAACAGCCTTTCCTCGCTACCAGGAGTTTGTCCTGAGGCTGCCGTGGGGCCCGGCCGATGGGCAGCCTTGGCCCTCCGGGCCACACTGCCTTCCCACTCAGCTGCCTAAGCCACGGCCCCTGGCCTTTCGGTGGGTCAGGCCAAGGAGAGCCTCAGGTGACCTGTCCTGGCTTCTTATCCTCCCTGGTCGGGGACTGAGGCGGAAGTGACAGTTCCTCAGACTCCCATGAGGGCCCAGCTGACTGGGCTTCTAGCACATTCTTTACCAAGCACATTTTGTCTTTTCACAAAAAAAGAGGCGGTAGAGCTTTAGCGGTTCACCATGGCTCCTGGATCCCTAATGTCCCCCAGTTTCCTGTGTCTTTGTATGTCCCAGGACTGGGTCTGGGTGACGAGGTTGGGGACCTTGGGAATATTGCTGCACCTTCCATAGCCTTCCCAAGCTCCCTGCGCCTGCCCACCCAGGCCCGTCTCCTGCACGACAAGCTGTGTGGGCCTCTAAGAGGCTGGGCAGGCTGGGCTGAGGATAGCCGCCTGTCCTGGCCCGTGCTTGGATTGGTCAGGGCCACCCAGGTCTTTGGGGCCTTGGCTGGAGAATAGACAGGCCCAGCGGCCTCCCCAGCCTCCCTGCTGTCCTAGCCTTGTGTCCACAGCTCAGGTGATCTTGTCCCATTTGCTTCTGCAAACTTCTGTGTGGGCTGTAAGCTCCAGGGACCAGCGGCGAGTCCACAGATCCAGGCTGCTCCCTCCAGGCGTTGCAGCTCCAGGGATGGCCACCAGGAGGCTCCCCACCCCTGGGTGCTGCCTGCAGACCTCTGGATTTCTTCACTTTCACCCTTCACTGTTATTTTGCATTTTACAAGAAGTGGCACCCCGATTGTGCCAGGACCCAGAGCTCTGGCTGAGAACTGTGTGTCCCCATTTGTCCCATGCAGGAAGGCTTGCCTGCTCTTCTCCCCCTCCCTAGATGGGCTTTCTGCCGTGTCCGGGGCTAACCCTCCCCCATACTCAGTACCAGCATGCTGAAAAGCCCAGCCCAGCCCAGCCCAGCCCAGGCTCCTCCCCAGGCCTGCTCTTCCCAGCTTCCTCTAGAACTGGTGCTGTCAGACACAGGCACGCAGCCTGGGCACCACCAAGTCTGGCACAGCAGCTGTATGAGCGGCAGTCGGCTGACTGTGGGTGTGACAGGCTCGTACCGTCCAGATGGGTGGGAGAACCCCCGGATAGGTAGGTCTACAATGCACAGACATTTCAGTCCCAGGGCAGAGGGCTTCCTGGGGTCCCCACCCGTGTCCAGGAGCATCCAGCCCTCTGTCCCCGGCCAGTACAAGGTTCTGTGCATTTGGCCACAAGCGAGGCCTGCCCTGGCGGAGCCCAGGTGGCAGGGGGAGATCTAAGCTGCGGTTGAGGGAGCGAGGGAACCGGGTAGGGCCTGGAACTCGGGCCTGCGCGGCCATCTCAGTGTGACATCAGCAGCCGTCACAGGCAGGGTCCGGGCCCAGGAACCTGCGGTTTACCAAGCTGAGGGAAGGCAGTTCTGCACGCTTGGGGCGGAGAACTTCTCACCTTCGGTGCCGGGCTGGAGTTGGATCTTCCCTTCTGCCAACCCGAGGATCACCTTCGGCCCCAGAATGGGGCTGTTTCCCTCCACCCTTCGGGGATGGCAGGTTAAGTGGGAGCAGAGGGAGTTGGGACACTAAGCAAATGTACTGCCCACCCCTGGAGACTGCTGACCATAGGGCGAAGGCGTGGGGAGGGGAGGTGGCCCTGTGGGGCCCGGAGGGCAGGTCCTGAGCTCCCTGGTGTGACGCGGCTGAGGGAGAGACGAGCCTGGGCGCTGGCAGCCTTCACATCAAAGCAAAAACATCTCAGGGGCCCGTTCATTTTTCTCAAAACATGTATTTACTGCTCCTCTCCGTACACCTCCAGCACCTTTGCCAGATTCTTGGGAATGTGGAGCCGCCACTGCGCCCTGCGCCCCTAGGCCTTGGTGACGAGGCCCCTCACAGCCTGCGCGATGGCGTCCCTGTCGATGCCAAACATCTTCAGCAGCTCAGCTGGCTTCCCGCTCCTCGGTACCTGGTCGACGGCCAGGCGGGCAACGGTGACACCAGGCTCTCCCACTACGGCAGAGGACACGGCCTCGCCTAGGCCTCCTGGGCAAGGGGAAGGAGGGCAGTCGGGTGAGGTGGCCTCAGGGCGAACACTGCGTGGGGCCCCAGGCCCCCCACCCTTGGCCAGTCTCAGTGGGTCCCCTTGCTCAGGGGTGGCTGAGTCGGCATAAACACCACCCTCCCCGCCTGCAGCCAGAGCAGACATCACCATGCGTGGTATTGTTTCCCCCATTAGCCTCACTGTGGCCCTGGAATCATTTTTAACACCATCCTCATGGATGAACATTTGCCCTTGACCCTGGACTCTAAGTCCATCTCCTCCCCAGGGCTGCCTGGGAGGGGCGGTGTGCTTGCGGAGGGCTGCTCTGTAAAGGGCTCGGCCGTTCTGTGCTGCTTTCCCAGGGCGACTCTGCCTGCCAGGGATGCATGCTACCACCTCCACCCTGGGCAGCGTGGTCAGGGTCCTCACGAGCTGCCAGGGCAGCAGGGGCTCCTAAGAGCTGCTCCGGCGGCTGAGGGGCCGCTCTGGGCTTCCCGCGCCCCGGCTGCCCTCCCGGCTCTGCACCCCCCGCCCCACCCGGTCCCCCCTACCTTCATAGTAGTGGTCCTCCACCGTGAGGATCCGACCCTTGGTAGCACGGCTGCTCTCGAGAATGAGCTTCCTGTCCAGGGGCTTGATGGTGAAGGGGTCCAACACGCGGATGTTGATCCTCTCTGGGAAGGAGAGGGTGCAGGGGGTGGCTGAGAGGCTGGGCTGGGTGCCACGGGTCTGCCCTCGGGGGGTCCCCTGGGTGGGTGCCCGCCAGGCTGCCTGGGAGCTGTCAAAGCTGAAAGCCTGCAGCCTGTGCCAGGGAGTACCAGTGGTCCCTGCTCCCAGCCAAGCTAGTTGCCAGCCCCAGGGGTGTCCTCCTTTCCTCTGCTTATCTAGGATGCCGGTGTCCTCAGATATTCTGTACCCACCCACCTCCTCCAGGGAGCCTCCTGGCCTGATTTAGCTGTCTAGTCGCAGGCCTCAGGAGCCTTCCCTCACGCCCTGGGCCAGGGGATCTCAGCGCTTGGTGTCAAAGAATGCCAAGTGACCTGTGTGGGGCCCTCCCGGCGTTCCTTCACCCTCCTAGATGGCTTTGAAGAGAAAGGAACACCAGAGGGACAATTCCAAGTGTCTGATTTGATAGGCAATGACTGAGGGGGAGCGGTGGCCTCAGGCATGAGGATGTCAGGTGAGGACCCTGCAGAGCCACCTTAGAGAGACACATCTGATTCTGCCCTGCCTGCTTCAGACCCGCCCCTGGTCCCCCTCCCTGATAGGGCTGGGCTCCCCCACTCTCCTCGGATCCTGCCCCTGGCCGGCCTTCCGCCAGCTCCTCGGAGCTCTGCACACCTGCTCGCCTCTTTGCTTGTCGGTCCCCCCACTCCTGATGTCACTTTCCTCGGGTACCCACGTCCACCCCCTCCTTGGTGCTCAGCACGGCTGAAACATGCCGTCTATCCTACGTGATTCTCTGACCGGGAGGTTTGTCTCAGGAGCCAACGCCCGAGAGCTTGTAGCGATGGTAGAGCCAGGTCACAGTGATGAAATCCTGAGGACAGCCCAGGGGAAAGGGGACGGAGTCTCCACTTTATGGGAGGGGAGCTCAGGCACCGCAAAGCGGAGTAAGTTACTTGCTTGACTAGCGCTCCGCTGGGTGGGACCCGGGCCCACCGCCGGCTCCGGGGCTTCTGACCTGACCGCCACAGCGGGGCACCTCCACCCTCGGGCCAGGGGCCGGGGACTGCGGCCCCTGTAGCCCACTCAGCACCAGGCCGGGCACTCGGAAGTGCTCAGAGGGCAGCTTTAGCATTACTGCCATTGCTTCCATAGACGAAATTCTTTCTCGCCCTGAGACCTAGTGCACAGTTGGCACCCAATCCAAGACCTTCTGGGGCCCTCCCTCCTCACCTTTCTTAAGCAAGTCGGCAGCAGCCAGGGCCTCGTGCAGGGTGACCCCAGCCCCGACCACAGTCACCTGGTCGTCCTTACTCTTCAGGACCACCTGCGGGCGACGTGGAGGAGGGGAAGGGTGGGAGGCTCAGGATCGGGCGCCCTGGGCTGGACACCCTACTCCAGGCTTGCTTCACGGGGCCTCACCAAGGCACGGACCGCACTGACCTGGCCTCGTCCGACCTGGAAATCCTCGTTGCTGTCATAGATGATGGCGTTTTCTGGGCGGCTGCTCCGGATGAAGCAGATGCCCTGGAACAAACAGAACAATGGAGGATCCCAGGACGCAGCCTATCCGACCTTGAAGAGTAGACTCTTCCTAGAAAGGCCATCATGCCACCCTGCATATCTCCCCGGCCTGTTGTCCCCACAGAGGGTCTGCAAGTCCCCTCCTGCTGGCTGCTTCTGCAGCAGGAAGGACCCCTCCCAAACCTGGCCAGAGTACTGACAACTGTGCCAGTCAAGCCCCAGATGGAGGCTGACTTTCCTTCGGGTGTACTGGCCTCTGCCTGGGACCACGCCCTGTGCTTGGCTAGAGGGCCGGGAACCACAGAGCTCTGGACCGCCCCGTTTGGCTAGCCGTATCCCTCTCGGAGAACCCAGCTCAGAGAGGGCAGAGAGGCATCTCCTGTTAGACCGGCAGGGCCACCAGGACTCTCAGTGGGGAAAGAGCATGGCGATCAATCAGCAAAAGTGCAGAAAGAGTGGTATGTGTTTCATTTTTCCTGGTCTAACTCCTACAAGCCACCAACCCCAAGGGCAGGGTCAGGAGGCTCCATGGCGGGGCAGCAGATGACCAGGTCCGTGCCTCATGCGGGCCCCCGCTCCAGGCCCTGCAGGGAAGCGCTATGGCTGCCCGCAGAAGGAAGGACAGCCATGTGACTGACCTTCGTATTGGCTGCTAACTCCACCGCCTTCTCCATAGACACCCCATCGCTCGGGTAAAAGACAGTTGCCGTGGGGACTGACCGAAACATGGCCAGATCTTCCAAGGCCATCTGGGAGGGCCCATCTTCCCCTGGGGTGAAGAAAGGACACACTAAGTGAGACCCCCATCCGAGGACGGGATGTCATCCTGGCCCTGCGCCCCTTAACCCTGGTCCAGGAGTCCAGGAAGCGCCTGGCCCCGCTCACATACCGATGGACACGCCGCAGTGGGAGCCGCAGAGGTTGACGTTGCTCTCAGAGATGGCCGCCATGCGAATCTGGTCGAAGGCCCGTGTGAAGAAGGCCGCAAAAGTGCTACAGAAGGCCACCGTCCTGTCGCGTGTGGCACAGCCCACTGCGACGCTCACCTGGGGGCGGGGGTATGGCATCAGCCCTGCAGAGTTGGCAGAATGGGTCGGGGAGCCCAGGACCCCTCTCGAGAGTAACAGAAGTTACCGAGGGATGGCCTCACCTGACCTAGTCTTTCATCCTATTAATTCTCCTCTTGTGCAAGAGACTTCTGTGCACCTGTGGACCCTGCAGTGTTTCTGAACACCAAGCTGCTCTGCCTTGAAATGCCCATTATTTTCCTGGGATCTTTTTTTTTCTAGCAATAAGCTGAGTCACAAAGTGGGACGGTAAGCCCGGTCACAGATGGTCCATCCTTCCCTGGCTTCTGCAGAGACCAGTCCTCCCAGCCCCTGTGGGTATCTGCGGAGGCTCCAGGCCCCAAATCCTGGCCCAGAAGCCCTGAGTACAGGCACTGGTTCTAATGAGCCATCTTTTCGGTGGCTCTGAAACCTGCCAGCCGACATTAGCCCTCCTTCCCCAGACCTGGGGCCCCCGCAGCCCCCACACCCTGCCGGTTTGGCCCGGACCCTCCGGTTGCCAAGCCTAAAAGCACAGACAGGTTCAGCTGGAAGAACTTGGGACATTCAGTCCTGGAGGCCTGCCGGCCAGCGGACCCTGACTGCTGGACCCATGCTGTCTGGCTGCCTGGCCACGCCTGCCCGTTTGCTCCAGGCCCAGTCTACGTGCACCCATGGGCACCTGTGCAGCCCCTCCCCGTCTGCACCCTCAACCACTAGCTGTAACTGGTACGATACCCCTGCCCCCACCCCCGCCGTTACTTCAGATTGAGTCAATGTTGGGGCCTGCCTGGCCCACAGAGTCCCCTGGCCCTGCCCGCGGAGCTGCCCGAAGGAGCAGGAGGGCTCCCCGGCCTGAGTACCCCCAACTCCGGCCCGGCACCCACCATGTTCTGTTCAGCGATATAGCACTCGATGAAGCGGTCTGGGTGTTCCTTTCTGAAGAGATCGGAGAAGGTAGAGTTCTTGGTGTCCCCGTCTAGGGCGATGACACGGTCGTTGGCATGGCCCAGCTTGGCCAGGGCCTGCCCGTAGGCCTTGCGGGTGGCGATCTGTGGGCAGGAGGGGAAGGCTCTGAGCATGGTGGTGGGCATGTGGCCTGCAGCCCTACAGCCTTTGGGGGCGGTAACGGCTTTTAGGGAGGAAAAGGATAAACACGTGGGCCAAAGACAGCCCGACAACACAGTCCTATGGAAACCTGACTTCTGTGAGGTTGGCAGCTGAACTTCTGCACTGTCTTGAGAGCCCCTGTAGCCCCTTGCCCTTAGCCCAGCCGCGAGCTGTCTGACCAGGAAAAGATGCCCTAACCCCTCCAGTTCCCACCCCTGGGACGAGGCCTGAACTTATGCATTTTGCGTGGGAATACAAGGGCCTGGGAGTCAGGAAGCATGTTCATAGTGGAGAGCGTCCGGGAGGACAGGCCTGCCTAGCCTTTGCCAGGCCAGATATGGGGGCATCCTGAGCTCAGGCGAGGTCCCGAAGGACCAGAGATGGGGGACCTGGGAGGGCCTGGATCCCAGCGCAGCTGGCAGCTTGCTGTGTGACTGGGCAAGTCCCTTGCCCGCAGAGCCCCCACGGTAAACAGCGCCAGAGCAGGCTGTCCCCATGCAGGAAATGGCAGACCTACACCTTGGGGCCTCTCCCCACTTGCCCAGCCCTCCCAAGGCCCGTGCTGGCCCAACCTCAGGGCGCCAGAACAGAGCAGCGAGGCCTGACTCCTTACCTTCTCCCCGACTTTGTAGCTGGGTGGGGTGGGCATGCGGATGTCGGTGATGCCCACCTCGGGGGCGTCCTCCTGCGGGGGAGCGGCCAGGATCTTTCTTTTGCTCTGGATCTGGCTGTGAATTTCCTGGACTATCTGATCAGCCATGTTCTTGGGAAGGGGCTTCCCATGCCAAGAATCCTTGTCTTCTATCCCTAGGGGGATGACAAGGGAGGACGGGGGCCAGGTAAGGCAGGGCGAGCCAGGAGGCCCCTGGAGGAAGGCAGAGGAGTGGTGGCGTCACAGTCGAGCGGCGCCCTACGCTGGGGGCTGGGAGAGGCGGGCGTGGGCCCCGGGATCCCACGTGGCACCTCCTGCACAGGCACCCAGACCCCAGGAGCTCACAGCTGAGGGGGGACACGCGCATGGGCCAGTCAGCGCCACCTGCTCCCTGCAGAGCCATCTGCTGCTGTAGAAACTAGCCTCTGTTTGTTGAGTGGGTCTGGGGGATCCTGGCCATCAGAGGGGACACTGAGGCCCAGAGCAGGGCCTAGGTTACCCCCCGTGCTGGTGAGCAGCAGAATGTGCTCTGTGAGCTCCCAGCTAAACCCCTCGGGGTGCCTTATGCGTGGGGAAAGGCAAGCCCCCCCAAGGTCACCTCAGATGCCACTGCAGCCCCGGGTGAGCCAAGGCCAGACCCTCCCAGGTAGCCCGGCCGGAGCCATGCACTTTCCCGATCCTGCCTGAGGCCTTGTGCCGGGCAGCACTGAGGCGGTGACAATACACCAGAGTCCTGGCCCTGACGCTCACCCCCTGAAGGCCCCTAGCTGTGTCCCTCCCCAGAGGTGAACGTCCACTTCCTCAGGCCCAGCGCCTGCCGTTAAGGCCCCTAGTGCCACAGACTCCTTACGTCCCTGGGTAAATTCCTGACCACCTCCAGCCCCATTTCTCCATGTTTATAAACTGGGCAAAGGCCGTCTCAGCTAGAGGGATCCGGAGCCCCGACCTGGGCGCTGGGGAGAGGCTCTGCCTGTGTCACTGGGCCTAGCGCAGGCTCCATCTCCCACCGTTTGCCCGCATAGGCACTGGCAGCACTTTTCCATTGCTGGAGGGTTACCTGCTCACCTCTCACCTGGGGAGAACCTAGGTCTTCCCCAGTTTCTCCTGCTCTGCACCCGCCCTTCTGCTCAGGGCAGCCAGCACAAGTGTGGGCACTGCTCACACCCGTGCGCCTTCTCCTTACCCCCTGGTCCTCCTCTCCCTGCCTGTACATGCCCCTTGGCTGTGCCCAACCTGACCTCGGTTCGAATCCTGCCTCGGACACACGGGCCGCTGAGCTGCCCTGGGGAGCACAGTCCCCTGCCCCATCCCCGGCGCGGTACACTCAGTAAGGCAGCAAAGGGCTGGTGCTTCCCCAGGCACAGGGCCTCAGAGATGTGCCCCCAGCTGAACCCCAGTCCCCATGCGGGCAGGTACCTGAGATCCCTCGACCCTTGAAGGTCTTGGCAATGATGGCCGTAGGCTGGTGCTTCACCTGGCCAAAGGCCTTGCACAGCTCTTCCACGCTGTGTCCATCCACGATGACAGTGTGCCAGCTGGGGACAGAGACAGTGAAGACCGAGGGTCAGGGGGCGGAGGGCCCCAGGAAGGGGTGTGCCGTGTGTTCTGGGGTCACGCTGGAGCACGGGCAAGTTCAAAGCCTTTCTGCTTCCAATCTGGTTTTTCCCTTCTCTATTCCCATTGTGGTATTTCTTGTTTGTCTTCAAGCAGATGTCCCTCCACTTTCCTAAGTAATTCAAAGCTTAGTTCATTTATTTTCTTTCATTCCCTTCTAGTCATTTCCTACTGAAAGCTGCTTTTGGGACAATGCCCTGGATTTGGAATCTATTAAATTCTTGATGAATTTTTTGGCCCAAACTTTATTTGGGGACACGTCTGATCCCTTTGAAGACACCAGCCAGATGCGGTGGTGAAAATACTTATAAAATGAACCATGTTGGCAAACACAGAGGGGAAGGAGCTGGGACAGGGCAGCCTTTCCCTTCTTCAAGGCAGACCTTTCCGGGACTCTTATCACAGCTGACGCCTACTGGGTGCCCCCTTGGAGCAGGCACCAGGTCGAGCACACCACACATTCACGCATTTATGGGATGGGCGCTGCTGCTGCCCCCATTTTACAGAGAAGGTGGAGGAACCTGCCCAAGGACTTAAGGACCCTGGCTTCGGAGCCACAAGGTCATGGGCACAGAGCCAGGGAGGCTGCTGGGGTTACACTCCAAGTCCCGCTTGACGTGGCCATGGGGAGGCCTTTGAGACACTTTGCGGCTCAGAGAGAACACTTCCTCTTTGTTTTCTCCCTCTAGAAGCTCAGTCATCAGAGAGAACCTCTGTGTGCTGTGACCCCAGGCACTGCACCCCCACCTGGATTGTCCCCTCCTTTACGAAGCATGGCCCTGCGCCCCAGGGCCCTGTCCAGCCCAGCGCCCACCAGTCTCTGCACCAAAGCTGAGCCTGGAGGCCAGGGTCTCTCAGAGACCCACTGCAGAGCAGCTTGTAATTGGGGCAGGGGAGTGACACAGGTGCGGGTCCCTCTGGTGGACACCCACCCAGATGGACCTCCCTGCTTTGGAACAGTGGCTCTGAGCTTGCAACCATCCAAGGCCCCTGGGGAGGTCCAAACACCCCCCTCTCCTGTTTCCCTAGGAGACGAGCTGCTCCTCCTCTCTGGCTAGCCGAGGCCAGCATGGGAAGTGGCTACCAGATGGTGTCCAGACCCATCAGCTACCTGTCCCTTAACCTCCGTGCATGAGCCCAGAGCACACTGGGCACCTCTTCCTCCGCACCCAGAACAAAGGGGGCTCTGTGCCATCTCGCTAGGCGGAAGCCCTGAGGACGAGCATGCCACACAACCAAGGCAGAGGAAGGACTCAGAACGGGGCCGTGGCCCACAAAGCCACGGTGCTGCCTCGGCTGCCTCTAAGCCTGAAGTCCCGAGTCACGTGGTCAAGGAAGGAGAAAGGTCCAAGGGGTCCCCGCCCCTAAAGAAGGGACCTGAGTCTGCGAGGCTGCAGCCTGATGGCTCCTGCGCTGGGAGGGCGCTCGGCCACCGCCCTGTACTCACCCGAAGGCCTCGCAGCGCTTCTGGTAGACATCCATCTGGTGCTGCAGTGGCGTGGGGTCGCTCTGGCCCAGGCGGTTGATGTCAAGAATGGCGACGAGGTTGTCGAGCTTGTTGATGCTGGCGAAGGCCATGGCCTCCCACACGGAGCCCTCTGACAGCTCGCCATCTCCCAACAGGCAGTAGACGCGGTAGCTGCGGGTGGGGCAGTGGGTCAGTGGCTGGCCCCTCTCCCAACCCACCCCTCCTCAGGAGCCTGCCCTCTGTGCCGTGGCCCCGCTGCACCCCCGGGGCCTGGTCAGCAGGACCAGGAGGAAGGACACTGGGGTGACCTACCCTCCCCAGGTGGGAGGGGCTTGTGCCACCTGCTGCAGGGGCCACTTCTCTCAGCACCCCCTTGAACCTGGGCCTTGCTCCAAGGAGGTGGGCTGGGGCTGCTGAGACACCACCAGGCAGCATCCTTCAGTGAGCCTTCAGGGGGAGAAAGGCCAGGTGCTGCACAGGATGGGCTCTCCTAAGGCTGGTTCTTGGCCCAAGACGAGCTGGACATGGTCCTTTCTCTACCCCATGGGCCTTGTCCTGCCCTCAACGAGACAACCACGTCATTTCACAGGCAGGTGACTCAGTAAATAGCACTGAGCATAGGGTAAGCTACCCCGTGAACAGACCCTTCCCTGGGCCTGGGGCAGAGAAACCAGTTCAGGGACTCTGGTCCCCACCCAAGATGGGGCGATGGAGGTGACGGAGAGGCAGCACCACAGCCCAGACATGAACCCCATTCACGGGCTGAGCACCTAGAGTCAGTGTGGGGCCTGTGCCGAGTAACTCCCTCCTCACAGACCAGGGAACAGGCTCCAAGGTCAAGGGACACAGGTGGGGAGTGACTGAGTGGGGGTTCAAACAGGTCTGATTGCCTACCCCTTGCTGTCTAGGAATGCTTGCAGGGTGAGGGCTGCAGGACCTGGAGACCCCCTTTACCCTGTCCAATGTCCAGCTGCGTGGCCCCAGGGAGTGAGGCTGGTGCCCGGACAGGCTCTTTGGGGCCCAGCTGCCCTGCCCCTGCAGTGGGAGGCGGCCCTGGGCCTTCCAGGCCTCTTTGTTGCAGGGCCCAGGCAGGGAGGGCTGGACAAGCAGTGGGGCTGGCCAGCGCCCGTCAGCATGACTCAGCATGACTCAGGCTGCCAGGTCAGGGAGGCTCTCTTGCGAGCTGACACCAGGCTTTGAGCAGGTCTCAGGTTCACACTCACAGATTCATGCAAACCTGCACCCTGTCCTTGCCCTTGGCTCATCTCTCCTCTGCAGGGTACAGGGGGGCCCGAGACACTGCAGGGGCTCGGGGCTGGCACAGCAGCGCCCCAGGAGGAGCAGCCTGATGGGGCTGAGCCAGAGAGGCCTGAGGGAATTGGACTTGCCCAGAGCGGGGTTCTAGGGAAGCACGAGCTGCCTTCCAGCCCCACGCCCACTTCCAAGGAAGAGGGACTGGGGCTGAGGGTGGAGTGCCGGCATAGCCTCAGGTCAGGAGGGTGCCCTGGGGTCCTGAGCAGACACGGAGGAGCTTGTGACCAGGAAGGGGCCCCGCACAAGCTGGGGCTAACCCCGAGGCTTTGTTGCTGAAGCTGTTAGATTGGGGTGAGGGCTGCATATGGCCAGTCACAGACTATCAAAATAAGAAGGACCCTAAATGGGGACCAATGTGTGCTGCAGAGGGTCTGCCCTGCCTCAGATGTCTAACGGGGGGACTGCCTAAGTGGGCCAGAGCATGTCCTCAAGACAGGACACTATGCCATCTTTACAACTGGCCTGACAATAACTGACTGGCCTGAGAAAGTGTCCTGGACAAGTTTAGATTTTTCTAAAAAGCAGAATGTAAAATTGTATCCATACCAGGATGACAAAGTATATATAATGGTTCTTCTCAGGAAACATGATACATTGTTAAATAGTTTCAAATGGGGCTGCTTAAGAATAAGGAAAACGTTCATTTCTTCTTACTGCTCTTCTGTATCTTTCAAGTAAGTAGATACTTCATAACCGCCCCCCCCCACCGACTCCCCCAAATACCTAGAAATCAAAGAGGGCCAATTTGCAATCTGCACTCTGGGTGTTGGCAGAAGGCATGTGCCCAGAGGCCAGAGCTGCCCCAGCGGGGGCCTGGTATTCCCTTGCTGCAACCCCCTCCTGCCCAGGGCACGGCCAGGGCCTGTGCCTCAGCCAGCCAGGTGCTGGGAGCCCCACACGGGCTTGCTCCAGTATGTTAGGTCAGGAAATGACCCTTCATGGGAATTATTTCAAGCAACTGTAGGGAATAATGAACTCACGCCTCCGGTTCTGTGCCAAATGAAACACCTTTAAACATACATCCCATTCTTTGTGACTTTCTTCACTTCACGGAGAATTGCTTCTGGGTATAGACGAACCAGACTTCCAAGCTCAGCCAGGGACTGAAGGCAGATGTGCTGCCTGGTGACCCCTGCCCGAGGGCGGGAAGGCCTCCGAGCCCCCCACCCCCCGAGGGCTGTCTCAGGACCCCCTCCCCATGCGCGGTGGCTGCTCATTGCAGTGCAGCTCCAGTTCAGGCTCCCTGCAGCCACCTGCCCTCGGGGCCCACCGTCACCACCACACCCCCTTTACCACCCCGGCGGAGGCCCTTCTCCCGCCAGCGGAGTGGCCTGCGGGGCAGTGGGGAGCTGCCAGCTGCGGACCTGGGCCCTTCCTGCCGCTTGCAGGCCAGGCTCCACAGGCCCCCGCCCCGATAAGCTGCCCACTCTCAGGGCTCCTTGATCCTCTGGCACTTCCCTTGGGTCCCCAGAGCAGCCTGGAGACTCCAAATGCATGCCTTGAGCTCAAATCCTGCCTCCACCACTAGGAAAGCATCTTGCCTTAGCCTCCCCATCGATGAGTGGGTGATCGCCCTCATGTCACAGTTTGGCCCACAGGGGGCTTATCAAGGTGAAGCTCTCTACAGCACAGAGCACAGGGCCCCCGGAGGGGAAGGCATGAGGAAATCGCTAGACAAGGGCTTTCCCAGCCCGAGGAGCAGTCCTCCTGGAGCGCCTGGAGACCTGGCTGCTGAAATCTGCCTCTAGGGGGTTCTTCTCCAAACTGCCTGAAGCCAGAGCAGCAGAGCTCCGCCATCAGGCAGCTCCCCTGCCCTCTGCAGGCCAATCCCTCCAGCTGACAGATGGGGTCAGAGGTGCCCAGGACCCTACAGAACACAGGATGTTCTCCTCTCCCAAGATGGACGTATGTGGCTGAGGCCTAGGCTCGCGGCACTTAGCCAGACCCTGGGCGTGGGGCCTTCTGAGACTTCCAGGGCCCAGGCACCAGGCTTGGGGTGACACAGGAACTCACCAGCCACAGCCCTCCGGCCAAGGAGCATGCGGTCAGTAGCACAGGCTCTGGGTTCAAACCCGCCCCTGCCAGCCTATGACAAGGGACTCTGCCCAGGTCCCTTCACTCCGCAACTGGAAAGGAGGCTGGTTGTGGTCCCGGCCTCAGGCCCTCCAACCCACACGTGGTTCCTCAGTCCCTACGGAGCCCTGGTCAGGCAAAACGGGGTGCCTGGGGGAAGTGGGTAAGGCTGAACCCCTCCAAAATTACCCAGGGGATTGGGGGGTAGAAGTGTTACCTGGCCTTGTCGAAGTACTTCCCAGTGTAGGCCATCCCACAGGCAGCTCCAAGGCCCTGGCCCAGGGAGCCAGTGGCCACATCGGTGAAAAGTTGTTTCTGTCACAACAGAGGGCCCAGTAACTCACGGGGACAGCAGGAAGCAGCAAGTTCCCAGCCCGCCTCGCAGGATCCTGGGCTCTGGGCCGTGGTGGCCGCACCCCGGGTCTGCAGGAGGCCCGGCTCCAGGACCGCCTCCACCCCAGTGTGGCTGTTCATCCTCCCCCAGCAGCAACTGGGGGCATTGGGGTCCGACACCAGCTGTGCCCGTCTGGGAGCTGTGTGCCTGGGGAAGGACCTTGGGCCTCAGCACCCTCACCACCTGCCACATGGTGGCTGGGAGAATTCACCACAAATCCGATGGATCCTTGGCCCGAGTGGGTGCCCGGAGGGGGGATGATCCACGAGCTACGACCCCTGGCAGAGATCAGCGCCCTGAGGAGCAAACTGGGCCCCTCCCTGCGGCATTGCCAGCACCCTACTGCGACACCTATAGACCCCCTGTGAACCTCTCCCAAGCTGCGTCCACCTGGCCAGGGAGGCCCGGCAGGGAAGGAAGGATGCTGGCTGTGTGGTGCAGGGGAGAGGTCCTCCCTTCAGGGGACCTGGAGCGCCCCGGGCTGGAGCACTGGGGGGCCTTGCCCGTCAGTACAGGGGTGAAGACTGCCCTGGAAACACCCACTTCCTTCCCCACCTCCATTTATCTATACCTCGTGCTGCAGGGGCCGCCCCTGCCCCCACACGCCTGAGAAACAGCAAGTGGAGACAGAGGCCCCCCACACTTACCGGGACAGGGTGCCCGTCCAGGTCGGAAGTGACCTTCCTCAGGTTCAGCAGCTCCGCCTCGGGCAGGAAGCCAGCCTCGGCCCAGACCGCATACAGGATAGGAGCCGCGTGGCCCTGCCAGAGGGATGGGGGGCCACAGGGCTGTTCCCACCACACACAGAAACCGGGGACCGGCCCAGCCTGCCAGCCAGGGTATCCCTTTCAGGGGAGGCTGCAAGTCATGGCCATGTCCCTGTTCATCCCCCTCCAGCCCAGAGTTCCCACAGCCAAGGCCCAGGACAGGTGCAGGGGGTACGCACAGCTGTGAGGCCAGCGTGGCCAAAACCCCAGCAGGCAGCAGGCCACCCTAATCCCTGGATTCTGGCATGAGTGGCTTGGACAGACTTCTAAGCTCTCCTGCCTGCCCTGGGAAACCAGAGGCCACAGAGCCAGGCCTCG
This sequence comes from Smutsia gigantea, assembly GCA_032199065.1. Classification (NCBI taxonomy): domain Eukaryota; kingdom Metazoa; phylum Chordata; class Mammalia; order Pholidota; family Manidae; genus Smutsia; species Smutsia gigantea. The sequence continues at coordinate 82,732 of JAVSCE010014567.1, read as the reverse complement.
GCACATGGAGACTTCAGGGGTTGGTGGCTGTGATTCTCATGGGAGGGGCGTGGGGGCAGGGTGCCCCATCCTGAAGCCGGCTGCAGTGCACAGCACAGAAGATGCGGGCAGAAAGCCAGAGCTGTGCTCCGGGTCTGCACTTGAGTCCTGCCTGTCAACACGAAACTGGGTGACTGCCTGGCAGATCATTTCCATGGTCTCCTGTGCATTCAATTGTTCATTCCTTAACTTGGATTAAGTTTATAGCTGGGTCAGCACAGAGCCAGACATGGAGGGCAGGGCCAGGTCCAGCAGGTGGGGAAAAAGCCCGGGTGGGCTTACATTACACCAGGAGGTGGGCAACCTCGGAGACCACTTACTGCCAGCACCTTCTCACCATTCTAGGGCCCCTGACTCCCAGCCAAGGGCAGGCCAGGCTCCTACCTTGGACAGAACAAACCGGTCGCTGTGAGGGCTCCGGGGATCCAGGGCCTTGTAGCGCATGGTGTGGAAAAAGAGGACAGCCATGATCTCCGCAGCGCTGCAGCACGACGTAGGGTGGCTGGGACCCAGGAGAGAGAGGGACACACACGATGGCCTGGGCCCCGACTACAGGGTCGCCGCAGGCCCGTGTACAGGGGCCTGGGGTACACATCCCAAGGGGTCACAGGCCTGGCCTATCAGAGGGTCAGGTGCTCGGCGGCTGAGCTGCATCCCGGTGGGACTGCCCAGGACTCTGCCCATTTGTGGGGGGCACCCTGTGCTCCTGGGCCCAGGGTTGCTGGTCTTGAGGCCGTGGGCAGCGTTAGGGACTGAGGCTCCTGGAGTCGCCACCGATCTCCCGGCAGCCTCAGCACATGGAGCTGGCAGCCTGACTGCCTGGGTTTCAGGCCCTCCAAAGTATCATGGGGCTGCTTGGCAGCTTGAGGGCTGGTGCAGCCACTAGGAACCATGCTTTACTGCAGAATTTAAAAAGCAAAACACAATCTTGTCTCCTATAAAGGCTAGTCATGAAAAAATAAAAAACCCTTCTGCCTGTGATGGGGCCGAAGTGGGGCTGACGAAGAGAATGCCCTCCAGCCCTGGAGTGGTGGGGTTAAAGGATACCCCCCTCCCCCCCCCCCAGCTTTTTTAACCTCTTGTTCTTATTAATTGCAGCTATTTGAATGGCTTTGGGCAAAGGAATTAACAAGAGGAAGTGCAGAGATTTCACCTTAGAGACAAGCCTCATTAGGGTCAGGTCCCTGAGGACCCATGTGATTTGCCCAGCCCCGGCCCTCAGGAATGGGGCTCGCGGCTGGGGTTCCGGCAGGACACGCTGTCATTCCTGGCCAACCCCGAGGCCCCTGGTCCGCAGTTGCGTTAGGATGCCAGCCTCAGGGTACGTGCCTCCCAGCCTCCCCTCCATGCAGCTCAGCACAGCCCTCCGACACTGCTGTCTGAAGTCCTTCACACTAAAACATGCCCAATGCCAAACCCAAGGGCGCATGCACCACCGGGAGCACACGGCGCCCCCTCCCACCCCGCCAGTTGGCGCCCCCAGCGGTTAGGGGTGAGTCGCGCCCGCACAGACACATTAGTAGGGAATCCAGAGCTATCCATGCTGGTTTAGCGCCCACATTCCCAGCACACAGTCCTCTGATACTTAACCATCTCTACGAACTCCCGGCCATGGACCTGGAAGAGGGAGGTGAGGAAATGTAAACGAGAAAACTTTCTCGGCTGGCAGGGACCTGACTCCCCGTTCCTAGCGCCCAACTTCGGCTGGAGGGCACCCTGATCAACACTGGTCAGCCTGGTCCCTGAGGAGCCCTGTTTCAAAAGGCATGACCCCATTTTGCGAAGAGCTGGGGAAGGATGAGGGTGGACGGCAGGCCAAGCTGCTCCCTGGAGAAGGAAGGGGGGCAGGTGTGGGGGTTCCTCTTCCCTGTCTACCTGGTGAGCCCAGGGTGCCACTCCTACCTGGCCACAGGAAGGGGCTTCAGGGGTAAGTGGCATGGCGCGAGCCCTTCCTGCAGGTGGCAGAAGTGCACCCAGGCTTGGGAGTTGTAAGTAACTGATGTCACTTTTTTTTTTAGGCCCAGGAAGCGGGGAGCCACACCATCTTATTCCCGCCAAAGCCTGTGTCCCGGCCACAATGCTGGCCCTGCCTTTATTCCCACCAAGTAAAAACATACAGAATAAGGGGCTCTTGGGGGCCAGGTGTCTACTCCGCCCCAGAGCTTTCGGGGGGCTCCCTCCGCCAAGTGTCCCAGGGCAGGGGTGTGGGCTGTGCTGTTTGGCCATGTGACCTGAGCCAGGGCTCCACCTCCCTGAGGCTCACTCATTCACTTCTGAGTGGGGGTGCCATGTGGGGGCAGCCAGGAACCCCAGTAAGAGAACGCATTCAAAGCGCCCAGGTTACCGCCAGCCGACACCACCTGTAGGAAGACAGATGCCAAACCTCTCAGTGCCGCTAACTCCTCATCTGCAGGCGGGAACCCTGACTCCCTGATCCCAGGCCAGGCAGGAGGGAAGAAATGAGCCAAGCATGGAGATGGGGCTCTGTGAAGTTCTAAGCACACAGGAGACAGTCACTTTCAAGCTCAATCTACTAGAGGGACTTCAAGACTGAAAATGTATTTGGAGCCTGTGGCCTCAGGGCCTGAGCTTCCCCTGCAAGCTCAAGCTCAGCCTGCCCTGGTGGTGAGGGCCCCACCCGCTGGTGCAGGCATGGACAACCGGCCGGAGACTGTGGGAGTAGGGGGGGGATGCGTGGGGTTTGAGTTTGCTCAAAAACCTGCCTAGGCCTCAACAGTCCACTTACAGTCCCGAATAGCTTCATGTGGGAAGGTGCTGCAGTGAGCTTGGAGAGGCCAAAATGAGGTCCCCTCCACGCGAGGACACCCCTTCCTCCCGATGTTCCCTCTCTCTTCCTTTTCGCATTTTCCCTGCTGCAGGGAAAAGGCAGAAAAGCTCCGTCACGCCTCTGGGCAGGCTCCTCTCCACTCTCTGGAGGAGGCTGCCAGCGCCCATCAAGTGCCCCTTGTCCCCACGCACAAGCGGGGCCTGCCCAGCAGGGAGTCACGCCCAGGATGGCCGCACAGAGCCGGTCCCCAACACTGCAAAGACCAAAAGAGAAACAATCTACTTCAAAGAAGAGATACTATCCAAAGGAGAAGATAAAAGACACAGAAGCTGAAAACCAATACAATAGCTGAGGTCTGACTTAAAAAGTTAGAAAAATGAAATGAGCCCAAGGGCAGTAACAGAACAGAAATTGATGAGATAGGAAGCAAATATACAATTTTACATAAAGCACAGAGGTAGATCTAAAAAAAACCCAAAATGAAATATTTAGCAACCTTCTGATAAGGCAGGGCCCGATAAAAGAATAGAGCATTATTGGAAATGGAAGGAGGGTGGGACAACAGGTAAAAAATACCCCCAGCAACAGGATGCAAATAAATTTGAAAACAGTAAATTGTCTAGGGCAAATTAACTCACTGACTTGGTAAGACAGAAAAGCTGAGCAACCTTGGAACTATGAAAAAGGAACCTAATCAGAATAGCTGCAGGTTCGCATTCCCCGAGGCCCAGCAACTCCACTGGGAGGAACAGCAGGCCTGGCACGCGCCTCCCCAGAGCTCTAGAACCCCCGTCGTGTCCACTGCGGCCAGGCCCAGGCCCAGGCCCCAGGCCCACCACCAGCACAGATTACGGACGATGCTGTCAGAGACAGGGCCGCAGGGCAGTGGGGAGTACAGCCCAAGGCTGACATTATCTCTCAAACACAATGTGGCGAGGCACACCGCAGGGAACCTGACAGCACAGAAGGCCACACTGTGTGTATGAAGATATACAAATGTTATAAAACTGTAAGGAAAATGGGGGAATGATAATGCAAAATTCAGGGTGTAGCTCTTTCTGGGGGAGGAAGGATATGAGAGAGGGGCCCCAGGAGTTCCATAGTGCCATAATGTCCTAGCGCTCAAGCCTGGTGGTAGGCACACACAAGATCATTATTTACAACCTTCGTATCTTATTTATATGCTTTGTAGCCATATGTTTATTTCATAAACAATATTCAGGTGAGAATCCCGAGATGCCAGGTGGGAAGTGACCCTTGGATCCTTGTGCATCCTGATTCCCAAGCTGCTCCTGCCGGGTCCTGTCTGCAGAGACCTCCAGACCTTAGAGTGTCCCTTCAGGGTGCTGCCCTGTGCCACCTCCTCCAAGAAGCCCTCCCTGAGCACACTATCTGAAATACCCCTTCTTCCCTTCCTCACACTTGCTGCCAGCTGACACTTTGGGCTGCTTATGGCCTGTCTATTCCACCGCAACCCAAGCTCCATGAAGGCAAGGACTTTGAGCCTTTTCTCTGTTGCACCTGGCACAAAGTTCACAGATGAAGAAATGATGTGACCTGGCTCTGAGGCTCTAGGGATGTGTCCACTAGAAGCCTCAGTTTCCTCATGGTAAAAGTGGGTAGTATGAGGTAGCCTGTGTGTAAAGAGCATGGCACAATGCATAGAAACGTGGCAGCTGGTCAGTAAACGAGCTCTGAACACACCAGAGATGAAATCTAACCTGTTCCTCATTTTGCAGATGGGACCGGTAAGGTCCACAGAAGACTTGCGCAAGGGCACACAGCCTGCCATCGGAAGAGCTAGGACACCAGGAAAATGCCAAGAGACAGAAACGAACAGATCAACAAAATGTGGTATATCCACACCATGGCATATTCAGCAAGAAAAAGGAAATGAAGTATGAGCTCATGCTACTACGTGATGACCTTCCGAGCACGATGCTAAGTGAAAGAAGCCAGAACCCAAAGACCTCATTCTGTCCAGAGTCGTTTCTAGGAAATGTCCAGAAGAATTACATGTAGAGGCAGAAAGTGGATTAACAGTGAGCTGGGAGGGGAGTGAACGCAGTGAGCATGAGGGGGTTATCGGGGTTGGTGAAGTCCTAAAATTGGATGTCGTAAATTCACTAAAACTTACATGGCTCGTTTACTAAAAGCCACTGAACTGTATACTTAAAAAGTTATGATGTGCAAATTACACTTCAGTAGAGCCATCACAGATTTGTTTTCTCTTAGGAGGAGGAGAGAAGGTGCTGAAGGCCAGCAGAGGGGTGTCTCACACACCTCTGCCCAGCCGCGCAGCCCTGGGGCTGATGTCTGGGCCGTGAGCAGCTGGCTTGGATGGCTCAGTCCAGCCAGGCTCCCGAGGCCACCTCGCTGGGGGCACTCTGCCTCCCCTTCGGGGCCGGAGCACAGAACCCACCCAGGGACCAGTCTGCATAGAGTAGGTCCCTGCCCTCCGAGTGCCCCAGCGTCAGGGCAGCTGCCTGTGGTCTCGGCAATGAGATCCCCCAGGCTCTAGAGACCAGGGCCCGCCTAGAGAAGCAGAGTCCAGGGCTCAGAGCTGTCACAGGGGCCACAGTGGGGTCAGAGCTCGTGAGAAGACACAAGAAGGTCCCAGCCAGACCCTAACCAGGGGCTGCACCGGCTCCCACCTTCAAGACACACCGTCCATCGGCCCTGCTGCGTTCAGACATCACTCAGGCTGAGCGGAGCCACAACCAGCTGTCCTCGCTGCGTGTTGGGAAATGCTGCCGTTGGGGCAATCGTAACGGCTTCTCTCTTGCCTCAGAGTGGGGTGACAGGCAGCCCGATGGAGCAGCAGGCCCGGGCGGCAGTTTCTGCTCAGAGACGCTAGGCCTGCATGGAGCAGCAGCTTCAAAGTCGCGTGGACCACAAGAATGTGAAGCCCAGGGCAGCAGGGCGCACGACCCCAGAGCTTGCTCACTCTGTCCTCAGCCCCGCTCCTGAGGGACTGCCTGTGAAACCCCCACCTAGGCACTTCTCCTTTCAAGATGGGGAAACCAAGGGTCTCGGGTGGGAAGGGCCTTTCTGACAAATGCATAGCTGCCAGAACAGAGCCGGGGTTAGAGTCCTACCTGCTTGTCCCCCCTAGCCTGGTCTGGCCAGACACTATGCTCCCAGGTCCCCTCCCCAACACTGAGGATCAGAGCCGGGGACTGTAAAAAGCACAGCCCACCCCTCCCCGACTCAGGCCTGATTCTGGTGGCATCCTCGGATGACACTAGCACCATTTGGATAACGCCGCAGTCCAGTGCTGGTTACTGAGAACCGGGAATCTTCAGCCCCAGCCTCAGCGGCCAGGCCATGTCTGCCAAGGCCACTGGGTTTCACGGTGGCAAAGCCTGGATGAGCTAGACCCCTGCCACAGTTCCCTGAGCACGAGGAAGGATACAACCCCAGAGACGCTCTGCCCAGAGTGGGTGCTGCCTGCACAAAGAGCCCTCTGTGAAGCTGTCACTCAGCTCCCCGGCACAGAGGCCAGTGTCCTCCCTGCCCGGGGTCTGGGGAGGTCCAGTGACATGGGAGCAGGAGCGCTCAGGTGGTGCGGGAAGGGGAGAGCTACCAAGAAATCAGGACTTCACTGAGACCTGCCCCTGCAGCCAGTCCTCCCTGATGGGATGTGAGTGCAGCCTCTGTATGGGACCTGAAGACATACAACAGGGGTTCCACCACCAGAGCTGCCAGCTCCCCGGGAAAGGGGGCATCCTGCCAGGGCCTCAAGACTGGCCTTCACCTGATGGAGCTCATCCACTGTGGTGAGGGAAGAGTGGGTCTCAAAAAATACAGCTAGGGGTGGGAACACTGCTGGGACCTATCTTCCTTGACCATTTTTTGTGCCCATGCAGCTCTGTACACACCTTTCAAAATCTCTCTTGTGACAATTTGTGTAACAATGTTACTTCCTTCTGGAATGTAAGTCTTCTCTAAGTAATTCTTTTCTGCATCTTTTACACACAAACACACAGGAATCAGTGTATCTTATCCTCTTATTTTTCCTTTTTGCAAGTGGACACTTTGAGTTCTGGGAACTCATCCCTAAAGCATTACAGTGTAAACCTGGGTGTACCTCTCAGCCCCCACATAGAATCTTTTCCATGGAACCCGAGTTTACCTAAAAAAGATCCCCCTCAAAGCCCCCCCTTTGCAGTTGTAGTAATTCCTTTCTTCCAAGGTGCCTTCAAACTGATGGATACCATCACTGCACCTCGCCTTCCCCTCTCCGGCTTCTCTCCGCTCTCCTCCCTGTTGCAGCCCACCTGCCCAAGAAGTCTTCCTGAGGACACCAGCCCCCCACTGGGCAGTGTGGAGAAGCCAAGCACCAATGACCAGCTCAGTAAGTCACTTAACACACTAGACTGTTTCCCCAACTTTAAAATGTGAGCATCTATCCACGGGGTTATTCTCAAAACTCATGAGACAATATTTGCAATAAAGGATGCTGGGTCATCCCAGGGATACCTATTTGTCTGCTCAGTGACCCTGTTGTCTGCAGGTCCCATCCAGCCCTGAAAGATGCTCACATACGTAACCCTATTTAGTTGGGTAACTGCTGTGTCTCTCCAGCTAGACCCCCAGAAGCCTGGCTAGACAGCTCCTAGGCTCAACCAAGCCTGCAGGGCAAATGATCCCTTGAAATGGACAAGGGGAGCAGACATAGTAGTGCCCAGAACCAATACAAGGTGCACAAACCTACTGCATGCCAGGCTGGTAAGGGGACACCCAGAGGAAGCAGAGTCCCTGCCTGGGCAAGGGATTCCCCACACGATGGGTAAGTCTCATACAAACCCCAGAGGGAGAGGGTCCCTGGTGTGCATGGGGCTTGGGGAGGCCTGCCAGAAGAGGTCTATTCTCACTTGAAAACTGGGTGTCTTACAGGTACAAAGGATGAGTGCATACTCACCCTAAAGGTCAAAAGAAGTCTACTTGTTAGTAATATATCCTGTATGAAACTGGCCAGAAGTTACGCTCTTGTCACTGTTCTAGGAACACAGTTCAGGTGGGAAGTTTCCTGAAAATCACCCCCACCCAGCCCTCAGAATATTTCATGAATCATCGCTGTCTCCATAGATCCTGCCAGGCCCCAAGGCCCCGGAATCCTTGAAACCGCCCAGAGTGTAGGAGAGACTCCGGCTCCCGTTTCAGAGTGGGGAACAGGCTCTGGCCTAGCTTGCCGGTTGATTCTGTTAATTACCTCACTGAGCGCCTCTGGCCGTCCAGTGACCCTACTACTACCACTGTCCTCGCCCGGGCCATCGCCATCAGAGGAGGCTCCCTGGAGGAGCAACAGCTTCTCCACCTTCTGAGCCAGAGGACTAGCTGCCGGGGGAAGGGCCTACCCCTGGGCCCTGGGAAAGTGCGCCTAGCCTCCGGGCCTGTGCTCTCCGCCGGGGCCCTGGGCTCTCTTAGCCTTCCCAGTCTCCCTTCCCAACCTCACCATCCGCGGTCTCCCGCCTCCGGCAGATCTTAGACCTCCCTTCACACTCTGCACGCACGTGGCCGCCTTCCCCCTCACTCTCCTCCCTGGCATCTCAGCAGCCCCCTGCTCCAAATTCGGACCCCAACCGAAGGGTAGCAGATATGTGAGGCGAAGAGGGGAAGGGGCGGCGGGGGGGGGGAGGGGGGAAGAAGGCCAGGCCCCAGACTCCCTGCAAGATGAAGTAGTTAAAACAGGCGCTCTGGCATTGGGCCACTGGGGTTCAAATTCCAGCTCTCGGCATGTGGCCTTGGGCCACCCTCTTAAACTCGGCGCCTCGGTTTCCCCACCCGCCAGGTGAACATGACTCGTGGCGCCCACACCGTGAACCGCGTAGGGCCTGGCTCTCGGCGACGGCGCAACAATGGTGGCCTTCCCAGCCCGGCTGGAGAAGGGGCCCTGTGGCTCGCGAGCGGCGCGGAGCCGGGCTCCGGCCAGGGGCGGGCGGGCCTGCGGCGCCCGGGAGCCTCGGCTGCAGGCGGAAGCCGGGCCCAGGGCGCGCGGCGCAGCGGAAGGGAAGGCACCTCCGGCCCGGCCTGCAAGCGCACGCCCAGCCACCCGGCTCCGCCCCCGTGGTGGCCCCGTGCAGCAGGCCCGCCGCCCCGGCCCCGGGTCCCCGCCGCCCCGGCCCGCGCCCGGGCTCACCCCGAGCCGGCCGCCGTAGTGGCCTGGATGGAGCTGATGCGTAGGCGGTTGGCCGCATCCTTCAGGGCCTGCAGCTTCTGTTGGTCAGGCTTGTGGTAGCTCTCCATGGCGCGGCGGGGCGGGCGCGGGGACGCGGAGACGGAGACGGAGACGGAGCTGCAGGGACACGAAGAGGGTGCGGAGCGACTGGCTACAGCGCGGGCGGCGGGGGGCGCGGTTATAGGACTCCCGGGACCGCCCCCGGGGCGGGGCGCCTCTCCCCCCACCCCCGGGCCCCGCCCGCCGCGCGGGCTCCTGGCTCCTGCGGGTCAGGCACGCATCCCTCCGGGGCGAACCGCACCGAGCACTGACTCCAGGCTCTCGGCTTGCCCCGGTTTGCCTGTGGACCCGCACCTTCCCGGCAGACCACCCCGTCTCCTTCCCCATCTCAGCCCTGGCGGACTTGGAGGGATGGCCTCCTTAGCCCCATTTTACAGACAAGCAGACCGGCAAGGTCAGTTAAGGGCGGGGTCCGCCCTAGCAGACCGGCTCCGTTCTCCAGCCCCAGCCCGGGAGAGCAGTCCCGGGGCGTTAGGGGCCTGGAACGGGGTGGGGTTTATGAAAATGACTAATACACGCTAATGTTAACTGAGAAATTGCTGGAGGCAGGCCTTCCTAGGGCCCAGTAGCACTAATGACTCGGAGATGACTGGGTTTGGTTCCAGGTGTGTAGGGACAGGAGCAGCCCTCTGCTGTTACTAGACCCCTTTTGCTCCCAGGGAGAGGGGCTCCCCAGGGTGGGGGTGGGGAAGGGAACTGTCCTCACAGACACCGTCCATGCAAGTCACCCAGCACGTGCACCCCATGAGGTAGATACTGTAGGACATCTGACACAGGGGGATGCTCCACTTTACAGAGAAGGGCAGGCCCCTCAAAGCTGTGGCTGAGCAGGGGCCCGCACACGGGAGGGAGGACCAGAGGCCAGGCCCTGCCTGTGTCCCCTCTGGGTCCCCTGCATCACCCACACTCAGCTCTGGCTCACATAGGCCAAAGGATTGAGTGCATGATCCCCACCCTACCCTCGGGTGTTCCTTGGCTGGCCTGGCTCCCAGAGACCTGGTCAGATTCTAAGGATGGTGACACACCAGCTCTCAGAGGCCCACCCAAGGCTGGCCGCACAGCTGGTGAGGGCTGAGGCTGGGTCAGAGTGGGGTTGCCCCAGGGTGCCACTGGCAAAGGCCTCGCAGACACCATCCCTGCCCTCAAGCTGCTCCGTCGAGGACGTGCCTTTGCAACCATTTGAAAACTGTGCTTTCCCACTTGCAGCCCTTAGAGCAGTGTGCTCTTCTATTCTGAACCTTGAATTCCTCATCTGCCCAATGGGGACTCATCCTTGCCACTCTGCACCCACCCTGTTCTCTGATGGGGGCCCCGGACTTACCGTGGCTCTGGAGACCCAATAGTAACAGAAAGAAAAATGCCCCTCCACTTGTCCCACCATGGAGTTCAAGGGAGCCCCGGGGCAGCTTTTTGTCATCCCAGGTCCAGATGAATGAGACCCAGTTCAGCGACACTTCAGGAGTTCTTGGCCTTCTCCCAGGCCAGCTTCAGAACCAGAACCCTGGGCTGTTTAAAGTGGTGCTCCTGTCCTCAGGTCCTGAGTCATTTCAGCCTTCTGGGCCTTGGGAGGGAAACCTTGGGTCATGCCTGGCTTTACGCTGCCACTTGCTCCTCTGACCCCTCCCCCCACATCCTTTTTCAGCCTCCTTTTCACACTCCTGGCGGCTGCATGCAGTGTCCAGGCAGGACAGAATGCCGAGTGCTTCCCAGCTGAACTCCATCTTTAGAAGAAATCTCAGCCCTCCCTCCCCCCAGGTTTGCATGCTCTGTGCCCCCACCTCTCTCCCATTTCCCTCCACGTGTGCCCCCCACCCCATGACATTCCAGGCATGCTGCCTTTTGTTTTCCTTGAAAAGAGTAGGCTCACTTCACCCCAAGGCTTTTGCATGTGCTGTTCACCCTCCTTCCTGTCCTACCAGCTCTCAGCTTTCCCAGGGCTCCAGCATCAGGTGCCAGCAGCAGCCACATTCAGGAGTGTGAGCTGTCCACAGGACCCGTCAGCACCTGGGGAGAAGGGCCCCTTAGTGGGAGCTGGGACCCTGTAAGTCCCCATGGGGAGTCCCCACAGCTGGCCCTGGGACCTCCAGGACCACCAGAGGGGACCTGGGAGGGAAATCGGGGTGTGAGGGGTGACACACCGCCTAGCACTGTTTGGGGAGGGTAACTTCTGGTCACTTGGTCACTGTGACGGTGCTGACTACAATGGCTGCTTGGGGCGCGAGGAAGCTCTGGTGGCCAGAACCGTGTCACTCACACACACACCCTCCTTCCCGTGTGGCTTGCCCTTCCCTGAAAGGGCAGGCCGGCACCATCAGGGCACTTCTCGGCCTCCTGCAAAGCCTATGGGCCACAGAGTCAAGGTCCAGTCCCTCCTGCTGCTCAGCCCACGGCACCCAGCTGGACCCTTGGACACGAACGCCCCACAGTGTTCACGCCCTGACTGGGAACTGCCTGGGAGGTGACCTGAGAGGGGCTCTACCTGCAAGCATGGCTATTTAGCAGAGGCAGGGGCTGGCGCCCGAGTGGCCATTTTACCTCATCAGTGGGAAGACCAAGGCTCCTGAGGAAAGGAGTTTATTCATTCATTCAAAGTATATTGACTTGGGGACAGAAATTGGAAGGGACTGTGGGGGAATGTGGCTCCTTATGATCCCACTGAGCAGACACAACAGCCCACAAGCCAGTCAGGCTGTAAGAACTAGCAGTTCTGTACACAGATCCTGGGGCACCACAGCGAACCTTTACGCCAGAATCTCTGGGGTGAGGCCTGGGGCTCTGCGTTTCTAAGCATCTCCTCAGCAATTCTGCTTGTGGGTTCTGAGAACTCCCCAGGGGAGAGCACTGGCAAGACCGTGAGGACTTGGGTTCTGGGACTGGACAGTGCCTGGCTGGGGCCCAGAGGGCTGAGTGCAGCAAGGGGAGCCTTGAAAGCCTAACGCGTGGTGGGAAGATGTGGTGCTGCGCTGCTAATGGACCAAAAGCCGGCGTCGCACAGCAGGTAGACAGTGATCCTGTTTCTGCCAAAGTGAATAAAAGTATGCGTTCTTGTGTGCATGTATGTGTGTGTGTGTGTGTGTTTGTGCATGCTCACACGAGCCCATGCACACCCCAGTTTGGAAGTTTGCATGGGCTGCACAGACAGGCTCCAAGCCATGGGGACTTTCAGTTTCTTCTTAGTGGGACTGAGGGGGACTCTGATTTTCTACTTTACAAATTTCTTTTTTGTTGGAATTTGGCACCACTGAACAAGGTTGACTTCTACAATTTGAAACTAGCAAAACAAAATTCCATCTTGGAAGAAATACTGTTGAGGTCATGCATTTTTATGAATGCATGCTTTCTCGTGATTTCCCTTGGTTATGTAAAGTGGCTTCTGTTTCTTAAGGTGAGCTGCTGCCCTGGATACATTTCTGCGTTGGGAGCCAACCCCTAGGCAGTAGGTGCTCACCGGGGAGGGCTCCTCCTGCCCTTTGCTTTGCTTTCCGCATGACACTCTGGGCACAGCTATCCTGACATGTTCCAGCACATCCACTGGGTGGGCACAGACGAGGCATGAACAGCCACAGCGGCTGCGTCCCTGAGTGACAGCACCGGGCATTGCTTTGACAGGGCCAGGCCTTCACATGCTCCATGGGCACGCTGGGGCAGGGTGCTGGGAGCTGGGAGCCCCACGCCAGCACTGGCCTTGCAGGGCAACCAATATCCCACTGGGTTCTCAGGACACTTCCCTTGACTCCTCTCCAGGGTTTATGGCCTGCAGGGGCCTGGGATGATCCGGCCAGCCTTGTGCCACCAGGCAGGGCTTACTCATGGGCACTCTATTTGGGACTGTAGGTTGACTAATTAACTTTCAATAAATCCATCTCTCCTCTCAATGCCCGAAATCTTCTGCAGGCATTTTGGGGAAAATGATATTTTGGCGAAAAGTCATTCTTTTGATGATGATGTTCCAGGAAGGTGAGATCACACACGGTTCAATTCACTCATGGAAAAGTTGTATTTTTTTGAGTTGACTTTTGTTTTTGTTCTTTAAAAACCCTCCCCCCACAAATATAAAAGTAAAACATGCTCATTATAAAAACCAAAAGGTACAGGAAATGTAAAAGTAAACTAAATTCATTCATAATCCCACCCAGAGGACTACTGTTAAAGTCACTCCTTCATTGACAATACTGGTTTATTATAATTGTTATGAAGAAGACAGAACAGGGTCCAGGGTGAGGGGCAGCAGAGTGGGGGTGGGCACGCCTGGACCTCAGGCATTGGGAACAGCTGAAAACAGTCATTGCTTGGTGTGTGTTGTTACTGTGGATTCTTTTTTTTAAAACACATTGTCAGGATCACATAAAATTTGCCATTTTTCTCCTGTGTTTTGCCATTAGCATTTCCAAATTCTTCAAAGACATAATTTTTAATGAGCTGTGTACTGTCCCATGATGGAGCTATGCCATCACTTGTTAACCATCTCTTAGTGATGGGGATTTGGAGTGTTTCCTGTCTTTCAGCATTGTGTGACCCTGCAGGTAACACTGGGCACCTACATCCTGGTCCTCCTGGCAGGTTATCTCCCCAACCAGAGTTCTAAATGGGAAACTACTGGGTCAGGGGATGGCAACCCTTTCAAAGCTGTGGATGCATGTCTGGCAAAGAGCTCTCCAGAAAGTCAGAAAGGAAAGGAGAATTTCAGGCACGGTTACCTTCCTTTGCGGAGTGTGCAGGGCTCCATCATGAAGATGACTTCACTAACATTGATCAGAAAATTTCGGGCTGGTTTAAAATTCCACTTATGGGAGAGGCTGAAACTGCAGTTAGATTAGGTATTAAGTCTTGGTTTGCTTATGGGGGCTAAGCACAAGTGACTCCATTTTGGCTGCTTCTTTTTTTTAACAATTGTTTGAGGATCCATCAAACTGTTTTCCAAAGTGGGTGCGCCTTTACAGTTTCACCAGCCATGGATGAGGGCTCCAATTTTTCCACATCCTTGTCAATTCAACACCTCTTATCTGTCTTTTTTATTATAACCATCCTACTGGGTGTGAAGTGGTATCTCACGGTGGCTTTGCCATTTATTGCTCTTTAAACAACACTGTATAAGTAATACATTGTTCCTTGTAGAAAATTTGGAAATCTTAACGAAAATACCCTGGTGGTCCATTTTACGGTCAGTCCCAGTTAGTCATTCAAGCACTAACCTAGGTGTTGCTATGAAGGTATCTTGTACACATGATTAAAGTTTGTGATCAGTTGACTTTAGGTAAAGATTATTCTAGATAACCTGGGTGGACCTGACTCAATCTGTTAAAAAGCTGAAGGAAAGAAGTGCTTCTGTCTGAGGCAGCAGCTCAGCCCAGGCCCCAGGGCACTGTCTGCCCTTCCTGATGGCCTGCCGGCCTGGCTGGCCAGGCCCTGCCATGCAGTGAGCCAATTCCTTGCAACAAATCTCTTAATACACATCTGCAGGCCCTGATTCTCTAGCTGGCCCGTGACTGATACAGCCCAGATAGGAAAACCCAATCCCCCATAATCCCACCATCCAGAGGGCACCACAGACAACGATTTGGTTATTTCTTTCCAGTCTTTTTTTCTTTTCCTTTTCGTACCTATAAACATAAATATTGAAAATAAGGTCGCCAACCATCTGCACATCTTGTTCTCGTTTACATCGCTGTGCATCTTAGATCTTTTCCCACATAGTCCGTGTGCTCCAGCCCCCTGGCAGGATTATTATGGGCCCAGAGGAAGGTCACTGCTGTCCCCCTTTGCTTGGACATGTGCACTGCCTCTGCTTTTATACTGTAATAAACAATACTTGTGATTTCATTCCAGCCTGCACTGTGCTTCTGGGAGAGAGGATTTTTTCTGGTTGCCCCTGTGTTCAGTAACCTGTGTGTCCTTAACCAACCCCAGGACCAGACGGGGTGGTGGACCCTCCAAGTCACCCCGGAAGGCCTAAGGGTGGAGCAAATGGTCATTTCTGACGGATGAGTGCCAGTGTGGAGCCCAGCCAAGCCCTGCCAGGCCTGCTTTCCCGGGGAATAAAGAAAAGATGCCTAGTCATTGTAGCTTGCAATCTGAGCAGCAAGCCTGGGCCCTCCCTGGGTGGGGAGCAAGGAGCTTCCTCCAAAGCTCCTCTCGGCTGGGCTAGGGCAGTGCTGTTGACAGCCAGGGCACTTTCAGGGTGCTGGGCCCCGCCTTGCATGGTCTGCGGGAGAGAGTTGGGAGAGCTCCACACTTGTCCTTTCCTGGGGGCTCCTGGGTTTCCCTGAGAAGCCGGGGTGGTACACATGGCTGTATTGTGGATCTTAAAGAAGTTTTTGTTTTCTTGTGGGGAGATCATGTGGATTTTCTCCTGGGTGGTTGTTAAATAGATGAAGCGATTGGTTCCTTAAGCCAGGACTAAAGCCCTCTACAAAAGGCATGCAGCGGGGCTGTTCCACTGATCTGAGCCACAGCTCCACCTGGGAACACAAACACGAGGCCAGTCACTGTGCCTGCTTCCTGTGGCTGGGCAGGAGGATTAGTAAGGAGATGCATGAGTCCCAAGCCAGGTTAGTTGCCCCCCCCAAATGTGCTAGCTCTGCCTAGCCCTCTCCTTACCCAGACCCCAGAATTAGCAATGGTACCCAGTCGGCGTCCTGTTCTGGCAACTTGGATGAGGCCTTGAGAAAGCATTTGTACTGTGCTACTGTGCAAAACAGAAAGGAACTGCTGCCAGTCAGGACAGCGAGATGGTTTTGCCACCCTAAACCCTGATCGATTCATTTGTGCATCCCATTCATGCCTCCTTTTGTCATCAATTTGATGTGGAGGTAGGTCTCCAGTGCTGTGTGGGCCCTGATGGCTGGTGGAGCCTTCTTCAGCCATGAGATGTGTATCCAAGGTTCAAGTCTGAAGTTCGGCTGTCCTCTGGGTAGTGAGAAGGACCTGCTAAGTCCCTTCTAAGGAGATTTAAGTGCACTTTGTTCTTAGTGATTCCAGGTTAGAAGGGTGGGATAGAACTGGAAAAGTTTGGTGAGGTGTAGCCAGATATTTGAGAAAACTAGAAGAACTTCATTCGATTCCATGTTAATTCTTGTTCTGCTTGAATCCAGTTTTCCCATAAGTTTTGGAAATTCTTATCAGTTTTATGATTTTCAAGTTATCAGAAACCTGCATTCTAGAGTATGTTCCATGAAATTTCTTGAAGATGAGGTAGTTTTGCAGGAATACTTCTGTAAAACCACCAGAATAAAATAATAACTCCTTGTAAATAACAAAGATTTAAAAATGTCATTGTTCAAGATTTGATGAGAATTCATTATAATGGAATTGATAAGGAAATCTGGTTATTTCTGTGATGGAAAATATTTAAAAATGACAACTGCAGTTATGATGATAACATTATACCAGGACATATCAGACTTTAGGAATTTCATACCATTTCTGGAACACATATAACATATACCTATGCAAGTACTACATAAAAGAAGCTTAATATTACTTCTTTAACATATCAACTTAGTCAAATTTATTTCTATTTTTATAAAGAGAAAGAACAAATCTTTTGAGAGGTTTCAGGGACCCTCTGAAGAATCCCAAAGTTAGTTGGAAGTCAAAAAGATTTCATTTAAAATTTGAGTTTTGGAAAGTTTGTCTAAAATATCAAAAAGTTTTAAAACACTTGGTCAAACAGGATCATAGTTATTGTGAAGTAATAGTTACCTATTTAAACAAAGTGATAATTAAAGAGTTCACAGGTAAATCTGTTGAAAATTACACAGTTCTGAGCAAAACTTAGCTCTTAATATCAAGAGTACTAGGTTTAAGTAATCAAATACCTGATAAAGACAGCAAACACAGAAATGATTTCAATAAAAATAGCTCTTAAAAGGTGAAAAAAACACTTTCTTTGTAATTTATTAAAAGCGGATCCAACTTGTCCTTTCATCAGATGAAAGAAAATGAAGGTTTCTAAAGGTATACTATTGATATTAAAGCTTATTTTTAAAAAATCTGTTAAGTTCATCTAGTATGACAGTGCATACAGTTCCTTTCCCAAGATGCCTTTCCACAAAACTTCTACAGCTTTGCTTTTTACATTTAGGTTTTGTCCTATGTTTTTTCCTGTCAAAATGACCAGCCTCCCTTTAGAACAACATTGCTTTCTTTTTCTTCAACAACAACAAAAATATCTCCATTCTTCATACTTTCTCTTACTGAAAACACACCTCCTACCTTCCCTTGCATATAGAGAATGGCCTGTGCTTGGCATCAATTCCCATGGATTCCTGGAAAGGACTGAACCAGCAGACCCCAACACTGGGGGCTGTGCATGAATGGGGAACCGCACACTACCACTAATGGTTCTTTCATGGATCTTTGGACAGAAATTAAGGGCTCAGAGTTTTCCACTCAAAAACCTGGGAACTTCAAGTTGAGACTAGTGGCTCAGCTACAGGCAGACCATCTGTCAGCTCAAGGTGACCTGACCTACATTGGAAAGCCAGTTAGATGAGGTGCTGGACACAGAGAGGAGCTTGGACCTGAGAGGAACTTCCCCACAGGCCTCAGACATGGACGGAATGACAGAGAACTCAAAGAGGGGTTCGTGGGTAACACACCTCTGTTCTGGTCCCTGAATGCCAGCAGAAGTTTACTTCAGATCCCACTGCTGCCAAAAGTCTGTTGAGAAAACACAATTGAACTGAGTAAATTTGAAGATCTGATTGGCTTTATTCCATGACTCAGGAATTAGGCAGATACCATGCAGCAAGGAGAAAGGAGATCCAAGGAGGTGAACTGAGTGGAAGATTTTTACAGGCAGAAGGGGAAGGGACAGGGAAGTCTTAAAGGAAAAGACCATTTCAGGCAAGGTCACCTTCCTTTTGGGGAAGGTCCATTATGAAGATGACTTCACTAGTGTTGATCAGGAAACTCCAGACTGATTGGCATAAAGTTGTTCAGGGGTGAGCAATGCCACTGCCACTTCCAAATGCTTCCAAACCTCCCAGGGACCTAGGCTTCTCCACAACCCACAAACCCAGGAGGAGGCAGCGTGAACAAGCCCAGCTCAACTCTTACCTAGATGGCCCACTGGCTGGGTGACCTTGGACTGACGGTCTCAGGCAAATCACTCAATTACCAGTTCCCTTCTCTGAAAAAGGAGGTAATGTGTGTCTCCCACGTGGTCATGAGGGTGAAATTCACTACAGTGACACAAGTCTCTATGTGCCACAAGGTGTATAAAAGGGGCTTCCAGCAGTGCGGTTCCCATGATGGGAGAGACACCTGTGCACATGGGTGTGTGTTAATGTGCATGTGCTTGCATGTTTGTGCATGGTGTGAAGCACAGTGTCTGGGACAGTATGGCTGCTACCCACAGGCTCCAGCGTCAGAGGATGAGCAATAGCAGCTACATGTATGTCTGCTCCAGCCTTCCCACCCTCCCTCCTCTGCCCTCTGGGAGACAGCCTGGGAGATGCCGGGTGATCAGGCGGCTGCATCCCCAGCCATTGTGCCTGGCCCATCATTGAACTCCACTCTTCCAGAAGCATTAACAGACATCCTCACTCACCATTTTGGACTGCAGAACAGCTCTTTGGTTTCCTTTAGGGCAGGAGCCCCGTGAGCCAGGGCCGGAGCCATGGACAGGTGGAGCTGACTCCCAGGCGTGCAGGGCCCTGCACTGGCCCTTGGCGGACAGCAGCCATCTTCTGGGTGGGGTGGGGAGAAGCGTCAGAGTTAAGACCAGGGCTTCTCCTCAGGGCATTTTGAGAATTTGTGGTGTCATGCCCAAGTATTTATGTATTAAAATGGAACATTTCATTCTAAATTACTGTTAAATTTCTGCTTTATGTCACAGGGTATTATTTTTAAATGGTGGTAAAGGGATAAGGTAACATTCTCTGAGAATTCCAGGTCAGTTAAGTAAAGGGGGGAATTACAAAGTATTTGCTTAAAAAGGGGGCAGGATGCCTACTGGGGTGGAGGCCCGTGGTGCAGCCCATGCATTAAGTGGGGCCTGTTGCCCACCCACCATCCCCAGAGCCCCCGTTCCTGTCCAGAGGGACTGGTGAGGGCTTCTGTCAAAGATAGGTATTAACCACATCTAACTAGGAACTAGGATCCAGAGTGAGTGAAAATGTTCTTAGAAACCACCCAGAAACCTAAAATCTCATCCTCTACTGCTCTTATTCAGGACCTGCTCACCTTAGTTTTTCATGGAATTCCAGTAACCCTCATTACTGGGCTTCCCACGTCATGACAGATGAAAAGCAGGTGACCTGATCACTTGTTTTTTTTTTTTTGATCACTCTAGTTTTTAAAATGAGTGACTTAAGAAACTATAAAAAATGATCTAGGATAATTTATCATGGAGGCAGCAGAGTCTAGACCAGCTCTCCAGCTTGCCTGGCTTCAGGTCCTGGCTCCACCACAGGCCTGATGAGCCACCTCTGAAACAGACCTCAGTCACTCTTGGCTTCAACTTTCTTCTCCTTAAAATGGGTTATTGCAACAAGTGAATGAGCGCGCAGCATTAACAACTGGTGCTGTCGGCACAAGTCATTGTAAAGCGAGAGGTGGCATATGCTCTGCTCTGAGAACACAGGCAGATATAGCAAACATCTTAGGGAGAATTTCCTTTGGAGACTGAACTGTTAACAATTTAAACTAAGTTTCATTTGGAAAACTAAAATGTTAGCAAGTAATAGCAAAGATAGATGATTAATCCATTTTCTTCTTTGAATTTTTCTCTGTTTCCCATAATGCTCATATTTTACTTTCCTCCCTCTGATGACAGCTCCATATATGACTGGAGTGAACCTGGGAAATGACCAAGGCCGTCAAGTCCCCTGTAAAGAGGGGTCAGAACTGTACCCTCTGACTGGGGAAACCTGAGGAGTAAATGAAGTCCTGTGGATGTCCACTCATGGTAAGTTCCACACTTACTGTTATTACTGGGGAGGAAGGTGCTCATTTCATCAACAGACATGAGGACTCAGAGGCTTCAGAAACAAGATTCCGTGTGGCCTGTGACCCTGCTGGGTGGGGGCAGACTGGAAGTAAGGAGACAAGCCTTTTCTGTGTCAGTTTTGTCCCCCTGCCCCATTCCACCTCACCAGTTTGAGGCTCTGGCAAAGCGTAGCAACTCATTCCAAAGTTCTTATTTCTATAAATTAAATAAACACAATTAAAATTTAGTAGGTGCTAAAACTTGGTTTTGAACTTTTATTAAAAAAATATATTTGCAAACATATAAAATTTAGGATGAAAAATGCTCATTTGAAAACACATAATAACTTAATATTTGCAAACATACAGAGATGGTATAAAATCCATACCATTAAAAATATTAATGATGGAGTATTGCGCTTGTGGAACAAAATCTTGCTGTAATTCCAGAGCTTCTCGCTCCGACATTCCAGGGAGCTGAGAGTCTAGTACACTGAAAGTTGTGAGAGCAATATGGCCAAAGCACTGATACAGAATAAAAAACCACTTAGAACATATATTTTAAAAACATGTTTCTTCAGGAGTCAAACAGATAAAAGGGAAACACAATTTTGCATTTTCCCCACTCAAAGGGAAAGATATTGCATCTTAGCATTTTTGATGAAGATGTCAAATACAAAACTGAGTAAAACACTGCACACTTTCCCCTGCTAAATTTGCTGGAAAACAGGCTCCTTGAGGCCCTGGCCCACTCGGGGAAGTGTCATCAAACACAGCTTTTAAAAATCCCAGTGTAAGTTTGCTTTACTTGTTCAATTTCAGTCACCTGAAAACACAGGGCACTACAGGTTTCAGAAAGTAGTTTGAATGCAACTTAAGGAAACCACAGACAGGCCAGAGAGAAACACATGCTCAGCAGCAAACGTGTAGCAAGAATGCAGAACACTCGTCCTCGGCACCCTGGTCTCCACTCCTAGGACAGCCCGCTCGTGCCTGCGCTGCCTCATGCCTCTGTCCCTATGTTTTGCCCAGAGTTACAGTATGATGGCTGATTTTGTTTTTAGGCAGTTAGGCACCTTCAATTTCATGTTGCTTTATTAGTAATACAATGGCACAGCTATGGCCTCTACTACCAAATGAGAACATTTCAAACTACATTCTTTGGGGTGTAGAATAATAAAGCTGCGTGGTTTAAACATATTTACCTAGTGTAGGATCTCATGGGGTTTATAATTTTTACAAAGAAACATAGAGAAGGAGCAAATGCTTGACATACACAAAGTCTAAGCCTGAGTACCCTCTGGTGGCGAAGGACAGAGGCTGACTTGGGCTCTAAGGAACGCCCTCTGTGGTCGCTTCCCAAGAGCCTTCGAAGATGAGCTGCAGACGTTCCCACGTGGATGCATGAACTGCATTTCCTGACGCTGACAGTCACTTGAAGACTTAGGATTCCAGGTCACACCTTACAAACCTCAGAAGAATGCACATGCCCCGGAAGGGCAGGGCCACCTGGGAGGAGTGGGAGTCCTCTCAAAGCCACCACATCAACTGCTGACAAAACAGCAGTACCATCGCCCGGGGCTGGGTTGGGGGCACAGACAAACAGGGCAACCTAAACGTAGATCCCTTGGAATTCGCAAAACCTAGCAAGAAGCATCTGTTTTGGTGTCCATTCTGAGTCAACTAAGTTTTAAAAACTGAGGTTCCAGAGAGTCAGGGCATCAATGTAAACACGCACCTAAGCTAGCATTAGAGAGCATAGGAGGCGTGGAGAGTGAGCCTGCATGAGCAGAGGCAAAACCGTGACTTCCCGCTGGTCACCGACCGCAGCCTGTCAGGCCGGCCGGACCTCCCTAGGGACTCATTCTGGCCCCAACTTCCTGGTGATCACGACAGTGTCTTCTGTCTTCTGCATTTGACATAGATGCTCTGATACATACATCTGGGAGCTGAAACAGGTTTATTACCCTTTTCAAGTCTCCATGACGTGGGCACTTGAAAGTCTACTTTTGCACCAAGAAGACCTCATCAGAGATTCTCTTTACCGTCTGTCACATTCATTCCTTGGAGTAAAGGGTGAAAACGAACCAGTCTGATTACAGACCATCCATAGGATATTTTCTCTTAACTCCCTATCATACACACTCAAACTGTCATTTCAGCTCACCTGTCTGCTCTAACAGCAACCCCCCACCGACTCTTTTGTTAGCAAAGCCCACTGAGACCGCACTGGAGGAGCGGTCAAACCCCCCGGCGCAACCTCTGAGGACAGCCATGGGGCTCCCTGGCTACCACCTCTGCATGCCGATGACGCCTTGCATCTTCCTACGACTCTTTCCTGGGTGATATACGAGCAGTTCATTTTTGGTTGCTGAATTTACACACTGACTTTGAAAACAAACTATTTCTAGTGGAGTATGAGAGCTTACAAGCCTCCCCGACCTCTGCACAGTTCACAAATAACTAGGTAAAGAGAAACAGGAGACACTAAGTGGAGAAGCAGAAAAGCCGCTCAGGAAGCAGGTTTAGATTAACAGAAGCCAATCAAACAGCATTCTTTATGCTGAAACACTAAGAACAAATGAAAACAAGTATGCAATTCACAAGTAATCCTGTAAAACCTCAGCTAGAAAACAATCTATGGACTTGTGATAAGTCACCAGTAAAGCTTACACGGCCATTCCCGAGGGGCCCCCACCTCTGTCAGCATTACTCACAGCAAATCCCTATGCCAGCTGGGTGGGCCTATCAGGTTTCCACCCCGTCATTTAATAGTGCTCACAGTAAGCAGTGCATCTTAATTGGTTAAATACTACAAAATGACCTGCATCATAGAAACGAAGACACTTTCCAAGAATATCTTAAAATTACTATTGCTGAAATAAATCAGAATCTACATTAAAATATTACTAATCACCATTACATGCCATAAAAGAATAAATATAAATCATGGCAGATTAATAGCAGCATAACAAAGCATCTATACATATTTTCACACTTTGGCCTGCTAAAGTACTCACAGCCTAGGAATACATTGGTAAAGTTCTGACTTTCACTTTGTTTTTAACTCCATATTCTACAATAAAGTAAGGGCAGTGTGAGTAAGAGCTCCCTTTTCTGCATAGCTTTAGAACTGTTCTCAGTAGACTCGAGAAATGGAACCAGAATGGCTTTGTCAGGTTGGTCCCCTGGTCCTTTCATCAAAGTGTTATGGAAAACAATCAACAATGACTTCTCATTGTTTTAGACAGAAAAGGAAAATAAGGCCATGCTTCACACACAAACTTAACATTTTCAAAACCACTGGGAAGTTTAACTTACAGTGAAGATTTCTGATAGAATTCGGGCTTTCCCAGCCCCAGCCTTTGCCTCATAGGTGTGATATGCCTGCTCCTACATCACAGGCCCTGGCAGGGCCCCATCCAAATGCTATCACTGCCCTGGGAGCCTGCTGCATGGCAGCACTGGGGAAACTTAAAAACAATACACAATTAAGAAATTTCACAACTTTTATGGCCCAAATGGGGCATTCATATAAAATATTTCTCTTGAATGTATCAATCCTAATTTGCCAAGTTAAATTCTGATCCTTAAAACTCATAGCTACTCTGCACAGAGCTGACTTCTGTTCTGTTCAGAACTTGACTATTAGCCTAATAATGCTCAGGTTTCTAGGGGGAGAAGGGCAGGCTGGGCCGAACTCTATGACTATTGCAAGGCTGGTGACTCCTCTTCCCTAAGACCTTGAAAGTGAGAGCAAGCTGAAAATCAGACTCCTTATTTTACATACTTGCTCAGAGCTGATGAAAACACCCGCACAACTCAACACAATGGTCTTTTTTTTTCTTTTGTCTTAACAAAGGTCTGCTGGTGATGCTTCACAGTGAAACAATTCCATTATCACTGAGAACGTCACTTGGAAAACATTCGTAAGGAATGAGTGAGTCTCTCATAGGCTCAATTTCAAAATTCTTAAAACTCAATGTTCTGCTTAGAAGTTTCCATGATGAGGCCTATTTGTTTCTGAGGTCGACATTCTGCCTTCAGATTTACTCTGCTGCAGTCAGAGGCTGTGGTTGTCTTTGTTCTTGGCCAGAACCTGCAAGTAGACTTCATGAAGTGTACTGAGGAAGCTGGAATCATTCTGCAAGAGAGGGTAATGTCACCTTCACCTCATGAGAACTTCCTTCCTTGATAACAGCTTAGGAAAGAGCTGTACAAATGACCTGTATAACTCATTACCCAAAGGACCCACCACCTGAAGACAACATGATTAGTACTTTGGAATTCACGCACTTGTTTTTTCCACCAGGGGTGCATCTCAGAAGAAAGAGACATGGCTCCTGACTTGTCCTGGACTACACTTTATGTAGTGATTTCCTGAGAACATTTTTTTTAAATTAAATAAAAATTCAAAGACTAAGTTGATGTCCTACATACCTTTATTAGATGTATTAATGTATCTTGGAGCTGAGACTTGCTGAGAATTATGGAAGGCTTTCTCTGATCTTCTGGTGTTCCAACAGGTAGAGGAGACGGGGAGCTCGCTTTCCTCTCTGGGTCTATGGACCTTGTGACTGTCTGCTGGAAAACACTTGGGGATAGTAGCACTGAAGACACTGCCAAGGGGGCTGGAGCAGCCAGGGTGGGGCCTGCAGCCTGCGGGGGGACAATGGTCATTCTGCACCGAAGCATGCAAGCCAGCAGCCAGCCCAGGCGAACACTGAGGGCAGGTGCGGGTAGGGGGAGCCCAGAGAGCAGAGTCCAATGCTAACTATTTGGGGTTCAGACGAACATTCAGTAGAAGCATCTGAGTATTTGGGTCTGTTACGAAGCTTGTTAGCTAAAGGATGAAGAGCCATTTATTCGGAGGCCAAGTGCAATCAACACATTAGGGGAATATGGTAAGTAACAGCACGGTATGCACAATAAGAACAGTCCTATGAGGAATTAAAAATGTGAAGCTTTCATCTGGGGAGCAGGAAAATGGCTGGAGGAGGGCACAAGGGAACTTTCTGGGGTGATGGAAATGTACACATCTTGACTATGTGATCACTTAAGGGATGTATGTGTGTTAACACTCACATAACACCTGCATTTTATTTTACTATATGTAAAGTTTACTTCAATAAAAAAGGTAATTAAAAAAAATCCAGTTATACAAAGTACTAGTTTTTTTTACAGTGTTCAGTATATTTATTATATCATTACAGGTACCCAAGGTACAATTTCCTAAAGATAAGACTAAATCTACTTCCTTCCCCCATTTTGATGTGCTTGTAGGCTAATCATGGCTCACCATCAGAGTACGCTAACCCAGTAATACTCAGTATTTTTACTAATTATCACATTTGATACAGTCAACAGAGATCTATATTTCTCTTTCTCCTGTCTGTACCGTCCTCATTCACAAATAACAAAGAGCTTGCCGCAGTTTTAAGGGTAAGTTTCTGAGGTCTGAGCCATTCAGCATGTATTTCTGTGCAACACCAGGCAGAAACTCCCACTGACCAGGAAGCGGACAGCTACAGAAGAGACTGCTTACCAGACCAGTCAGAAGCGGGCTTAGGGAACTCAGAGACTGGAGGAGAGGCAAATGGGAACGTGGAAGTTCAGCAACTGAAAACAAGTGTGCACTGAGGTCAAGGTTAGGAGATAATGCAGGGTGGGGACGACTTTTAAAAATGAGGCAGGGGAGAACAAGCAAGGGACAGAGCGCGCAGGGAGGCTTTGTCGTTAGAGCAGAGGGAAGCCCGCGAGAGCATCGCAGCGTGCAAGGACTGCTAGCGGGGACACCGGCTCCTCCAGGGCAAAGACATTTCCTCTGCATGGAAACTAGGCTGACGTGCTTTCGGCAGCCACCCATCCTCAA
Source organism: Smutsia gigantea (assembly GCA_032199065.1). Lineage (NCBI taxonomy): Eukaryota > Metazoa > Chordata > Mammalia > Pholidota > Manidae > Smutsia > Smutsia gigantea. Next base: position 56,860 of record JAVSCE010014567.1, on the reverse strand, counting down.
ACACCGAGTGTGGGCCCTTCTGTATGGGTTGGGGGAGACATTATCACAGACAGAAAACGAGTCGAGGCCTTCAGAGGTCACAGCAATGAACCCTGCGTGGAAGGCAGGGGAGCCTGGCCTAGGAGAGGGCCTCTAAGATGGGTCCAGGTCTGAAAGCTACAACTTTTCACTCCAGTGACAATGTTTTACTTCACACCCAGAATTTAAATACAGCGTGTTCTTCAGAACAAGGGAGTCCTTACCGGGATGGCACTAGGTAACACCTTGCGCTGGGCAAAGACTTCAGGATCCTGGTTTTGCTGCATAGACTGCAATATTTAAAAAGAAAAGATGAACAGATGTAGGAAGTTTCAATGTGTATTTCCTAGTTACTGGGGAAAAAGTCTAGACTGGCAGTAAGGAATAAGTCAGACATCAACTAGTCTCTAGATTCCTGAGTGAAGAGGCTGACAGGAACTCATGGCCAAGCAACCAGCACCTGGATGGCAGGAGAGCCTCGGAGAGCCCTGCCCTCAGCCCCGAGAAAGGGGTGTGCAGGGCCACCAAAGAGTCTCATACAAGAGCCAGGGACAGCCTGAGTGTGTTTCTGCTGCTCAGTTCGTAGAGAGCCAAGATCCTGGCAGCACGATACCCCTAGATAAGGGGATTTGGATTCTGGACAGTGGCAGTGATGGCCTCATCCAGAGCCACACTTCCACAGGCTAGGTTCTGTTCTCATTCATTGGGAGGCAAAGAACTTTGTGCTGCAGCGCCAATACACTGGAGCCCACTGGAGCCCCAGATTCTGAGATTCCGCCTGAGTAAAAGTGTATAGCATATAAGTGTCCCCTTGAGGAGGCAGGCTGCAAAGCAGGGCGCTGACCCGAGGCCAAGCTCGGGAGGCGGCGCTCAAGGCTGCGGGACTAGAGCAGCTTCCTGCTTCAGGGCGTGGGCCACCCGCTGAACAGCATTTTCTCCTCCACGCTGCACAGAACTGCTGCCAACAATTCAGTGATGTAATAACCAAGATACTATGTTTATTTTCTTTCTGTATAAGATTTTAAAGGAATGAAAAAAAATAATCCACTAAGAGATAAAATACAATTATGATGATGGGCTCTTCTAGATCACATGATTTGGTAAAATGTTAAGATTGGTGATCATCAGTATTAAAGGCACCCGACATCCAAATGGAGGTTCTCTCACTTCAACTGTGAGCTGATCTTATTTGTAAACTCACCAACCTCATAAATCACTGAGGGACAAACCTCTTCTTCACACCCCACACCCATCAATCACCAAGTCCCACCAATCATACTTCTTAATAAAACCACTTGTCGACACTTACAAATTCTGAACCTTATGAGCTCAAGCCCGGGTAACTGCCCCAGCCTCTATCCTCTCCCGTTCTGCCCAGCATGCCACCCTATGCTCAGAGCCCTTGACAGGCTCCTGGGGCTCTGACAGCAGGCCTCTTAACTCCTTAATGGAATTTACAAAGTCTTGCACATCACCCACCGCCCACTCCTGTCCACAGCAGGTCCAGCCATGCCATGGTTCTCTAAGCTTGGTCCCAGGCCTCTGCTTCCCCGTTGCTAGGAGAGGTCTGGCTAGCTTCTCCTGAGCCCTCAGATCGCGGCTGCCTGTTTCACTGGGAAGCTTCCTCTGGCCTCACCCCCAAGTCTGGGGTGCTCCACAGCACCCCTCATGTGCCTGGCACGAGGTGGGCTCTCAAGTGAGAACACTGAGGGAGGTGGGGACCTGAGGACAGCTTGGGGTACACAAGATCCATGGTCCTGAGTCAAACAAGGGCTTCTGTAACTGTCAAGCAAAAACAAAGAAAAAACCCTAAAACGCATACATACTCTAATAGGAAAACACAAATATTGCTTCTTGGCTTGCATCAGGAAGTGGAGCCGACTCAGCACGAATACCCCTTATCTGGCTGTCAGCTACATGGCTTCCTCCCACCTCTGTCCTCTGGCCCTGACACTCAGCAGCTCTCTCTTCCAAACGACTGCCCCATGCCAGTCAGAAGCAAGGTCTCTGTGCTTCCCCCTGAACCCCAGCCACAGACCTTCCACCAGTACCTGAAGGGGTATGAGCACCACGTTGCTCAGGGAGGCTGGGGCCTTCACTGCCGCCGCCTTAGGGGGTGGCTCTGTAAAGCTCTCTGGTGTGGCCAGCCGGCTGGCTGCTGCCGAGAAGCTGGCTGCCACTGCACCCTTCCCAAGTGACTGTGTCTGTATTTGGTCATGCTGTGGGGTCAACCTGAGTTTCTGGAGAAGATCGACACCTGGGAGGGAAGCACCAGCTGCATTTGTCACGTTCAGTGGGGCCCTAAAGGGGCTCTGGCTGGTGGTCAGACTGGCATGGCTGAGCTCCGGGACTGGCTGACTGAGGAGTGGAGACCTCTGTCGGGGTGTGGTCTTCACTGCCTGAATCATGGTGGTGTTTCGGGGTAAGCTGGGGGCAACCTGTGCTGCAGGAGCTTCTGCTGGCAGAGTGGGGCTGAGCACAGGGTGCAGCGGGATCGTGTATCCTGGGGCCTGCTTGTCATGGGCCTGTGTGATGGAGGCGGGAGTGATTAGCACCGGGGCGGGGACTTCAGGTTGGACTGAGTGGTGGGCAGCAGGGTGGACACTCAGGTTTTCTGACGGAGGGGCCCCTCCTGATGGCTCAAAGGAAAATGGTAGAAACGAGCTGGGCTCTTTCTGGGAGACATCTCCTGGCAGTTTCTCCACTTCTGAATCCAGACCCACAATGTTTGGTTGTTCCTTTGGCAGAGAAGTTCCAAATAATTCTTCCACAGTCAGATGTTTGTGTCCAGAAGGGGCAGACTGAAAAGTAAATCAAACCACCCAATGAAATCTCTTGCAAATCAGTATAACCAAACCTCTCATCAACCAAAATAGTTTGCAGAAGCAAGGACAGATGGGGTCTGGAAATGAGGAAATGGAACAAGTGGAAGATGCACTGGGGATTAAGGCCAACGGGCATCTCACCACCCCAGGCTAGAGGACAAAAATCTGCATTAGTGACAAAGGTTGGCCAGGTAACCCTGCCTGTACTGTCACAGTCCTTGGCAAAAAATCAGGCACTGCACCTCGAGGACAGAGTCTCAAATACCAGAAAGTAAATGTAACCATTTTTACATGTAGCAGGCCTTTCTGCCTTCCAACTCCTAAACCACAGAAGCCTTAAGAAAAAGCAAAGCATTTAGATCTGAAAATGTTAAATTTACAGACATTTTAGCATTTGGCTTGTTTTCCACTTGGAAGCTTCCTGCACCTTCACTTCAGGCAGCATTGCCGTACTCATTTCGCCTTTCTGTGCTGAGCTCCCACAGGGTGCCTGTCCTCTGACCGGGGCCCAGGGGACACAGGGAGGAACCAGAAAGTCCTGCCCTGACAGCATATGCTCCAGTGGGAGACAAACCTAAATGCTTTGAAGACACTAGCAGTCTCGACTTAGGGTTTTATTCTTAAAGTGTGTGGGCTACTTAGTTGTTCAGGTATGTTTATGTGGGAGAAAAAATTTCACTGTTTTCAATGCCTCCACAAGTCTACAAAGGCTTCAGAGTATACTGCATCTGAAATGATGATGACAGCACTATGGTATGACTGTATTTCTATAGGAAAACAAGCGTTTTTTTCCCAGTGAATGTTTGTTTCAACCATTTGACAAATAATTACAAGTTTCCCCTGCTATCCAAAAGTAGAGTGTTCCTCTGAAACCTTTTATAAGCTGAAATGCAGTAAAGTGAAGCAGTTACCACTAATTTATATGGAAAACTTTTTGAGCGTTCCCAAACCCAAAAAATAAGCTGTCTCCGGCTTTTCTGATACCTCAGGACACATCCTAACAGATGCATAAAATAAAGACAGACACAGCACAGATGCTCACAGACACAGGTTGGAGCTCTGGCGGGGTGGTGCTGCAATGCTGAGTGTTTCTAGGGAAGGAGCCTCGAGGGGCCACTCTAGCTGCTTGGGATGTGTGGCCTCTGTAACAAACACCAAATGCTGGTTTTGCTTTTTGCCTTTTTTTAAGAGGGAAAATCTTCTCTGGATTTCTTTAGGTCAGCCAAACCAGGTGGCAAAGTGGCTGTGTGAACTTTGCCCAAGTGGAGTGCCTGTACTGCCTTTCCCAGGAGCAGGGCGCTATGCCAAAGAGGAGCGGGAGCTTACTGGCAGCTCCCAGGGGAGGGCTCAGGGGCTTCCCTTTGGGAAAGAGGCCAGCAGGAGCACTGAGGCTACAGCAGGGTCTCCAAGGGAAGGAGGAAAGTAGAGCAGGCGTGGGGGCAGGGCAGGCCCGGGGACAGGCAGTGCAAGTGACTGCGGTAGAGGAAACGGCAGAAAGAAGCCTCCTTCAGGTGTAAAAACTGAACTTTCCTACCAAACCACTTATCTTAGAAAATATTCAATAATGAGAATTCTACCAATATTAAAAAGATAACACATCTTGGCAAATTAATATGACAAGAGGCTTTGTATAAGTGAAGAAAATTCTCAAAAATGGAAATTCCGGCCCCCATCCATCATACTGGTGTGACAGGAAGACTATCCTGTCACGACACTTTCTCACATTTGAAGGGATTTTCCCGATTCGGAATCTCTCTTCATACAAGGCAGCACTGACATCTAATCATAAGCTGTTGGTGTAAAAAAAGGCAAAATATTTTGTTTTAATTTCCTCACACTTTTACTTCTGAAAAAACTGTAGACCTAGTTTCAACTCCCAGTTGTTAACTGGGAAAATTACAGTGTTTCTCTTTAGTTCCTTCATCTGAAAAATGGAGGCAATTGTGGTAATTACCTTACAAAGCTGTTGTGAAAATTAAATTCTTAACATAATGCCTGGTGCCCCCAAAACATTCAGTAAATGGAAGTTGGCTATTCTTATTATATGAGCACCATATAGTCTACAGATTTCACCATCATGATAAATCATTTGTGTTTGGATATGTTTTAAGGAGTATCAAATAATATGCTGAGATTAAAAGTTCAAGTCCTTCTGGAATATCACACCCCCCAGTGCAGAATAACAACACAAACACTGGATGGCATAGCAAGGCTGAGCCATTACACAACACCCTGTAGTGCAAGGAGTCACTGAAGTCACTGCTGTCTGTTTAAAACTCACTGGTGACACTTTAAATCTGTTCAATGTAATTCAAATTGGACGACGACTTCTCATTTGGGGCAGATTCTCCTTGTCCCTGCCCAGGCTGATTAACTGTAGCAGAAGGCAAAAGTTCCACTTCCCAAGCTGAACAGTGATTTACTTGCCTTGGATATCTGGCATCATAAATGTCTACTGATGAGACAGCAATAATCCTCCCATAATCTCTAAAAATTATGGTAATATATACATAACAAAAATTACCACTTTAGCCATATGTAAATGTAAAATTCAGTGCAATACATTCACGTAACATTACTATTTCTAGAAATTTTTCATCAGTGCAAACAGAAGCTCTATACCCATTAAGTAATAATTTATCATCTTCTCTCCCTCCAGCCCCACTGCCCTGCCCATAGCCACTAGTATTCTTGATTCTAGTCTCTGTTTCTATGAATTTGCCTATTCCAGGGTCCTTGTGTAAGTGCAATTGTGTAGTATTGGATCTCCTGTTCCTGGCTTCCTTTGCTCAGCATAAGGTTTTCACGGTTCATCCATGCTCTAGCATATATCAGAATTCCATTCCTTTTCAAGGCTGAGTGATACCCCACTCTGTGTGTACCACGTCTCACTTACCCATTCATCTGAGGACAGAGGTCTGGCTTGTTTCTATCTTTTGGCTACTGTGAATTATGCAGCCATGAACACTAGTGTAAAAGTATCTGTTAGTCCTTGTTTTAAAAAATTTTGGGGTTATGTACCCAGGAATAGAATTGCTGGATCATATGGTAATTCTGTGTTTGACTTTTTGAGCAACAGCCAAACTATTTTCCACAGCTGCCACACCATTTTACAGTCCCACCAGCAAGGCAAGAGGTTCCGGTTTCTTCAGATCCTTGTCAGGGTCTTTTTGGCCATTTGTATATCTTATTCGTAGAAATGTCTTAATTAAGTTTCGAGTTAATTTCTTCTTATGACATTATGTTTAAAACACAATGGTCAAGACTGGCAAAAGAAGTACTGGAAAACCACACTGCTTCTTATTCATTATGCAAATTTATGTGGAAAAAAGTTGATCTTAGCCACCATGTTCTGTCTTTGTATACACATACACCACATTTAAGATATTTCTACATTGGAAAACAAAGACCATATTGGGGTTATTTTTCAGAAACTTTAGTCCTTCCCAGTAAGAATGCTATTTTTACGTTGTAAGAAAAGGAGCAATGGAACAACAGGACATGTTGACATCTCACCATGAAATACACCTGAGGCTTCACAAACGGCCTGATTCAGGGAGCGATTTTCACCTGTCTAGTGGAACACAAATTCCAGTTTTGAACAATTAAAATTGTGTGCATTTACATTTGGCAGGTTTTTAGACTTACACTTATGAAGAGATATTTCCACTGGTTGAAAATCTACTTTATATTAGAAAATGAAACTATATGGTAGAGCTCTGAACCCTGACTACAAAAAGCAGCAGTTTCCACATTTTGCTATGCTGCCTCCCTGTACTTCTGTCAGGCCAGAAACAGACTCTCACTTTCTCTGGAATAGGGTGTATGGTAAAGCATTAGGGCTTCAGAGGTGTCTCACCAGGAAGGAATAAATGAAGGTGCTGTGGCAGTACAAGTCACCCAGGCTGCATGCTCACTACGAGGGACACCCTATGTACCGTGCATCACATGCATGCACACTCTTATCAACTGGCCGGGGCATCGTTTGCTCCTCAGCACTAGATGGCAATGTGGCTTGACAAACGTACCATCTGTGTGTAGGGGCCTCTTATGGATTTAAGCTAATTTTTAGTCAGTCACATGGCTTCTGAGACATCCCTATCTCAGTATTTTATAAAATTTTGTCACTGTGGCCTATAAAGTGGATTTTATATGTGACAAATGGAGTAACACCAGCATTGTTCGTATTAAAGGGTATAATTGAGTGCCCACTTGAATTGTGTCCATAGATTCATGACTGTTTTTTTGTTGAAAGGCTGAGCATCTACAGCTTGTCACAGTCATCTTTCAATGGATGGTCTTTTATGGTTCTTACAGTATTGTCTGGTCTACTTCTTCATTTGGGTCTGACAGTAGCTCTGTGAGTTAGGCAGTACAAGATTCAGAAAGGAGAGAAGTGACTCACAATTCAGTAAGGGGAAGTGACTGGCCCGCTGGGCACTCATGGCTGATAAACCAGACCAGAGGGAATCCAGGGACCCTGCTCCTTCACTACCTGTCTTTTTCAAATTACATTTTTTAAAAATTAATTTTTACATAGCACTGCTTTTAATGTTTGACCTTTGGGATCCTAAATCCAAATACAATAAAATGGAACACAGGAATGCAGTACACTAAATCTGGTTTAAATTAATTTATCATCTAAATACCTAGAAACATTATAGATACACTGCTGATGGGAATGTAGAATGGTACAGTCTGCAAACACTATGGCAGTTCAATATTAAACTAAATCATGCAATTACCGAAAGACCCAGAATTTGCACTCTTGGGCATTTATCCCAGAGAAATGGAAGTTTATGTGTAAGAACCTGTGCACAAAAGTTCATAGAAGCTTTATTTTTAATAGCCAAAAACCGAAAACAATCCAGCTGTCCTTCAACGGTGAATGCTTAAAAATGGTCTAACAAACTGTGGTCCTTCCACACCACGGAACACTACTCGGCAATAAAAGAGAACAGGGCACTGGTACAAACAAGTTTCAGAGAGTCTTCAGGAATTATGCTGAGTGAAGAATGACAAACCTGAAGGTTATAGGTTGTGTGATTCCGTGTATATATCCTTGAAATGACAACCTGACAGACTGAGGACAGATCAGTGGCTGCCAGGGGTTCAGGATGTGGGGAGGGGAGGAGGGAGAATCTGTGGTAACAAAAGGGCAACACCAAGATCATGGTGATGGAGTCTTCTGGATCTTGGCTGTGGAGGCAGATACACAAAGCCACATGAGATAAAATTGCACTGAACATAAACACAAAAAGGAATAAAACCGAGGAAACATGACTGGATGGGAAGACTGTGTCAATATCCTGGTTGGGATACTGTACTATATTTTGTAAGGGGTTAACAACTGGGCAGTGGGTAAAGGGCACATGGGATCTTTCTATTATTTCTTACAATAGCATGTGAATCTATAATTATTTCAAAATAAAAAGTTTAATAAAAAAACCATGGGTTTTACATGGTATCTGTTCATTTATCAAGCCATCAAGTATGGAGAGAACTAATTCAGCCAACAAATATCTTCAATGCTAGACACACAGGAGATATAGCAGGGAGCAAGGCCCCCCCTCCCCAGAGCACATGTTTTGGTGGGGAGGAGACACAGTAACTGAAGTCATAAACCACGATAGTTGGGTGGAGTCTCAAGGATAACGGAAAGCATAGCAGAACGGGGTAGGGAAGGACTGCTGTTTTAACAGGGTGGTCAGAGAAGGCCTCACCTGGAGGCCACCTGAGGCCTGAAGGAAGAAAGGCAGTAAGCTGTGTCTGGGAGGGAAGTATTCCAGGCCAAGGGAACAAGTGTAAAGGCCTGCCTGGAGGTGGGAGCAAGTCTGGCACATTTGTGGAAAGGCAAAGGAGCCAATGAGGTGAGTGAGTGAGGCAGATGCAGAGGTCAGGGCAAAGGGGGGCCGGATCAGGGAGGGTCCTGTGGGTCACTGCCATGCCTTGGCTTCTGAGTCAGACGGGATGCCTTTGGAGAGTTTTAAGCAGAGGAATGCCATGATTTAACTCTCATTTTACCAGGATTACTCTGGTTGCTGGGTTAAGTACAGGTGAAGAAGTGGTCAGGACAACTGGAAATCAGAGAGGAGACTACTGCAAGATCCAGACCAAAGACGTGGACCCGGGGAAATGACATGAGTGGACGTCATTATGTTGCTGCCCACATGTGCCTTGACAGATTAATGACCAATCACGTTTGTGCTGCATTAAAATCCTTACAAAATGTCACTGTGTTTTTCTACCTTGGACAAAGCTAGGGCTTTAGCTGCACAAACCTTATCTTGTGACCCAGACAGCGTCTCCTCTAGAGTCTCGGTGCTTCCCAGATTGCAGAGCTGAGTACTTGGCTGTAACCCAGGGCTGGAGATATTTGAGTCACCCATCTGATTCTTAAATTAAAAGAAAGTATGTATCATGTGAAGAAGTTTGCTATTATTTGGCTCAAAAAACAGCATTCAAGGTTATCAGAAAATGCTACTTCAAAAACAAGCAAAAAGTCTACCCAAATGATTTGCTTTGGACCTTCAGGCAAGTAACTTACATAATAACATTTCTACAAAGTTGAACACTTGACTTTAGTTAATAGCATTAGCAAAAATTGTTATTTTTATAACAATTTTAAGGAAATTTAAGGAAAAGCCAGTAGCATTGCTTTATCACATTCTTTTTCATTTTTTTAAAAGTTAGTGTATGGTGAAATTAACCTTTTTTTCGGGGTATAATTCTATCTGTGTACTCATCACCACAATCATGGTATAAAATAGCTCTATCACCAAAAAAACTCCCTGGGCCACCTCACTGCAGCCAGGCCCTCCAGCCACCCCTGGGTGTTGGTGATCTGTTCTCTGTCACTACAGTTTTGAGGTTTTGAGACTGTCATAAGAAATGCAATTCTGCCTTCTTCCACTTAGAATCATGCCTGTGAGATTCATCCAAGCGGCCATATTGTCTAACAGTTCATTCCTTTACTGTGCTGAGTAGTATTCCCCGGCATGACTACACTACCTGTGGTTTAACCATTCACCCACAGGAAGATATTTTGTTTTTTCTAGTTTTTGGTGATTACAAATACAGCTTCTACAGACATTCATGTACAGGGTTTCATGTAGACAAAAGCTTCATTTTTCTAGAGTAAATACCCAGGAATGGTGTTCTTGGGTCATACAGCAAAATATTCCTCTTGCAAATTTTTATAATTTTATGTTTCACATTTAGTCTAGGATCCATTCTGAGTTGATTTTTGTGTAAGGTGTTACATTTAGTTTGGGGTCTTTTTTTTTTCTTCCTATGGATGGCCAATTGTTTCTGAAACCATTTGTGGAAGTCATCATATATTCTTAAAAATTAAAGCAAAAAGGTCTCTAAACATCACCATCACAGATGACAAAACAGTCGTAAAGTATTTTAAAATTCCTATATACAACACTAAGAGTGAAAGTATTTTTGTTCTTAAAGAGAATCCTAAAAAAAAGTTCACTAGTGGACATGGAATTATAATTTTTTTACAAGTTTAAGTTCTATTTGGGCTACTTGACCCAGCATCAGATGAGCATGACAAAGTCAACACAGATGCTGGAAACAGACCACTCAAAAGACCTGATTTTAAAAGTCCTGAATTTCAGTTCAGAGACAGATGAATTTTCTTGACACCATAAATATATATGTTTAGCACAGGATTTAGCACACAAACGGTAAATGAATGGCTAATATGCAGTTTTTTCCTACTCAAATGACTTAATCCTTATGGTATTTCAGAATACCATTTACTCAGTGTCACCCATGTGAAAAGAGGTGAACTAGTCTGTGAAAGCCTCTGAAATTGTCTTCTATTTCACCTCCACGTGCAGAACCACCATCAAGCTGAACCAAGGCATTCTGGAGAAGGCTTGGCAGTGAACTGTATCAGGGAAAACATGAACTCAAAACATTGTTCCTAACAAGTTGTTAGAAGTGATGAAATGTTCAGAGACCTTTTGAAATTGGGAGTTTTCACATAAAAACCCCTTCTTGTCATTTTTCAGAGCGAAGGAGGATAATTTGGCAACAAATGGCTGGAGTAGAGCTGCAACTGGCCCTTTGACATGGGGACGGGCTCTCCGTTCACGCCAGTTCCCCCAGCCCACTGCAGGTATTACTATGGCCTATAGTTTCTGGGGCATCTGAGTGCAATACTTAACACGAGTTATGAGATAGGCTGTGCTTTAAACAGTCTCCAGAGCATCAAATATGTTTTCATACATGTGCAGGGCCATTCTTGGAAGGTTCTGAGTTTTCTTGCTAATGATAGTTTCCAGTGTTAGTAAGGATTGGGGGAATGAAATCACAAATTTTCTGAAAAGTAACTTCACAACATTTGGTAAAAACCTTAAAAACGCGAAAATCCCTTCAACTACCAATTCCATTTCAAGGAACTTAAGAGAAAATGCTGTACATGAAGACCTGGCTACAAGGAAATATTTCAGAGTTCTTAACAGAATCAGAAAAATCTACAATATTGTTTATATAAGACACAGAAGGAGAATACCAGCATTAACATCACACGTCTTTTTTCAAAACCTTTTCATTCTACCAAATGAAATCCCACAGGGACCTCCTGTGAGATAAATAGTTATTGTTACAAAAAGATAATGTTCTTTGGAAAAACAGGTCACAAGCGTTAATAAAAACTAGTTTAAAAAACTAGCTAATTCCACTCCTAGGAATTTACCCTAAGAATGCAGCAGCCCAATTTGAAAAGGACAGATGCACCCCTATGTTTATTGCAGTACTATTTACAATAGCCAAGAAATGGAAGCAACCTAAGTGTCCATCAGTAGATGAATGGATAAAGAAGATGTGGTACATATACACAATGGAATATTATTCAGCCATAAGAAGAAAACAAATCCTACCATTTGCAACAACATGGATGGAGCTAGCGGGTATTATGCTCAGTGAAATAAGCCAAGCCGAAAAAGACAAGTATCAAATGATTTCACTCATATGTGGAGTATAAGAACAAAGAAAAAATACTGAAGGAACAAAACAGCAGCAGACTCACAGAACCCAAGAACGGACTAATAGTTACCAAAGGGAAAGGGACTGGGGAAAATGGGCGGGAAGGGAGGGATAAGAGGGAAAAAGGGGCATTACGATTAGCAGATGTAATGTTGGGGGGGCACGGGGAGGGCAGTACAACTCAGAGAAGACAAGTAGTGATTCTATAGCATCTCACTAAGCTGATGGACAGTGACTGTAATGGGGTTGGTGGGGGGGACCTGATGAAGGGGTAGTTTAATAACCGTAATATTGCACACGTAATTGTAGATTAATGATAATAAAATAAATTATATTAAAAAAAAACAGGAAAAAAAAACTAGCTAATAAATGAATGTACACAGACACCACACACAGTGGGACACATTATAGATATTTTTGGAAGGATGTATTAGCAGTGATTATATTTAGGTAGTGGAATTATGTTTTTCTTTTACTGTAATTTTTAAATATAAAGTTTTCTAAAATTAGTATGTACTGCTAATATAATAAGAAAAATAATGATGGTCCTATTTTTTTTTAAGAACAAAAACTCTGGGTCAAAAACACTTTTTTTTTTTTTGTAATTCAACTAAACAAACAAATGGCCCCTACCAAAATCAAGGATTTCATCCTGTGGCTAGAAGCAACTCAGAATAAGCCAACTATAAAGCTATCTTTCTTTACATTAAAAGTAGGGAAGTTGGCTAAAGCAAACTACAGGATTTGGGGAGAAAATGTTTTTTATAGAGAGTTTTTATTTTCAAGGTTCTTCACTCAGAAGTGTGGAATTTCATTCACTGTACTATACCACTAGAAAGGGGAGACTTAGAATTGGGATTAAATCCCATCACTGAGGCCAAGCTGATACCCCTGCCCTTGACTCTGCAGTCTCCCAAGTCTCTACCTAAAGATAAACAAAGGGGCCATCTGGAGCCCTGTGGCAGCTGAGAGCCCATCCAAACACCAAGATACGAATTCACGGTCACTGCTCATATCAGCTCCATTTGGTTAGATGATAGGCAGGTGCAGACAAGACACAAACTGTTGTTTAAGGAAGCCCCACTTATTTCTGGATAGTTTTCAAAAACAGAGAACATATTATTAAATTAAATATCAAGATTTAACTAGATACTCAAAGGCCTGGTTTTTATCCACCCACGGAAAACATTTTATTTATTACATACTGTGGAAGAATTTTCTTCCCAACGTTAATTATTGTCTCTCTACAGTCTTACTCTTGCAATGGGTAGTAACTAAAAATCTTGTCAGATTTTTAGATTGCCTGCTGGACTTGGACTTCCTTTATAGCTTTGTGTACAAAAATAAGGCTTTAGTTCCTTCTTTCTTTCTGGAGCTGCTACTTCTCCGCCTGAGGAGTGTCTCTACTGCATAGTGCCGTGCTTTCTCTCCCATGACACCTGATTCAACCATTGCTAGGAATGAGTGACAGAGTTCGAGACTTATTAGTTACCTGTTATGAGAACACAGAACGGCCTCTATAAAAACAGAACAAGGCACCTGTATAGATAAACCCAATCTCAGTAAGGATATGAGATAGGACTTTGGGAATATAAGGTAACCTAAAAGTTCAGAAAATTACTGAGATTTACTCTCATCTAGTTTCCTAAGAATCAGTGAATTCATTAGAGATGACTGCTTTCTCCATATTAATTCTCACAGATCCACAAATCCCTCCTAATTCTCTGAGAAGTTGAAGAATTTGGTACAACTTGAAACTTGACATGCACTCTAATGTACACTTCACTGTCCAGGAGTGGGACCTCCCTTGGTGCTTGAATGTAGGTTTATAGTAATTTATGGTGAATATGGCTCTTTATTTTTAATTAGAGGGAATTACCTTCTAGAGCATACATGGAAAAAAGGTCCTGAAGTCAAATCAGTCTGGGTGTTGGTGTCACCATTTCATTTACTGTGGGACCTCTCAGTCTTGAAAGATAAAGCCCCAAGACAGGGAGCAGGAGACATTCTAACAGTTTCCTTAACCCATGTGACCAACAGGAATCTTTTCTCAAGGATCCCCTGGTACCTATGCAGAGGCTGGTACTAGAGAGAACTCTTTAGGAAAGGTGGTCTTAAAGAGTTCCTTTCGGTGCAATGAGGACTAAAACAAGAAGAAAAGTACGCAACCCAGTGTTAGCAGAGTAAGGGGACAAGAACAATTCTGCTGAGACACCTGTGGTGTCACTCCAGTGAAGCACTGATGTGAAGTGAAAGTCACCAGGCTGCAAGACTAGTGAGGAGAAGCCCACTGACTGGCATACAGCAAACAGCTCACACATAGTATGTAATGAATAAACAGTGCACCACAACTTCCATTGTACTCAACTTTGGGGAGAGTATGTTATCAGTTCACCTTTAAACTGAAATATAAAACAGAAAGAAAAAGTGAATTCTAGCAAAGCCTCTCAGGTGAAATTCTAAATGATGATTAATGAAGGCTGTGTACTCCTCACCGACTGCAGACTGTAATACGCTTTTTGTATTACAGGCACATTAACAGAGTACTTTTCAAAGACTGCATAAACTCTGAAGACCTAGCAGAGACTGCAGGTGTAAAGAGGCCTGAAGCTTTTCCAGAACTACCTGCACTGCAAAACCATTTTCTCCAATACTAAGTTACAGGAATAGAAAAAGAGCACTTAAAATTTTCACGCCAAGTCCAGGCCTCTGAGGTAAGCAAATTTCTTTCCTTATCTTTAAGGCTAAAACCAGTAAGATGTGTTTTCTTTCTGAACTAATTACTCCTGCTGGCCATGGAGGTGGCTGCCCTAGGGCTCTCCTCTGCCCACCTTGGTCCTCCCGGTCAGCATGCAGCCTCACCCTCTCATACTCATCCTTGGCTCTGCTTAGCATCTCCAGGATGTCGATAGGCCTCTGGTCACTGCAGCCGTTGGTCTGGCTGGGACTCTGCTTGTCCTGTGCAGCTTGCTGGGACCGCCGCGTCTCCTCTTCTACCACACTGCAGGGGAAAGCCAGGTTTTAGAAAGACTTCTTTAGATACAATCTGACCCCAGAACTCCTCAGGTGTCCATTTCCAAGGATATGGAGAGAATGTCACATGATCATAGACTTTGCAATGCAAAACACAGAGCCTAGGTCACTTCATCCCAGGAATATAATATGAATGACTACTTTGCCTCGTCCACAACGGTGCCAAGCAATATATTTCACTGTTAGGACAAAATAAAGAATTCCTTTCTAGAGTTGGTGGAAGTAGGTACAGTAAAAACTCTACTAAATTCTCTTTCTTTTTTAATGAAGTATCTCAAAATCAGTCAAACTAACTTGTGAAGTAAATCTGAAAATGGACACTGTCACCAAGACAAAGGCTGCAGAGCTGAACCACCCACTGGGGAGTCTCTGTTGACAGTAGGTTGGTAAGGAGAAGCAAGGGGAGGTCTTGCGTACCTCTAAGTCCATGACAGCACTACAAGCAAACAGAGGGTCTCCCTTATCCTTGCCTCACAGATCAATGACTGAGCACAGGGTGATTGCGGCCACGTTCTTTATTCTGACTGATGCTGCTTAAGCTAATGCTGCATTTGGCAATACAGAAAGCGAGGGAAGTCGAGGGTAAGATGGCCTCTGATAGGGCTGGGGTCTTCAAATCTATCTGTGGAGTTTCGTTTCTTAGACACATCCTCTCCCCCACATGTAAAGGTCAGCAGCAAACTAGCTACATGTTAGGAATTGAAAGCTAGGTGGTAAGCCCACGGACAGTTTATTTTTTTTCTTATAAATCCTCTTCAAGCTTGAAATGAAAGTAATAAATAAGGCAACTAATCTCTTTTTTCTTCTTAAGATTCATTCAGGTTCCAATCTCAACTGTAATGAACAGGCCTACCTGCCATGGGATATTATGGGCATAGTCACAACTTGATAATTTTATTAACTGAGAACTTACCAGGCAGTGACAGTGACAGGTAATAAAACAATTCAGCAGCAAAAGGTTTGTTTTTATGGAGTAAGAGAAGCATGACAAGAACAGGGTGCCCAGTGTCAGTTCCCTGCTATAAGCAGCCTGCCCAGGAGCTCCCACTAGTGTGTGCGGGTGGTTCTTTCATTTGAAGACACTAAATTAAACAATATTAAACAGATCTTTATTTAAAAAAGCATAATCATCTTGAGTTTTTAACATGCTAAAATGTACCACATTTCCCAACAAGGGTAGGCTTACAGATTTCCCCAAATCTATTTGACCATAGAATCTTCTCCTGAGGCAGGATTCCTGTTTGGCAAATGCTGCTTTAAGGTCATTTTTTGTTTATCTAGATTCTCACAGCTCTTATAATAGGATTATTTTTCTAAAACAAATGTAGAATCATGGGCTTTATAGTAGACTGAAAGATAAGGCTGGCCTATGATGAGGATCAGACCAGTTAAAATAAATACTGTTTCTTTTATATATCCATATTGGTAATCAATTCTTGGGGAAGGAATTTTCCATTAAAGGTACTCCTTTAATAATCAGAAAATGAAGAGCATTATTTAAAACAACTCATCCTTGCACACTCAGTCATAGGGCACGCCAGCCTGAATCCACTTTCAGCAAGGGCTCTGGTCATACAGTCTGTTTCTATCTACCTTCTGCCCCGCTGCTGCTTACCTCTTGTGACCTGGATGGGACCTGTGATTGTGGTTCAAAAGAACATTCCTAATAATCATCACTGTTCACCCATGAAGCAGGCCACCTTCCAAAGCTCACCTCTGCCGACAGCACAAGCTGTCAGGGTGGCACGGGAGAGACGCTGCCAATACCCACTCTTCCAAGTCAAACACTGCAAAGAGCGAACTTGCTTTTCTCCCTTCCTCTCAAACCCCAATTATGCCACTGAGACTGCTTGTAAGATGAGGAATAAAGTTTACTTTCACGAGTTCTCCAAATTTTATACTCCATGTAGGCAACCATTCATCAAGTTTTTATTGTTAAAAACTATTTCTGGCAGTCTGGATGTTCTCTTTAGGAGAATTTAACATTTCCCAAGTTTAGTGGGCTTTCAACTTTGCCACTGACCAAACAGAATTTCCAAATTTAGGTGCAGTACAGGTCTAGAAGTCTGTTTGCTCTACTATATAGCTCCTCAGTTTTTATAAACATCTTTTGGAATTAATCAATTTCTTTTTTGGAGAATCTTTATTATATTGCAGTTGTCAAAACAGTGATGGGAAGAACAAACTGTAACAGAATGGGGACTGACAGGCAGTTAATTAGACCCACAACATGCCAAAAAGAATGGTACCTGTATCTCTGGTTAGCAGAGGTGATGACCTGAAATGCAGCAAACAGAGTCTGTACACAGGCAAAGTTGAAGCAAAGAAAGATAAAGTGGTCTTTTTTATCTTTGGTGACCAGAACGCCATTTATCACAAAGTTGATGTTAACATATAAGGTATTCTCTTCAGACATAAATAGGCCAGACACTTGAAAACTCACTGTCAACAGTTTCATGAGGGCATACTCTAATCGCTTTCAATACCTCCCCTGCTTCTTAAAACAGGCTGAGAGCTGAAGTGAATGTGTGTCTCTTTTGGACATTTCTAGTGGAAGAACCATGAACCCTCTTCCCTCTCTGATTTCCATTTCTACTTCCAGGCTGGGTACAGTATTTTCTGCCTCATTTATCATCTGAAGTCTTACATTAGGGGTGCCTCCTGCCCTAATAGGAAAAAAAGTTCAAAATGGTCCCCTATGAATAGCTGTTACAGTTAAAAAAGCCAGATTCACTCAGGGACCAAAAGCTCTCATTCTGCAGGAAAAAGTCTATATATTCTTTTATTCCAAAGCTTAGATATTTAAGAAAAATATTAACACCACCACTTGTTAGTGGAAATCTGGACAGAACCTCAACCACACCCACGGCATACGTGGTTAGACTGTGCACTGGATGTTGGAGCCAATGTCTGGAGCTAGGCAGTTTTGGACCCTAACCACATGCATAACAGTCAGGCTCTGGTTATGTCATGGTCTGTCACTAGAAACACTACAGAGACTATTTAATACACTGGAAAAATGCTGTTGACAGAAAAGCAGGATGTAGAGTATGATTCTGTTTGTGTATTAACAATCATACACTTCAACCTAGTGGACATATAAAGAAAAAGACTGGAAGGAAATGGACCAAAATACTACCCAGGAGAAGTAGGATTATAGATTGTTTTAGATTTCTTTAAGCTTTTCTGCCTTTTCTAAATTTTGACAATAAACAGGAAACTAGGATGGGAATATGTGAGTTAGTAGACTCCAGTAACAAAGAGAAGTAAAGGCAAACGTCATTTTTTTCATCTCTCATATATCATTCATTAAATCTACAGAATAATATAAATACTTACTCAGCCATGAGCTTGGCTATGCGGTGACAGTCATTCTTGTCATAAAACCAAATGCTGTATATTGACACTTGAAAAACAAAGGAAAAACATATGAGAGGAAATGAGATTTCAACGTTTAGGTGTATGTAATATGTATTATTACTACAGAATGTCACAGAATGTACCAACAGATCCTCAAAGTGCTAACAGTTCTAAAGAAAAAGAGGTCTCTCCCCAAAACTCTTAAATAATATTCAAATGAAAATTACAAAAATAGTTGGTTTTAGACATTATTAACAGATCTCATTGAGTCTAAGATGCCGCTAAATGCAAGATGCACCATTATTTCTTGCATTCAAGAAAGTAAAATGCTGCCAATTAAACTAAGAATCAGCATTGATTTTAAGACATATTTCAAATTGATAGTTACAGGTGGGGGAAAAAGTGTCTTAACTATTGAAAACTGAGTTCTCTGCTAACTGAACACGAGAACCTTTATGATGAAAATATAGAATTAAGTTATGCTTCAGTAATAACAAAGCTTTAAAAACAAATGTCAGCTTCAGATACATCCTATGATCAACTCCATTCGCATATGAAATGCAAGTGCTGGGGCTGAGCTCAGCCTATCACACTTCTTTCCCCATCTTTTTCATTGCTGGGATGGCAAACAGTACACAGAAAGCTCTAAAAAAATATTCAGTAGGCAAATAACTTTATTATTAAAGACAACAATATACAGAGATTACTGTAAACAGCTTTTAGATAAGGTAGAGTAGACATACTGAGTATGTAAGTCAAGATAAAGAGAGAAAGGTATGGTCTCTGCTGCTATGTGCGCCCACTGCAACACTCCCAGGTGGGCCCAGGCTGCACCTCCCTTCATACTTACAATGACTCTCTGGCATGGGGGCGGGGGTGGGGGCAGGTATCATGCTTTTTTTAAAAATTAAACTTGATTTTGAAATGAATGTAAAAAATAAGCAGAGATCTTCGGTGCCCTTTGTGTTCTCCAAAAGTAACATTTTATAGACCTATAGTATCACAGCCAGGCTAGTGAAATCAATACAATCAAGATACAGAACATTATCATGGCCACAAAGATTGCCGGTGGCTTTTTATAGCCACACCCACCTCCCTCGGTCTCCTTCCCCTGTCTCTGACCCCCGGCAAACACTCCAAGCTGTTCACCACTATCAGGTTGTCATTTCAAGAATGCTGTATAAATGGCATCCCATAGTATGCAACTTTCTGAGACTGACTTGTCTGACTCGACCTGATTTTCGGGACAGTCATCCAAGTTGCTGTTTGCATCAACAGGCTGCTCCCTTTTTTTGGCTGAGCAGTATTTCATGGCATGGATGTACCAGTTTAAAAACCATTTACCTGTTAAAGGACAACTGGAGTATTTCCAGTTTTTGACTATTATGAATGAAGCTGCTATAAATGTTCACGCACAGGTTTTGTGTGAACATGTTTTCATTTCTCTGGGTTAAATGACCAAAAGTACAGATACTGAGTCACAGCAGTTGCACATTTAATAAGAGTTTAACAAGAAACTCTTAAGCTGTTTTCCAGTGTGGTTGTGCAGTTTATATTCCTACCAGGGATGCGTGTGCAATCCAGTTTCTCTGCATCCTTGCCGGCACTCGTGGTTCTGCTGTTAAACTTTTTCCACTCTGATAGGGCTGTGGTGGGATCCCACCATGATTTCGAGTTTCCACTCTGATAGGGGTATAGGAGGATCCAACTGTGGTTCTGAGTTTCCATTTCCCTAATAATAGCTGATAATGCTGAACATCTTTTCATGTGCTTGTCATCTGTATATACTCTTTAGTCAAATGTCTGCTCATGTCTTTTGCCCCTTTTAATTGTTGTTTTTTTTGCTGTTGGGTTTTGAAAGCTCTTTATATATTCAAGATACTAGTCCTCTGTTGGATATATAGTTTGAAAATATTTTCTCCCTTTTCTGTAGCTTGTTCTTTCATCCTCTTATTAAGGTCCTTCCAGAGCAAAAGTTTTTAACTTCAGCAAGGTCCAACTGATCAATTTTTCCTTTCATGAACTATATACTTTTGGTGTCAAGTCTAATAAGAACTCTTTGCTGACCTCTAGTTTCAAAATTTTCTATATTTTTTCCTGTAAGGTTTATAGTTTTACATATAAGTTGATCCATTTTGAGTTAATTTTTGTATAAAAAGGCTTAAATTAAGGTTTCTTTTTTTTTTGCTGGGGACGATGTCCCAGTTGTTCCTGTACTATTTGTTGAAAATGCTCTCTTTTCTCTACTGAGGAATCTTTTGTATCTTTGTCAAATATCAGTTGGGTATATCTGTGTGGGTCTCTTTCTGGAGTCTTTATGCTGTCCTACTTTATTTATGTTTATCCCTTCACCAATACACACTTTTGATTACTGTACCTATACAGCAGCAATAATTTTGGGTAGATAATTCCTCCCACTTCATGCTTCTTTTTCAGGATTGTTTTAGCTTCTCGGACCTAAGCCTTTTCATATAAATTTAGAGTAAGTTTGTCTATACCTACAAAAACGCCTGGGATTTTGATGATGCTTTAAACCTATAGATCCATTTGGGAAGAGTTGACATCTTCACTATTTAAGTCCTTTAAAGCACAAATATGGTATATCTCTACATTTATTTAGGTCTTGATTTCTTTCATCAGTATTTTGTAATTTTCGCCCAGATGTCCTGTACGTATTTTGTTAAGTTCACAACCTATTTAATTTTCTCTGTAGGGATAACAATGATAGTGGTTTTTTAATTTGGGCCTCCACAAGTTTGTTGTTAGTATGTAGAAATGTGACTGATTTTTTTGTGTTGATCTCATATCTTCAGACCTTACCAAAACTTACAAGTTGTACAAGTTTGTATATAGACAGTCATGTCATCTGTGAATAGGGACACTTTCATTTTTTCTTTTCCAAATTGTAGGCCTTTTGGTTTTCTTTCTTGCCTTACTGCAAAGGCTAGAACTTCCAGTGCAATGATGAATAGCAGTGATGAGAGTGGACACTCTTGCCTTGTTCTTGATGTTAGAGGGAAAACATTTACATAATATAAGCTGTAAGTTTTTTGTAAATGCTCTTTATCAAGGAGATGGAATTCACTTCTGTTCCTAACTTGAGAGTTTTTAACATGACTGGACATATGATTTTTTTTTGCATCAAAAAACACAAAATATAATCACATGATATTTCTTCTATAGCTTATTCATATGGTGGATCACAATGATTGATTTCCAGTACTGAACTAGCCTTGTAGATCTGGGACAAAGTCCATTTGGGCATTACTTTTACTTTTTTTTTTCTCTATATCACTGGGTTTGCTAACCTTTGGTTTAGGATTTTTTTCATCTAGTTCATGAGAGATACTGGTTTGCAGTTTTCTTTTCTTTGTACTGTCTTTGCCTTGTTTGGGTATCTGGGCATACCCAAAGTCTGACTACAAATAGTTCTAATAATAAACTGATGGTAAAATCACTTGAGAAGTGTTCTTGCCTTTTCTATTTTCTAGAAAAAACTGTAAAATTAATGTTAATTCTTTGAATTCTCCAGTAAAACACCTGGGCCCAGAGATTTATTTTTCATGAGTTTTTAAATTATGAATTCAATTTATTTAATGGCTATAGGACTATTCATGTTGTCAATTTTATCTTGATTGAGTTTTGTAGTTTTTGGTTTTCAAACAACTGTTCCATTTCTTCTGAGTTACCAAGTTTATAAATTTATAGTTGTTCACAGCATTCTCTTATTACTCTTTTAATTTCTGGAGGATCTGTAGTGATATCTGTTACTTTATTCCTGATATTGGGAATTTGTGTCGTTTTTTTTTAGTGTTGCTAAAAGTTTATCAATTTTACTGACTTTATTGACTTTTGTTTCATGATTTTTCTCTATTTTCAATGTCACTAATTTTTGCTCTCATCTTCATTCTTTTCCTTACTTCTGTAAGCTTTATTTTGCTCATATTTTCCTAATTCCTTGAGGTGGGAATTCAGTAGGCTTCTCAGCCAGCGTTGCTTGAAGGGGTGGAGACTTTGCCAGGGCTAAGCCAGTCTGTGTGCTGGGAAAGGAGCCTCTGACCTTCCCAGATGAAGGGCAGGCTGGGTGTGATCTGACTCCTCCCCTGCTCTTAGCTTGTAATATAGGTGGTGGAAACTAGGGAGCATGATGCCTCCAGCTTTGTTCTTCTTTCTGATGATTGCTTTGGCCAGGCTGGGTCTTTTGCAGTTCTATACGAATTTCAGGATTGTCTATTCTACTTCTGTGAAAAATGCCATTGGAATTTTGGTAAGAGACTGCATTTAATCTGTAGGTTGTTTTGGGTAGTATGGTCATTTGAACAGTACTGATTCTTCTAATCCACAAGCATGGTATATCTTTCCATTTATTGGCGTCTTCTTCAGGTTCTTTTGTTTTACCCTGAATTATATTCAGCAACAGACTTCACTGCCAATCACAGATTTAAAAGTTCCCTTTTTGTGGAAATAAAGGTTTAATTGGATCTTTCTATTGTCACTGTAGAGTGAACTAAACATTATTGGTGTAATTGGTACAGAGAGAGAGTGAATGACTTCATTTCAATGAATGAAAATCATGAACACGAATTTTCTTCCTACCCTGGTTCCCAAGAGAGCTTCTTCTCTGGCAGGGAAATCCTCCAATTACACTGAAACTGTCCTTAACTGTTGGACCCCACACCTGGCTGTATGTCCTGCAGGGAGCTGCATGCACTGCCATGGTTGGCTTTTGTTTTCTGGGCCTTCGGCCTGCCCTGAACAGTTTCCCAAGTTTGGAATCCATTTTCATAGCCCATCTTCTGTTCACAGAACTTCAAAACACTACTAATACTTCTAACAGAATCAATGTCCACGTACAAGTAATTTTGGAATACTTTACATGATATAAGCCAATGCATTAAATTAAGCCTTGACACCCCAAGAGAACGAGCACAGACACAGCCTTGTTATGGAGGACATAATCACCAAGCATTATCTACTGTAGGGGCTTAAGTTATGTTCCTAGCAGCTAAGGACTGCTCCAACATAGAGTGAAGCAGATTGGGGCACTGAAAAGACTCCTTATATGGCAATCACACACAACTATCTTTCTTTAAGTATGTCTCTCCCAACCTTGGCTGAAGAACACCCAAAACACAAGAGCCCCAATAAACAAGATTCCAGTTTTCCTCTAATGGACACACCCATAAAACCTACAGTGATGAGAAAAAGTCCAGACATGCAATACATCAGGCTCAGGGAGGCACACACAGCATTTTTTGGGCTAACCAGAAGCAGTTAAGTGTATTTTCACAGGGATTGCAAACCAAATTCTGAGGAAAGAATTCCATGTCAAAAATCAAAATAAGTCCATAAGAGCTGTCAACCTACTCTGATAAATCTTCACTTAAGTCTCCTCTTTACCCTTCAAGAAATACACTATAATTTAGAAATAAGACACATGCCTTCCACTCTTGGACATTATCAAGTAAACTGCCAAAAAAGAGCCAAACACTTTGAAAGGCATGTTTGTAGAAGAAATAAAGATAAGGAAGCCATAATGATAGCTTAATGGGTAAAGGATAAGAGTCACACTCAATTCTGCCAGAAGCAGACCTGTGGAGGTTCAGACACGCATCCAAAAGTCAGCTCTGTCTGCCAACATATCAAATGTTCAGTGTATGCAACTGGCAAGAAGGCCCAGGGAGCCGCCACTGATGCTGTCACTGTCACTGGTGAGGAAAGACAGGCAAGTCTGCTAGATAGCTAAAATCATGGAGGACACTGTCTAAAAACCAAAGCTAGGAAGGATTTTTCCCTCAGAGAACGTACAATGTAAGGCCCAACACATTCTGCCAATAATTCACTTGCTGAAACACCCTGAAATAATTTTCCTTGATTACCTCTACCACAGAGGATTTAGGCATTTGGCATTACGGTGTTATTTTGCTATGGCAAATAATGATGGCATCCTGTTTTAAAAATGGCTTTTCTCAAGATGAAAGCAAACTATTTAGGTACTGGACACCCACCACACACTGTGGCTGTTAACAGCTGTCCCAAGTAAGTCATGATGCCTAGGCAAGTCACTGAAGAGTTAGGGGGTCTGACAGGACACTTAATTAAAGGTTGCTCTTCCAGGAAAAATATCAAAATGCAGAAAATATCCAAAATTAAATGTATCCTTTGCTTTTCAAATGATGGCCTTTTCCTTTTGAAAGTGTGGGAAAAAAACTGACAAAGATGAAAGGTAGTGGATTATTTAATACTGAGAAATTTTTAAAAGCTGAGGGGCAAGAGTTTTCCATGTCCGTAGAGAGCCCTGTTTGAAGCTCCAGATGCCTAATTATGATTTGATGTTATAATTCACTCTGCTTCTCATCTGGAGTGGTGCATGGCACACACAAAATCAAGAAAATCCAAATTAATTGGGAGCTTCTGTAAAATCCTTTGAGACTTTTAGAGATCCTGCGAAATGTCACAAGAACAGAGCTGAGCATCACTCTCACGCACGTGTTGTCTCTTTGATTTCATTTATTATTTAGCTCTGACCTACTTTCTAAAAGGATTTGAAGAAGCTGGAGATTTTCTCAGTATGGTGCCAAGCAGAAAGGGAGTTTGATAAAAGCTTTTTGGCAATGGTGTTAAAAGTTATAAAACTTCTAAAGATGAAACTGACAAACATCCCCTATGCCAGGAAACAAAAACATGAAAATGGGCTTTGAAAGTAGCTAAAAACATTTACTCTAGACATAAAGACCCTCTGATTATAAAAGTAATATAAGAATGGACTAGATATATAAACCTGTGCCTGTCCTGGCAAGTGAAAAAACAAATGCCTCTGCCTCGACAGATCATTTCCTTTAAGATGAGAATAAGCCTGGGGGCTCCAGGTCGACATCGGAAGGTTGGGAGGGAAAGGCTCTGAGGTGGGGGACAGAACACACACATACCAGAAACGGGGTATGGAGCCCAGACTGACCGACCTGAGATTATGACAGGAGATGTGGTAGGTGGTGGCAGACAGGCGGGCGGGGAAATGCCGTGAGTCTCTAAGTAAGGCTGTGCAGAAGATCTGAAGCCACTCTGGTTAACTGAGTCAAGTGTTAACCCAGCAG
The DNA here is from genome assembly GCA_032199065.1 of Smutsia gigantea. Classification (NCBI taxonomy): domain Eukaryota; kingdom Metazoa; phylum Chordata; class Mammalia; order Pholidota; family Manidae; genus Smutsia; species Smutsia gigantea. Next base: position 31,527 of record JAVSCE010014567.1, on the reverse strand, counting down.
GTTACCCTTTTTGACCAAAAAGAACACACATCTTGAAACACCACTGAACACTAACATGACAGTCAAAGAGTTTACTTTCTAAAATTTGTATCGTATTATTTATTGAATACTGATTAAAAGACTTATTAGGCCAGGAAATTAAAAAATGCTATTCTGCAAGCTCTTCAGATTATTAAAGCATACCTACCTCTCTCTAAATTAAATCAAGTCTGAAATGTTTACCAGCAATAATGCTTCTGCAGTCCCTTTGGAAATTTAACACTGTAATCTTACATGTAAGATGTAGATACATAATGCGGCCACTGAACTTTTGCGGGGATAAGGAAAGTAAACCCAAGAATATCACAACCAATCATTCCTATTTATAAACTTTTATATTAAATGATGGGCAACCCAAACTGAAACAGTGAATCACATTCCTGCCATGCCCAAAGTCAGTCTCCCCAGGCTCCCCCAAGCAGGGGCTACAGGTGATCACAAGTGAGCCAGAACGTTGGACCCAGCCAACCCCACTGGTGGTCTATTCACTCCTATGTCCCACACAAATATTTTTTTTTTATCGAAAGGGAACAACGGAAGGTGGGAAGCAAGGCCCCTAAGCATCCTTGAAATTGAATTGTTTCCTGGGCTTCCAAAAATCCACACTCAGGACTCTGGTAAATAGGTTGGGTGGTGGTGTAAGGAAGGGCGGAACTTCTTTTCTCTCCTTCCCCTAACTTCTCTCCTGTATATTTCTCTACCAATTTACTGACAGATCACCCAAACCAGGGTTGTAAGGCAAATGCCCACAGAGGCTGCAGAGGCCTCTGGGTGGGGTCAGTGAGGCTGTGGTGAGCATGGCTGCAGAGAGCTGCGTGCATGTGTGTAAAATATCCTAATTTTTAAATGTTGGTAGCTTATGCTTATCCTATACTTTCCTTTTAATGAAAAGGCTGAGCAAGTCTGGAAGGAGTGATTGGGTACTGAACCTCAAGGGCTCAGTGTCCAGGTTTATTCTGCCCATTCCAGAGCGGCTTCACATCTTCTTGGGCCCGTGACTGCTCTACATTTCAACTCTTACTTCCACAGTGACTCGATTATGTAAACACAAGGTGACCGCCTACACATATACATATTAAGAACACATTTCTGCCACTTAGCTTCAATTATCTGTTGCCTTCCTTTTGGAGTTCTCAAAAGAGAAAACATCTAAAAGAGATAAATGGTGCATGCTTAGTTAACTTTTAAAGTCTTTACAATTAAGATAACACTACAGTAAGAAAAGGACAAAAATGGCCTTTACCTGACAACACTACTTTAGGTGGTAAGAAGCTGGTAATTAGTGAGGCCCAATGAAAAGAATCTGCTTGGAAATACTGAAATGTTTGTGGACTCACAAAGTTAACATGAACGTACCCAGTATAGGTTTTTACTAGTATTTCTAAGCAGCGGCCTACAACAGAAAGAAAGCAATATGGATTTTGGAAAGGTCTTGTCTAACAGTGTCCCAGGTCAGCCTTGGAGTCTAAGTCACTGCTGGCATGGTGTTTTCACCTCTTCCATCTACAAGCGTGGCAACAGCGAGGCTCTTTCCTTATCTTGGTCCAGAAGGCCAGATTAATGCTGCCAGACGCTTTCTCCTTCACTGATTACAGGATTGTACCAAGCCCTGCCGCGCTGCAGCTCACGGTTGAACACTGCCTGCCCTCCTTCAGGCGCTGTAAGAAGCACTGTGCTGAATTCAGAGATCACAAAAAATGAACTGGGGAGCTTTCTAAATTGTTTATAAACTCCTCTTTCAGTGTGGAGGTAGAACTCACACTTTCTGACTTGACAAATTATAAACTTCTCTTGCAAGGAAATGTCCTGCACTGTGCTTTAAGCCTGAAGATTCATGCCAAATGCCAATAGCCATCTACCATCTCTACTGTTCTGAATCTTGCCCTTGAACTAAGAAAGGACAAGCAGAGACCAAAAAAAAAAAAGCACACACTACAGTATTTCTTATACTAAAACTTTCCATCTGGCAGCTGCATTTTCAACACAATGGAAATGAATTTCCCTGCTTTTTCTAGCGATCTAATTTTAATTAAAAATGCTCTAGATCAAGAGACTGATGCCCGATATAAAGGAAAAGTTGTAAGTGAAGCGGATGCGAAGGGGTACTTCTCACAGGCTTTTGGAGGTAAGTTCATAAAAATACTAAATAGCAACAATATTTTTATTTTCAATTGTTCTTATTATGGATTTGTTGTTGTTAAGTACATTTTAGAGCAACATACTTTGTTCATTTTTCCAAAAGTACTTTTGGATTATAGAAAACATTTTAAAATAGGAAAAGTGGCATTCAGGGGGAAATTCATGCCTTAAGGTGTTGGGTGGAAGAAACATGAAGGGATGTCCTTGTTAAATGATTATCTTTCAGAAAAAGATGCCACATCTAACAAGCATGTGAAGTAAAATAATCATCTCTCTTGTGGCTAAAACCACCATCACACACAGGTCTAAGGACAGAGCAGCGTTAGGTCTGAGAAGAGAAAACCTAGACTGTATCCTTCTAATTAATGGATCAGTAAAAAGACCAGGAAAAAACATGTAAATGCTCTCACCTTCTCTCTGGAGGATTAGATGTTCACTATTACTAGCCTAATCATTAAATTCACAGATGGTAATTCTCAAATCATAGATCTTAAGTCATTAATTTTGAGAATTAGCAGGGCTGTTTTAGGAATAAATATGCACAGCACTGAGATTAATATAGTTGCATATTTCGTTAAGAATCCTCACCCTTACCAGAAAGGCAGAGTTATAGCAATTTAAAGACTTCTGCTTCTAATTTTCCAGAACCCAAGGATTAAAAAAAAATGACTACAACTCTTTAAAAGTACACAACAGTTCTACTAAAAATTGTATACCACTTGGTAAAGTGCTTGGCAAATGACAAATACTAAGAACCACTGAATTAAGGTGTGCATCTGAGTTAAATAACTACCTTGTTTGTTTAAAAACGAAGTAAAAGACAATACTGAAATTGGTTTTCAAAATGAAAATTATTAAATGCCAGAATTGATTTTACAGAGCTTAATGGTACCACAAACCTTTACCTTAATATTTTCAATTTGCCAGGCTTTACTGTGGACTGTCTAGCTGTAATAGAGAAATCAGTTTTGTTTGCTTTTATTTTGTTGGATAAAATAAAGAAGTTTAGATTTTAAAAATATTGCTCAGACCTTATTGAATATTCTTAGGGCATTTCAAAATTAAGTCATAAACAAGCATATATGTGGGAAAAAAATTCCCAGTCACTATTACTCTCAGAGGTGCCCATGGAATTGGAAATCAAAGACCCCTGAGTCAGGTCTTGGGGAAAAGCAGCTTCTAACAGAGACACTTAGCGAGGTACGCTGCCTGCAGCAGGTGCTGGCCAAATGCCTCTGTAGGAACAATAAATAATAGAAGACTGACTTCTCACTGCACAAGGGGCCTATGGACATGAGTTTCCTGGGATAAGATCAGAAACAGAGAGATCTTATATCTGCTTTTTCAGAGGTGGGACTCTAGATGGAGAACCAACTGTTCTAGTACCATTTATTGAATAGGATGTTCCTCTCAGCACTTTGAATAGATGTGATGGGAGAGATTCTAAACTACCGACCCAATTATTTTATTGTTTGTGAGTCTATTCAGATCTATTTATTTCTGAGTAAGTTTTGTTACACTATTTTTTTCTAGGAAACTATCCATATAATCTAAGTTTTAAACTTACAGGCAAAAAGTTCTTTGTAGTAGTTTCTTGTTTTAAAAAAAGTATGTTCTCTAACATTAGTTGCAATATATATAAAATACAAACATTATTCCTAATATTGCCTCTTATGCCTCCTTCACTCTTGTTTGTTTAATCAGTTACAGGGAGAGTTTTTTGTTTTGCTGATTTGCTCTATTGCAATTTCTACTTTGTGCAATTAATTTCCACTCATTTATATTGTCCTTCAACTTAACTCAATTTCTCTCTTTTCCTCTCTAACTTCTTGGCTGGGTGGCCTACATGTGGTAGTTTTTATAAAATTACAGTGTGTACTTGAAAAAATGAAGATTCCCCAATTGCTGGAAGCAGGGTTCTTTTCATATGTCCATAAGATCAAATTTACCTGTCTTGTTTATATATCCCATAACCATACTAAATTGTCCATTTTATCTGTTAATTACTGAGGTGGCCTGTTGAAATCTCACACTTACAATTTGATATGTATTTCTGACATACTAGGTACATATCAGTTCGGAACTATTTTCTCTGCTGTAATTTACCCCTTTATCATTAGGTGGTAACTTTTATCCCTGATGATGTTTTTTACCTTAGAATCTATTGTGTGAATTATCATGTGGCTACATCAGTCTTACTTGGCTCACAGTATCTGATATTCTATCTCTTTACTTGTAAACTTTCCAGGTTTTTAGGTTTTTTGAAAATAGCATTATTGGCAAATTCTGTGCCTTTATCCAATCTCAGGATCTGTCTTTTAACTGGCAAGTTTAGCTCACTTAACATCTGTTCTAATTACTAATTTATTTCTGCCCTTTCATTTTGGGTTTCCTATTTCCCCTGGTTTCTATTTACCTTTCTCCTCATCCTGGTTTGTACTGGGTAAAAGTTAAGATACCTATTTTTGTTCTGCAGTAGTGACCTGAGTCTTTTGAACGCACTAAAAACTTGATTTAAAACTCTAGGATTAATCCATTTATCTGCTCTCACCCCAGCCTTGGGGATGCTTTAGGATTAAACTCTTCTTATCTTAGGTTCTTGCTTTCTTTTTGGTATGTTTACTAAAACTAGTCATTTTACTGTTTTATACAGTCAATGCTGAATTTGATTTGCCTCTTTTTCTTTGCTCATAATTGTTTCTTAAATCTCATTTCTTATTTCTGTTCTCAATTTTCTCATTTCTGTACTTCAGCCTTTAGGAATGTACTGTTAAATTTAAACCAAGAATTTAGTTAAATTAAAATAAATATAACCAAAGTGCAACTGCACCAGGAGCATCGGAAGTGCTCAGTAGCCACATGTGGCTAAGTGGCTACTGTACTGGACAGTGACATTTTGGGGGATTCTATAGCAAGGGCCTGCTGGAGACAAAGTTCTTCTGTTTTTCTTGAAAAATGTCTTTATTTTGTTCTTTTGAGTTATTGAATTATTGGTTGTTTTCCCCCCAGTACTCTGAAAATATTATTCCTTTGTCTTCCAAACTCAGTAGCTATAACTAAAAATGCTGCCAGACTGGCTGGTGTTCTCTGAAAATATCTCAGGCAGCCTTTGGTTGCTTGAGTTTCTTTGCCTTGATGTTTGCCATAATGTATCCAGGTGTGTATTTATTTCTATTTATTATGCTTGGGGCCTTATTTTACTGATTAAATCTGAGATTTATGTTTTTGGCGGATTCTGGAAAATTCTTGTTATAATCTTTTCAAATATTGCCTCTCTCTAAATCTATTTTATCATTCTGAAATTCTCCTCTGTCATGTTAGACTTTCTAATTCTATCCTATCAATCATATTTTCCATTTCTTCCCATTTCTGGATGAACTCAAGATAATTTCCTCAGATGTCTCTCCCAGATCCTCAATTCTCAGTTGTTACAAATTAACTACTGAGTGCGAGAGTTTATTTCAGTAATTAAAATTTTAATTTCTAGAAGTTCTCCTTGGTTGTTTTTCAAATCTACCTGTCATTTCTTTCATACGCTACATCTGATATTTGTATTAAAGTCTGATCATTTCATTAAAGGTTTTGGGAAGGGCTGGCTAATAGTACTGCTTGTTGTGGCCTACCGTTCGTTGACTGTGGATTATTTTCTCGTGTAGTTAGAAAGTTTGGACCATGACACTTCTCAGTGACAACGCTGGACCACATGGGTTAAGAGTGTGTCCCTCCAAAAAGGTTTTGCACCTGCTTTTGCCCGGTGTCCTAGAGTACTCACCAGAGAGGACTAATTTTATGTTAATTTTTGGCCCGGGTAGTAAATTATACCAAATGAACGGTATAACCTGAGCCCCACATCTGTGAGGGAAGACTCATTGGTGTAATTTTCAGGACAGACATTTTCTCTCTAAATTATTCCAGACCGAGATAGGTAAGAGTGCCTGTCATCTCCCTTAAGGCTGGTGGGCTGGTATCTTTCTAATTTATTAATATGTAGTTCATTAGGGCACTGTATGTATGCTCCACCTCATGAAGGTGAAAGGTCTTGTCTCTTGATCCCACGTAGTCATAATGGGGTGCTTTTATTAAGGAGAGCTCCCCCTTCCCCAAGAACCCCACAACAGCTGGCAGTCAGTATCAGCTCACAGACTTCCCACTTTGGCTTTCAGTTTTCACTTTGATGTGGCCCACGAAGTGCCCCCCTGCCACTCCTTTTTTTTGGCTAAGCTGTGGACTGAATATTTTTTATATAGCTTTTCTAAATATTTGCAGGCTGATGATTTTCTGTCATGATACTGCCAGACAGGAGTTGAAGAATATTTTCTTTGATGTGCCTATTAACAGGACTCCTAGATGTTTGGAATCTCCAAAGAATAGTTTTATAATCCAGTTAGTAAAATATACTGTTTACAAATCAAAACAAAAGATTAGCAGATTGTTACTAATGTGTATGTTTACACAGCAAAGTTGTTTTTCAACTAATCCACAGATAAAACTACAACTATCATCAATGATTTTTAGGGAGAAGAAACCACAGACTAAAACATCATTATATGAATACAAAGTTTTGGCCAGAAGTGTGCTATGTCCTCCAGTATTTTGCTAAAAATGACCACAATGACCCACTGATCAGAGATGCTTTTGTTTATAGAGTTTTAAAAAGTTAACACCCTCTAAGATTTCTTGTTTTTAACATACATATTTTTTCAACCTATCAAATTTAGGCTGTCTAGTAATGGCCCCTACAATATCTGAAAATAGTATCTGTAAGGATAAAGAGTCCCCAGCTTGTCATGGTGCTAGTTAGAAGGGCTGGGAAGAGGCACACTGTGGGCCGGGGTTATGAGAGCACCTGGATGACATTAAAGCCCCAAGGACCTAGTAAGGTCACTTAGCTTGAGTCCAAGATGCAGATGCAGTCTATTTTGTATCTGTCAGTGCCTGACATAATACCTTCACATTTATGATGCCCTTCTAAGATAAGCAGGTCAAATCAGTAGTTTAAGTGATTATCAAAGGTTATGGTCAGCAAAATGACAAAGGCTAGAATAGAATTCTTGTCTGCAAACTAAATTCCATCCAAAAGAGTGTTACCATGGCAAAGCCACTCTCAGGTATGTCTTATGTACCTCTGTATCTAGAAATCATTAAAAAATGTTAAGAAGAATAACTAAATGGGAGAGTCATAAAAAACCTAACCCAATGCTTCCCAAATGTTTGTTCAGTTCAGATATGACACAACAAATGGGTGTGTGTAAACATGGATTCATGCTTTAGGTGCCTGTCGTCCAAAATGGTAGCCACTAGCCCCATACAGTGACTTAAAATGCAAATTGATCAACTAAAAAAAAAAACAAAAATTTTTTTGGGTACACCAGCCACATTTCAAGTGTTCAACACTTACACATGGTTGGTGGATGCTGCCTGGACAGTACTAATGTGAAACATTTCCATCACCACAGAGTTCTACTGGGCAGTACTGTTTTAGAATGTGGACTGATTAAGTAAGTCATTTTATTGTTGTAGCAGAATAGGACGGACACTGGTCTTGAAGCTCAGCAGACCAAGATTTGAATGTTTCCTCTTCTGTAAGTCAGAAATAAGAAATAGGGTTCTGGGACCATCATTTTTGCTTAATAGTATAGAATCTGAGGTCTCCCAACCCTCACTGAAACCCCACTGGGATCTTGTTGTTGCTGAAAGGCCCTTGCACAGTGTATAAAAATGTACTGCTTCCTAAAGATACAAGAGAAACATGCAAATAAGCTCTTGGCTAGCATAAGCATTTTCTCTGTTAAGATTTTACCTTTCTTTTGAGGTAAGGGAAGAGGGGCATTGTATTAAAAAAAAACCCCAAAAAAACAAAATAATTTATAACTTGAAAAAGTGAACAGTTCTATTTTCTGTCAATATTAACTCTAAAAATTGATTTCAGTGAAAGAAGCTGGACCTGAGGTTATTGGAGTAAAACGGGTCAGGTATCTTGGTGGTGTTTCCCACAAGAAAACCACAGAAGAGCAGCTAGAGAGGCAGGTATAATTACTGTATACACAATCAGACACTAATAAACTTTTTACATAAAGAACAAATCCCTGAACAACTCAACAGCTTGCTGCCCTAACAAGGCTCTTCTCTAAGACCAGTAGACACCCAGCATCACCTCATGCTGCCTCATCCTCCTCCCTGATGCAGCTATGCCTTTAAATGCTTCCCCAAAACTGCTTCTAGACTGCTTCTAATACACTCACAGGGTTGTACTTGACCTTTGCAGGCTTTCCTCTAGTCTGAAAACAAGATGATGTATCTTCAATTCTAATCAGCAATATCAGAAACTAAACAGCTCTTAGGAGGATGACTCAGTGCCTCAATTAACTGGGGAACAGAATGATCAGGTTAAGCGAGTCCTTGGCTTAAACAAGGAAACTTGTTTCAACCTCTTGTTGAAAATCTTTCCAAAATAAAATGCATTAATACACCCTTTTGCTCAAGAATATTCTAATTAACATAATAAACATTCCTAATGACTTAAGGTCTTACCTCATCATTACAAATGTGTGATAGTATAATGGGGTTGAAGTTATAAAATACGGACATTTTTACACTGACCCAGGTTATACTTGAGATATTTGCTAGATTTTCACAAATAAAACCTAACATTAGCTTGTTTTCTTGTTATTTGCCTGCATTTCTCCCACACATGGATTGCAGAAATACTTCCCGGTAACTGAGGCTCTGTTTAGTTCAATGTTGGTTAATCGTGGTTCCATTATATTTGTGTTATGCTGCACTCTCAGCTCCATGGGAACCTTTCCTTGCAAAAGAAATACAGTCTGATTTACTTCAAGTTGATGCTAAGTGGTAATTAAGTCCATGGGCCTCTGATAATTTCCCCTACTATTTTAATAATCAAACTTTTCATAGGAGCAATAGCTGGATTAAGTTCCAGGGAGTAAAGGGCAAAATTAAGCCAATTTTCCATTAAAAAAAGAAAAAGATCTGTGTTCCTTTCCAGAACTCCCTTGTACCAGAATGCTCAGCGCAAAGAAAATGGTACGTGAAGTAATTCTACTGTTAACATTAGTTTAAATAGATCCACCCAAACTTACAGGTCTTAAAAAATATTTCCAATACATTCATGGAAATTAAAATCTCACAGAGGTAATTACCTGAACAAAGAGTTGACTGAAAAATCAAGACAGAAAGATTTTATTTCACTTACACCCTTAAAAGGGAGCTTGGGAGGAGAATATGGGGCTTCTAGCTTTCTAACAGACCTTGCCATTTCTTACTCAGGGAGTTAAAAGATGCATAATTTCTGGTAGTTTTTTGTATTTTACACTGAAGATATTCCCTCAATATCAGTTTCTTCCCAGTCAAGTGAACTTCAAATCCTTTGCTATCCCTACAGTCAATGCCAAACAAATCGCCTGTCTTCTGTCTTCAACCACTTATACCATTAATAATTAAATCAAAATACAGAACCAAGTGTCCTTTTTAGTACTTTACTTCTTCAAAGGGCCACTCTAGCTCTGCTGACTGCATCAAACCATTCCTAGAGGCTGTAAAATGCCTTAAAGGATCCTAGACTAGAAAGCAGAAAAAAGGGGTATAAGCCTCCCTCTACCAGTGAGTAGCTGCCATTCACCTCTAAGTCTCAGCTCACTGAACTGCCTGCCTACCCCACATAGGTGACTCTATCATTAACATTAGAGTATAGTAGCTCTTGGCCCAGCGCCTTACCCAGGAGACACTCAACTAAATAAACACTGAAAAATACCACTATCAGGGCAAAGACAGTATTTTCTTTGTGGACAGAAGTATCAGTATCTGTCTCCATTCCGTGTTTCAAACTAAGTTCTCTTTCTCAGGGGCATGGGCAGCCGATTATTCAGTGTTCACGACAAAAACAAAGGATGAAACTTGATTTCATGAAATAAACAACAGGAATATAAAGAAATGCTATTATAGTTAACTAAAATGATAGAATAAGTCACTGGACACAAAAACATGCTTCAATTTTAGAAGCCTAATTTAAAAGGTTTGATCTTGGTAAGAGACTCATTTATAATCAGAGTATGGACTGTATTCTTTATTTTAACTTCAAACCCCAACAATAATGTGCTGACAGAAACTAAAGTCACTCGGTTTTAGTTGTAAATATGTGAACTGTAGTAAAACAAATATACTCACAGCTTGCATTTCTATATAGAAGAAATGGTTCATGAAGCTGAAATTCCAAATCTTTATTAACTGGTTCAACAAGATTGTGCATATTCAGTCGATTCACAATGGTAAAACCATGATAAGGTGAAGCTGACCTGAGATTTAATAGAAGAAAAAGTCTATAGTCATTGTTTAATTTGCAGAAATTTAATTTTTTCCACTTGAATTTCCATTTTGAAGAATATATTATTGCATTATAGTGTTATTAGCACTTAAAACTGTAAACAAAAAATTTAAGTCAGCGCATACCCCTCCTCCTCTGCACCGAAGTGCTTGTCACTCTCCCTACTGGTATGCTTCCACCTAAAGACCTCCGCCTGGACCACTTACCCACAATCCAAGTTACCTCTTCTCCTGTAAGCCTTTGTTCAAATGTCACTTTTCCAATGAGACCTTCCTGAGAACTACCCTTTTTAAAGCTCCCAACCTGCTCCTGCTTCCCAGCTCTGTTATCTCTATCCACTCCCCTCTCTTTTCCCACACCATTTAGTATTTTTAAAATGCAAATAAGGTTTTTGTTTTATTTTTTTCACATGTATTCCAAGACAGACATACCGTAAATGTCTAATAAACATTTGCTCAATGAAAATATATTTTAAATATAGGGCAGGATTGGTTATTATAATAATGACTGCCTGCCATTATAATTTTTCTTGCACCCAAAATAGGTCTTTCTCAGGTTCTTCTGAGTTAGACAAAAAATGCCTCGAATCCTACAGTAAGAAACATCTTTGTTTCCCATGAGGGCAATTCAGCACCTGATCCTTTGGACACTCCTCACATGGGTGTAACACTTGAAAGTGTCTTATTTATTTCTATGTGCACAGGAGAGAGATTTTAAGATCCTATTCTACAGATAAGGAAACAAACTCAGAATGATTAAGGCCTATGCCCAAAGTAACATAAATAGTATAACCAGGATTTAGCTTTAGGTTTTCTGACTCCCAAATTCAGGCTTCTTCTATCCTAAGGTGTTTGCATAGTGACATTCTGACACCCTTGTATACCTTTATCCAAGGTACACAAAATATCCTCACATTTCCTAAACAGAGATTCTTTGGTCTCCTCTTATTAGAATTAATACCATGTAAACTTCCATGTATTTTATTAAATCAAATCATGCACTATACTAAATTTCACATTTTTAACCATTAGTGATCTGTACCATACTGTAATAAGGCCAGGCAAATACCTTCCAAATATTATCAATAGCAAGGTTCTAACAACAGTTGAAGAGTTTCTAGTGATTTATTCTGGTAAAGAAGAAGAATGAAGTAGGTGAAGGGTAATGGCTTTTTATTTTTTGAAGAAAGATGAGTAACAGGGAACAATGTGTCAAAGAATGAAGAGCCTAGCATGCGTGCATATCAAAACTCACTTGGAGAAAAAGATCATTGTGTTTAGACAAGGTCTCAAAGCTGTGCACCAAAATTTAGGAAGAATATCTGACAAATTCTCGTTAATTACCATCAGCGGAATAAGGCAATCCTTAAAAGATAACTCACAATACCCCCCCACCCCAAAGGAACCAGATATTATTAGCAATATCTTCTGCTGAGTCCCTAAGTCTTAGGAACCAAGGGAAGGAACCTGCCGTCGTTGGAGCAAGACCTGATAGGGACCCAGGAAAACAAGGAACTCTGTGATGATCATATCCTGTCAGTTTCCCACAAAACAAAAGTTGAAATTTGCAAACCAATTATGTTTTAAGATAAAAATTAATTTTTAGAAAAGTTGAAAATAAAAAACGTGCAATTATGAAGAATCCATGCTTCCTAAAGGATTCAAAGTAAAAATACACATTATTAAAGGCACTATGCACAATCCAGAACTTTTGGCAGAGTTGGGAGGGGGACAGAATCTAAGCCATGGAAGATAACCTCTTATTTAGCAACCATAGAACAGTCAGTGGGACTGTTCAACTACTTTATTTTAAAGAGCCAGTCCATGTATTATAATTTTCCCAACTCTACAGCTTTTATTTTTAATATCAGGGGAGAGAGGAAGGCTGTGCTAGACTCACTCATTATTAGAAAGAGTTTCCTATTTGTGGGCAGTTTGCTAGGTTCCTACTTAAGTGCAAGTTCTGTGTATTCTGAATCACAAGAAGGCTCACAGAAGGGATGTAACTTGACTAGGATCTCACAGCAAGGGATGGATGAATACATGAAAGGCCCAGCAGGAAGCTTTCAGAGACAAATGTACAATAGGGTGGAAACCACTTCATATGACATTTTCACCATTTGGTTAAAAAAATATGTATCTTTTCTTTTTTTAAAAAGCTTACCTTCTATATACAAATAAGGTTCCTTCTATATCAGTCTTCTCCTATAACAGACAACAAGTCAATTAGTTTTTCTCCTATAACCCAACCCCAAACAGTCTCAATGGAGAAGAAATATTTCATGCTGAATATCAACTTATTTTAAAATTAATCACTTTTGAAGAAGTCTCTCACCCCACAAACACCTGTTACAAATTTCTCCTGTATCCCTTCTATGCTATTGATGCATCTTAAAGTATATGCAAAGTTCAATCCAGCAACATGTCTACATTTGCAGCATTTTTCCTTTTTAAATTTTAAGGAGAAAATCCTAGAATTGGCTTTCACTTTTGAATATCTTAGCCAGATGTCTTAATTTTAAAGCAAAGATGCTATGTATAGCAATTTCTTCACTTTTCAAGTTTATCAAAGTTAGTAGTGAAAAATAAAAAAGAAACTTTACCTGATAGGATTGTTTCATCATTGGGGGATTTTAGTATATTTTCAAGAACACCAAATTTTGTAGTTAGGTAAGAATTACTGTCAAACACAATTAGTTTGTTATTTTTAGAACTCTGTTGAAGAATCATGAATACTGAAACTATACCATAATGTAATAATTGGTCTCACAAATAATTTTTAAAAACTTTTTAGTTTAAGTGAAATGTTTTGATTAAGAAAGTACAACTTATAGCATCTTTGAGTTGCTGTGACAAATGTCTGTTCTAAACACAGTCACAATGTTTAAAAAAAAAAAACTAGTTCACAGCCTAGATAGGACCTAAATATTTCAATGAAATCAGTAAACTGTTAGAAAACTAAATGTTAGTGTCATCAAATTGATTTTGCTGGGATAAAACATTAAAACAAATTTTTATCTTGATTTCTTCCAGGAGTAATGCCCTTGATTAAATCATGAAACTTCCTAAGGATTCAAAGGCTTTTTCATGCCTTCCAAAGGTTAAGCTATTAATATAAGAAACCTGGTAATCAACTGTCTCATAATGAAAGAAAACTTGCCAAACAAAACTTTGTGCAATGTTATAATTTACTGTAAAATAACAAAGAGAGAAAAGATTTTCATTAAGCTCTATGTGCCATAATCCAAATGAATAATGGCAGCTTATTTTTCAAACTAGGTTATTATAGCTTGCAGTTCATATTTAACACCACAATTAAAGTTCCCAAATAGTAAAAGTCTGTGAAAAACTAGAAATAAAAGCTTGCTAGTAATAAGTCCTGCTCTAAGTTCTGAACATTTATTTGCCTGCAATCCACATTTCACAAATGTGTATGTAGACCAGGTAAAGAAAAATGATTCGAACAATTCAAACTAAGGTAATGCCTAAAACAGCTACCCTTAAAAAAAAAATTTGTAATTTTGTTCTTTGTGGCTTCCTATACCTCCTTCTCTTCCAGGAGGTGAAGGAAAAAAGATAAAGGATGACTTCAAAAACTCATTTGAATTAACTGCTTTTAATGCCAAATTGATTTTCACAACATTCCTGATTTCATATAACGTATGTACCCATATTGTATGTATTGTAAAAAACATAATACGATAATAATATTTCAGAGTTTTGTTAGTGTATTTCACTCTTCACTGAAATGTTAAGGTCAGTCATTAATGAATTCAATCCAAAACACACTTACGGATTGTTTTCTAAGTGTAAAGTGTATAGCTAGATGACTTAAATTATGAAGAATCAGTTAGTAGAAAATTGGAAATTATGTTTATAAATAACAGACGATACTTCATACAGCGGCTAGCAAGTCAGCGAAAGAAGACCTCAACGAAACTTTTCGAACCCCCTCCCGTGCAAAAAAACCCAGAAAATGCTTAGTCTGAAGGACGCATTCAGAGGTGACATCACCAGCAGCGTCGCTGAACAAGACACATTTAAAGGGTCTCATTTCCAAAGGTTTCAAGGGAATCCAATTAACATGGAAGCCCTTTTCCTAAGTGCCTTGAAATCTTTTCCAAAACTCTGCCCATACAGTGCAGTTCGAGAAAAGCGGACTTATCTACGCCCTCTCGCTTCCAAGAATTGAACTAATTGGATTTCAAGCTTTAAACCCAAATGACCTCTGTGAGGGGGCTCTTACGTGTCTAGTGGGGGGAGATGAGGGTGTTTATTTACTTCAGATGTTATGTATTCGTAACATATCTAATAACCCTCAAAGCTTCAAACACAATCTTTCAGGCATCTTTCTGACCCCCCCGGTCTCATATTGTCCAACACATGTGCAAAGGCGGGTCGCCCACGTCCCTGGACTTGACCCCAAGGGACCCTCCTCCCATCCTCCTCTGTCGGCTTCTCCCTCGACGCCTTGGGCCTGCTTCCCTCGCCCTTTTCCTTCAGTCCCCGCGCCGCCGGCCCGGCTCTTCTCCAGTCCCCGGCGTACGCTCCGCCGCCCCGGCCTCACGCGTCGCCCCCTCCCCAGGACGGTCCGCGCGGCCCCTTTAAAAGGCGGTGGCCTGACGGGCGGCCTGGCCGCACTCACCCACTGGTTGGCCTTGGGGCAGAAGGTGTACAGCGCGACTTGGCCCGTGAGGTCTGCGATGCTGGTGATGTAGGGGTCGTGCTGCTTCAGGGCCGCTAGGCTCATCTCCTGCCCAGCTCGACTCAGTGACTCCATTTTGAATTCCGGAGCGGAGCCCCTCGGCGGGGGCGGAGTCACGGACAGGAAGGCATCATGAGCCAAGTCCCTTCAGCTTCCTCAGCGCCTTCAACTTCCGCCTCTCCGTCGGGCTTCGCGGTGCAGTGGTCCAACAGCTGTTATGTTCCGGTGGGTCCACGGCCCGGGCACAGGGTTCCGGTGTCGTCAGGTCCTGTAGGCCCAACCGTCGGGGTTGGTGTCCGCGCCGCGCGGGCCTTTCTGACAGGCGGGACTCGGGCGGTTCTCTGGAATGTCCCGACGGGCTTCCCCAGCGCGCCCGCCGGACGAGGCCGCAGACCGACGCGGGCCTGCAGGACGGGTCGGGCAGCCGAAGGAAGGCCGTGGCAGCGCGGGGCTCAGCGGGCTCCTCAAGCACCGAGGCGGGCGTGGGGGAGAAAACCGAAAGTCCCCTCAGACTCGGATCCCTCTCGATCACCACCGTTAGCAATTTGGTGTTTTTCTGAAGGAAATTTTTGAAAAAAGCCAAAGTAACCTGCTTGTAACTACGCGGGAGCGTCTTGCTCTCCACTCTTGCTCCTTATTTTCCTCGTCTGAATCTCACGGACATCTCTCCGCCCGTGAAGGGCCGAGTTTGCCCTTCATCGTTCAAAGTTTTGGAAAGATAACTCACTCTTTGAGCAAACGTCTGTTGAGCATTTTAAGACTTTTTGAAGAGCCAGGTACTAGCTAAAGTGAAACAAGGCCTGGACACCACAGGGAACTCTGTTCACACACAAACCCCCCTCCCTGACGTTAAAAACACATTTCCTTACCTTCAAAAGATACCCCCATGGAATTGAACATTTTTGGAAGAAGAAAACCCATAATAGTTGTACTGTGTATGATACTACATACCATCCCAGGACCATTTGTTCATGAAAAGAGGTTTTGTGTCTTCATCTTGACGGAATCACTTAAGGAGTGTGTACAAAAGTGGACGAGGAAAACGTATCGTTCCTGCGCTGTCCATCAAGCAAGTATTTATTGTGAACTGGTAGCGCCTTGGAAACTCCAGAGACTTTTCCTACAACTTGCTCCCTCTGGGAGGAAACAGACAGAAGTAGGACAAGGCTCTTGACGTTTCTCTTGAAACCCAGAGGGCGGAGCCACTGACTCCATCGGGTCAGGGAAGAGGCCGGGAAGGCTTCCTAAAGGAGGTGATGTTTGAGCGAGTGCCCCCGGGATGAGCAGGAGTCCATCAGAGAAGAAAGGCAGGTTCCCTTTCACTTCACAGTCTGATGCAGAGGTAGGCAAGATGTCATCCTCATTCGACAGGCGATTTAATTGAAGCTGGGAAGAGGAAAATCACTGGCTCAAATGCCACCCTAGTCAGTGGGCATCTGGTATTGAAATGCAGACACTCATGCCTTCTGCCCCAGGGTCCTTTCCTCCACCCCACGGCTGCCTTTCTTCCTCCTGAAGACAGAGCCCTATGCCCTTCCACCACTACTTTCCATCCAACATTTAAACAATCTGTACCGTAATTTTAAACAATGATGTATATTTTTGAATAGGTAATACTCTCCCTTGGTACAAAATTCAGAAGGCGTACCTGAAACTGAATTTAGTTTTTTTTCTTTTTAAAATTATTATATTTTTTTATTAAGGTATAATTGACGTAAAACATTTTATTAGTTTCAGGTGTTCAACATGATAACTTGGCACTTGTCTATATTGCAAAGTGATCACCAAATAGATCAGTTAACATCTGGCCCCAAACATAGTTAATTTCTTTTTCTTGCGATGACAACTGTTAAGATCCACTCTTCTAGTTACTTTCAATTATGTAATACAGTGGTAGTCACCTTTTAGTCACCAATATAGTCATTTCCAGTATAGTCACCATGTTGTGTTACATTCCTGTGACTTATCCATTAGCTTTTTTTTCTCTCACATACATTGCCTAAACAAGGCATTTCCTTTTATTTATGATTTTTGATTGAACAAAGCTAGACCAGTGAAGAACACCATTTTAGGGAGTTTTCATACTCAGAATAGACAATCACTTCAAAATGCACATTCATGTGGTCCAAACACAGTAATGTTGACTTTAATGCCCTTTACAGCTCTTAAGCTATATTGAAGAGAAAGTGAGTATTTTGGAATTGATGATCTTCCTCATTTAGTTTGAGGCTGAATTTTACCTTATATTTGTGAATTAAACCTTAAGACCTTTCCCGTGTCTTTTATACAATGGGCTTTGAGAGGATGGAGACTGCATCGTAGGCTATTAGGTCTCCAATACCTAGCACAGCCCCTGGCAAAGTAGACTCAATAAATATTGGTGAATGAATGTCAGCTTAAAATCCGACTCCTTTGAAGCCACGGCACAGACTGGTGGGAGGGGAGGAGAGAAGTGGGTGACTGAGATCAGAGGTGGGAAGGAGTCTTCCTCTGCACTAGAAAACCTTTGGTCATGTTGAGTTGTGTTCCATAAATGTCAATTCTTTTTTAGAAAAATAATTTAAAATATGAAAACCCAAAACCCAATTAATCCAAGCCCACCTCTCTCCCCCTCTGAGTGCCTTTGTGGTAAAAAATAAAACTTTCCACTTAAAATTATGAGGTCTAAAGTAAAGGGTGCTAGAATACAAGTCACAAGATCAGTGTTTTAGTTCCAAATCTACAAACCATGTAACTTCTTCAGTTAGTCACAGACTTCCCATTTCTCCAATGTAAAATCCAAAGTCCTTGCCATGGCCTAGGAGACATTGCTCAGTCTGGCCTCTGGCTCTTTCTATCTTCATTTTCTATGAATTGCTTTCAATTAGTCACCCCAGCCCATTGACCCCCCTGGTTATTCCAGTATGAGTGCCAAATGAGACTTGTTTCAGGGCTTTTGCACTTGTTCCCCCTTTCTAGAACTTTCTCCCTCCTATATCCCTGTGATATCCTTATGGCGCATTTCCTTATTGTAGTCCTATCACTTACCTGCAAATTGTAATAATTTTATTTACTTATGTATTGTCTGTCTCGTCACGTCCATGAAGCAGGAACCATGTCTGCCTTGTTTACCATTACCTTCTCAGCGCCCAGCACAGAGGCAAGGTCTCCTACATACTTGTTGGATTAATTGGAATGTGAGGATGGCCTATCTTTATCGCATAAACCTGAGAGAAGAGATGGTTGTTTCAACTCCGCATCTAACAAAGCATTTGTTTGTCATAACTGCTAAGCAAATAATGATACCTGATTTATTTTGATTCTTAGGCTCTGTGCTTCCCCAAGCAAACATTTTATTTTTAGGATAGGCCAGAACAAATATTCAGCACCTCTTCAATCTTGCAGTTTTTCCTATGTCCATTTTCTCTCTCTCTCTCCAGCTTCCCTTTTTTCCTCTCCTCACTGTCCCTCACCCTTTCTCGCTCAGATTTTAATGATTTATTCTAGAAGTAGATGGTCATTACTGTTTGCCTTTTTAGGCAGAGAAACCAGGGTAACTTAATTTTCCCAAGATCATATAATGATTCATTTGCTGAGTTGAGATTAGCATCTTCTAGCCTTAGGTTCCAGGTAGATCAGGTATCTTGCTACCATTCTGCCCGGCAGAGTCTTAAATTACACCGGCTACACGTGAGTGAAGCTTGTCATCCTGGTGCTGCTGTTTCACTACTAATATTTATTTTTACATGATTGATATCCAAAAGGTTGTGGACTTGCTATAAAATTCATTACTGGTCCTTACTGGATGCTTAAGATAGGAGTCTTTTCTCCAGAAAGGCCTCACATGTCTATACTTTAAAATGTTACTTTATGAAAGTATGTTAAAAGGTGCTAGGTGTTTTTTAGAAATACGTTGCTGATATGTGAACTAGTTTAGTCAATTCTGGAGCGGAAATACCCATGCTTTCTACCAGGAAGAGCTAGCTGTTGCATATGAAGTAAGGTAACAGGAATAGAATATGGGATTAGAATACCATTTAGTTCATCCCTTTATTGCCAGGCAAGATTGCGCCTAATACGGGGTTCTTGATAATGTTCTCTGTACTAACTTCTATGTCGTTTAAAATATGTTTCAGATTAACAATAGCATAGCAATGGCATAAACCACAGCAGTATATTCAGCTGATACACAGCTTACCCATGAAATCAAAGTGCTTCATGGGTCTACAGAGACCCAAACTCTCAAGGTTGGCGTATGGATGTAGATTGTTACTCGTTTGTAAATCAGGGAGCCCAGAGGCACAAGATCAGTTGACTGGCCAGTGACAGACTGTTTGCTGTTCACCAACAATCCTTTTGTCTTTCTCCGTTGCCTTAGGCACACAGCTAGGCTTCATTTCCCAAGCTCCTTTGGGTTAGGTACGGCTCTATGACCCAATTCTGGCCAGTGGAATGTAAGCGAAGTGCTGTGTGCCTCTCCAGGCCAAGGCTTAAATGAGCACGTGGACCCCCTCCACACTTTCTTCTCCCCTTTCTGCTCCCTGGGTCAGCAGGCAGCTGTGAGGCCATGAGGAATAGAAGAGCTACAGGATGGAAAGACCTGGGACCCTGAATCACCACATGGAGGAGACCTTCTTACTGACTGGGGTACCCTGCTCAGACTATTCTGTGAATGAGAAGTAGACTCTGTTTGATGTGAGGGATTCTGTACTCTGGGGTCTTTTTGTTACCTCAGTCTAGCCTACCCCAACTAATTACACTGCTCCAGGTTGTTTAGAAAGTCAGCAGTAAAACCTTAATCTTCTGAAGTAGTGTTAAAATTAAACATATGATTTACCAGAATACTGCTTAGTGCTTTGACATTAAATCAAGATTTTAAAAGAACTCCAGCCAGGGCTCTGCATTTACCATCAGTTATAGGCCACAAATTTGCAGAGTCACAAAGTGGCTAATGACCAGAAATATTTTTGGCTATACCATTAGGCAATTGATTTTGCAATTGCCTCATGAAGTTACCTGCTAAGCCAAAATGGGAGGTTGTCATCTAAAATCCACTACTCTGTGAGAGTTTCACTGATGCCTTCTAATTCTGCTTCTCTTTTTCTCTTGGGCATATTAAAATGCAAGTATTTCTTAAGCCAACACGAGAAGAGTTTGAGTAAAGGCGTTTGTCTGCTGTATTAATTCTGTAACCTGAAAGCTTTTTGGTTGATACTCCAGGTTAATATGAAAACATGAAGTGCTGATAACGGAACCTATCGACTCTTTCTGTTCATAGATTCTTTTCTGTATCTTCCCAGTTTCAGGGTTGCTTCTAGTTTTATATTACCATCATTCATATGCTAATATTTATCTGGCAAAATTAACATCATGATCATTTTTACATATACATTTACTTCGTTTAATGAGTCTGAGCTCCCTGGAATCTGAAATTTCATTGTTCGGAGGCTGGGGCATATTAGTAAATTGTTGAAGTGCTATGGATTGAATTTGCACAAAAATACGCTTAAGAATGAATTGTTTATCTTCATTGTACCCCACCCCTGCCCTTACTTTGAGATAAAAACATAGTGTTACATCCCTAAAGTGTTCAATGCTTTCTATTTTTCTCTTTACATATTGTCTTAATTTGGGTCTCCAACATGGTTTACTTGAGGCAAAAGTGACATAAGATTCATTGGGAGTCCTTCTCGTGTAAACCACTCGTTACATGATTTGTGAATAATAAATGTGGTCCAGATACAGTTTATGTTATTTTGGTAAACTTGAATTCATTTATCTTGAAGACTCAAATATTAGGAAATTCTATCTTTCCCCACTCAATTGCACTTATAACATAGAAATTGATGTTAAACAGGTTACATTAAAAACCACTCTGAATTACTGAAATGCTGTAATGTAATGGAGATTATGACAATATGAAAAACTGTTCACGCATCTGTATGTTGCCTGCAGCCTTGAATTTAAGGAATATCACTTGTGTTGGACCTTGAAGGAGATCTCAATACTCATTATCTAAAGAGAAGAGCATAAATTACACTTTGCCATTCAACAAACATTAACCCAAAAGAGAATACAATAACCAATTTCTCTTTCACAATAAATTACTGCTTCTACCATGATAAAAGAGGTGGAAGTAGGTCAGGATCGGTCTTTTCTACATTGCTCAAGAACACTAGAAGGATTAAAAATTTATGGATTACCTCCTAGAAACAGTGATCTGGTACAGAAATGTAATAAAACACCCACTCTCCTGTATCTTCCTAAGCTGCTCCATGCCATTTCATTTTTGGACTGTATTAGCGTGACAACTTTCCAAAGCCACAGAAACTGACTTTGGCAAAGATGAAGATTTGTAAACCAGATTTTTAATTGAAAATCCAGAGACAGATGGTGTAGAAAGGTAATGTTAAAATGTAAACCAAATAGAATCTCATTTTGTGTATATTCTGTATAGTTGTAATTTTATTTTACTTAGACTGCTGATAAGGACAAGCAAAAAAAACTGAAATAAAAATATTTGGCATTAAAAATATCATACAATATAAATATCTTTTGGGGTAAAATTGTATGAAAAATGCAATGTAATTATTAAAGATATGTGAGATCTTCCACTAGCAAAAGCTAGCAAAAGTACTTCTTAAAAGAGCGATATTTAGTTCTGAAAGGTTATCTGTTAATGTTTCTTTAACCTTTCAGACACTTCTAAGTCTTTGTTGTTTTTCAGGAGTCTCTTAAAGCATGTATATTTGTATAATATTTAATGGTGGAAAATTACCTAAGTGAGACTGTTTGGTGATAGATGTAACTTGGTGTTAAGGAATTTGGGGGGAAATTAGGGCTTTTTATTTGTGTCTAAAAACCATGTATTTCCTACATATTGATGGATACTTTCATATAGTTTTTTGTTTTTGGCCCCTTTCCTTTCTGTTTCCACTCATGGCCTTTTACTCTTCAATTATGAAACACATGAGAGTATACACAGTTATAAACTTTCCATTATCTGTTTTTGAGCTGAATTGCCCTGTGGTTTAGTAAAGGTAATGGAAATATGATTATATTACTGTACAGGCATTTTCTGCTTTCTCTACAGAGTCCTGCATTTTTTTTTTGGACAGGTATTTCTTTTTTTTATTGAAGTATCATTGATATACAATTTTATATTGATTTCAAATGTATAACACAGTGGTTCAACAGTTACCTATATTATTAAATCCTCACCCCCTCTAGTGCAGTCACTATCTATCAATGTAGGAAGATGTCACAGAGTCATTGACTATGTTCTAGAGTCCTGCATTTAAAGTAATCTATTGAAAACAGAGTTCGGGAGGAAAAAACGCCCACCCACAGTTTATACTAATGGAAAATGTGAAGAAAAATCTCAAAGTCTTGAGTCAGTGAATCTCTGAACATTGCAGAACATCATCTATAGGAAGCAGCCAAGAGATCTGTTGAAAGGCATTTCACACCAAAGAAACGAGCCGTGCAGCTTGCAATTGCTAGAAATACATCAGTGGAACCAAACTGACAAGTTATCTTAAGTCATATTGTGGTGTGACTTCTCAGAATAAGCAAGGAAGCTTTTCTTCCCCCCTAAAGAAGTTGACTGATTTTTGAAGTTTTGGATAGGATAGCTCTTTCCTGATGTGAGTGAGAAAGGTCTTTTTGAAAGGTATCATTGACCTAAGAAGGAGCATCTGGATTTTGACCTTCAAACTGGAGACTGGTAATGCAAAATAGGTTTCAGAGGCAAAGCCAGTGAGTCTAGGCTATTCTTCGTAAGTCTGGCAGATGGCAAATTTATTAACATTGTGAGGCAAAAGAGAACTGACCTTTCATGGAAATGTGGGTCAGGACTGCATCTATCAGACCTGTGTATATCACAGACTGCGCAGAGTAAATTAACTGCTGACTACGCAGTCCCACAGCAGCTGCGATAGTCACCTGTCCTCCAAGATGCAGATTGGGGGAAAATGCATTATAAAAGCAGAGGGCAAGACTTGGCTTTCTTTTGATTTACCCAGAGTTCGAATCCAGTTTTACTTAAAACCGTCATACCAAAATACTCTACTTTTGACTTTAAACCAAGAACACAAGCAACAAACCTCTGAGGATGCAGCGCTTCTTCCAGTAACTATTTAGGCGGTTCAGTTTTGCATAGAATCGACCAAACAATTTTGACCCAACAGTTCCAGGATGAGAACATTGATAAAGTACATCTGAACCTTGCCGTGATGACAGAGCATCACACACTTCTGGTGCTTTGATCTTAATGTGCTCCCTCTGGAGGGGAGGAAAGTTTCCTCAATCCCCTTAGGGTTACTGGCTGGGTCTGGAAGTTAAGCTGGCAAAGATGAACAGGAGTAGAGCATACAGATTTATTGAATATAAGTTTTATGTGACACAAGAGCTTTCATAAGGAAATGAAGACCCAAAGAAACTGTTAAACCTGTGCGTTTTTATGTTAGGTTTGATGGAAAGTGAGAAGCTGTGGAAAGGTATGAGAGGATGAAGAGGATGAGCTGAGAGTGGGAACTGGGGAAACTTCAGGCCTGTTTGTTCAGCCTCCTTTCTTGTCCTGTTGTCTTCCTGATAAGGGTGCTCTTTTGGGTGTAGAGAGGGTGCCTCTCCCATGAGGGTCTTATGACCTGTTTTGGGGGAAGGTCAGAAAGTCCTTCCTGCACCTGCCGTTTCTCAGGTCCCTTCATATTCAAGATACCAAGGTGCCATATTTTGGTGTAGCATATTCTGAACCCTGCCACTGCCATAGAAATATTTATCTCTCACATTGAACATCCATACATATTATCTTCTTTAATACTCAGCACAGGACAGGGCAAGGATGTTTATCCTTGTTTTTTATTTAGGGCAAAGTGGGCATTCTGTTACAGGAAGGGACAGCCTGCTTCCATCGAGGGGGAGTTGGCACCCACCACAGTGCTGCCTGCCCCTCACTGGCCATGGACTCATCTGAGATCTCAGCTCTCTTGACATCCAAGAAATCATGTAGCAAAACAGTTAAACCAATGCTAACATACCAGTGGGGGGCTACAGGACCATCCCCAGGTGAAAGGCATTTTACCTGACTGAGCCACTAGCAGGTTCATGGTGGCTGCTTCCGGAAAGTATGAAGGATGGGTTTGTGTTGGTAAGGTAGCGGGACTTCGTTGTGAAGCAAGCAGGAAAAGGCAAATGCAGACAAACGCTTTGTCCATAACGTTTTGTTAAATAGTACAAAAACATGGGGAACTTTTTTTAAGGACACTCAGGATTGACTTAACTCTTAATTTTGTGACTGTAGCTTTCTCTGCCTTGGCGCTGGCTAAAGGCTTTCTTGTATTTTGCTCCTTCACTGCTGAACAACTCAGTATGCTCCCTCCCACAGGACTGGACTTTGGGAGATCTTTTCCTGGCTTCCCCTCCTTCTCTACAGGCACGACACAATGAGGCCACGATATACTGATATGGTTACAGCTCCTGCTGTAACAGAGTCACCTGTGAATCATACGGTATTTGTCTTTCTCTGTCTGACTTATTTTACTTGGCATAATACCTTTGAGGTTCGTCCCTGTGGTTGGAAATGGCAAGATTACCTTCTTTTTAAAGGCTGAATAATATTCCTTTGCAGCTATAAAAATACCACATATATTTTATCCATTCATCCACTAATAGACACTTTAGTTGCTTCCTTTATTATTCTTTTCTCAGTATTTCTCTGCTTATTAGAATTTCCATTAGGAAATTAGGAGTTGGGAGGGGAGGTTAGAAGAGGGGAGACTAGCAGCATAAAGTGGAGGATAGTAAGTGCAGACAAATGATGATGATAGCCAGGGCTGAGTTCCAGATGGGGGTCACTCAGGGAGGCCATTACAGAGGAGGCAGAACTTGAACTGAGCCTTGGTGGAGATGGATAGAGCTAGGACAGGCTGAGAGGAGAGGAGAAGGTGCCAACTCCTTTCTTTGCTATATGTTTTATTACCGAGGACATCATATGGATTCTCTTTGGGTTATATTCTTGAGGAACATTTCTTGGAGCACTCTTGGAAAGAATGTTCTCCTTTTCTTCTGTTTGCTGGGATATGCTTAAGCTGTGTCTCACCCATAGCTTTAAGACACCCACCACCCGAGTACTCCCAATCAGAAAGTTAAACAAACTGCAGTCTTTGCTCCGCCACCTGGTGACTGGCACCTTGGGACAAGGCATTTAGCTTCTCCGGGTCTGTCCCAGGCCTATGGAAATGGAGACATTTTCCCACCTTGAGAAAATGTGGGCCAATTAACTAAGGCAGTACCTTATACATGGCTCTCTTCCCTCCTCACCTGCCGTACACATTAGATTTGTTTTATGAGTAGGGGGCAACAGGCATGGCTCCTGGCAGCATGTGAAGGATGTAGTATCTCTGCTGAAATGCTTGTGTCTGGAATTTGGGTCAGCCTAGACCCAAGCCTGACCTCTCACTGGTGGCCTCCCAAAGACCCTCATCCCTGTCTGGGAAATGGATGGTTCACACTTTCTGGTACATTGCCATCCATAACCCTCAAGAGCCCTGGAACACATGCCAGCTGTCAAGAGGATTAAGGGCTGGCTGGCAGAGTTTAGGACTGGAAAGTGCTGAGCCCAGGCATATATGTTAAAAAATGAGGACATTTGTTAGCTAAGGACCTAGGTAACCAGAAGTTTCCCAGCGAGCTGGTCTAGCACGGAGTGATGGCAATTTTTCTTGCATGTGTTTTCCTGGGAGGCCTTCTAAAATCCTATAGTTGTGTGGTCAGATGGGGCAGACACAGAGAGAGAGGCAGAAAGGGCCTGTGTGCTCTGTTTAATTAATAGAAGCATATTATTGGGAAAATGGCTGCTGTGAGGAGGACAGTCTAGTTTCAGAGCTTGTTCTTAGCCTAGAAATTGAAGAAAGGGTTTTTTTTGCATTATCACGGGCCCCCCAGCAAGCTAAAGAACACCGCTAACATTTAAAACCT
Organism: Smutsia gigantea; assembly: GCA_032199065.1. Classification (NCBI taxonomy): domain Eukaryota; kingdom Metazoa; phylum Chordata; class Mammalia; order Pholidota; family Manidae; genus Smutsia; species Smutsia gigantea. The sequence continues at coordinate 5,348 of JAVSCE010014567.1, read as the reverse complement.
AACGTACTTTCCGAGTGAATCAGGTGCACATCTGTAAGTCCTATGTCCGTAAGCTCCAGGGTTTCTGTTGAATTAACAAAAATATCAAGAAGAGTAACAGCAAATGACAAAACATTTCCAGTCAGAGAGAGATGGATCCAAGGCAAAAACCCCTGAACCCCAAAAGGTAAAACCAGATGTTCCAATGTTGACTGCTAACCCTGGAGGGAGCACTTCTATAGCTCTGAGAAGTTGCTTCTAGCAGGCAAGCAGTCTCCCGCCCAGCAGGGTCACCATCTAGTCTCTGCTTCTGGCTCGAATTCTCAGCCAGTCAGGAGAGGCACTGGATCCGGGTTGGAGAAAACTTTGATTCCCAGGGAGATGAGGTTAGCCTCGGTGTGAGGACAGGGCCTTCCAGAAGCTCCTAGAGGTGAGAAAGTGGTCTTACTGTTGCTCCTCTCCTTCCCTCTTTTTCTCACCTTATCAATAAATGGTGGAAGAAGAGGCACTTTTTTGAAATGTTCGAAAATAGCCTTTTAATGTTTTAGGTAGCTGACTGAAGTGTTGTTCAGAGTGGCCTTTGGGCTGGAAAGTTGGATAGTAGTCTGGTGGATAAGGGAAATTAAAGGTAGTTTTAACTAGGTGAAGAAAAAATTGATACAGTCCCTTATTGTTATTTGGAGATGGTGTTACATTTCACTGGAGACCTGAACCTTTGTAAGGTGATAGATTCTAAGACACCTCAGAAAAAGATATCCTAATTAGAGTAAAGAATTTTAAAGGTAAGCTGAAGGATAAACTTTCTTTGCCTCTGAAGGCAAAGAAATATAGTGAAACTTCTTTTCATTATATTTCTGAAGTTAATGATGAATTGATGTTATGACAAATTGTAACCCCTTGCCCACTGCCCACCATGTTAAAGCCCGGATTTTTGTTTTCCATGTAAATAAAGACTGAGCATCGAGTTATCATTGTGTAACCCATAGACTGGGAAGTGAATAGTGGTTACTGAGGGGGAGGGGTTGGGATGAGTGCAGAGGGGAGAGGGGGGAAGAAAGGGGCACAATAATTCGCAATCACAATATAAGTTGATCACAGGGACTGTTGAACCACTGTGATGTATGTTTGAAACCAACATAAGATTGTGTATTAATGCCACTTTAATAAAAAAAAAGAAATTATGGTAAACTAAAAAAATGTTATCACTATGTAATCTAGGTAAAATCTTAATTCCAATATATTTTTTGTTGAGTAACTTTTTTGATGGAAGTTGAAATTTGATTTTATTCTTTCTAAAACATTTGAAACAAAATATTTCTGGGTTTTCAGGGTGCTTGTGATGGTTGAGCTCATAGGGAGATATCTCTAGATAACCAGTCAGGCTGAGAAGACTCAGCATGTGTATTAAATGTTAGAGTGAATTAAAAGCATGTTGTGACACTGGTTGTCTGTGTGCAGACAAATTGGGAGAGGAATCCTGATCACAGTGTTTTTTAACCTGGGACCTGTGGAAGGCCTCCAGAAATTCTGTGAGGGCCCTGGGATTAAAAGTGGGATTTTATGTGCCTGATTTTATCTCAGCAGAGGATGGGTGCCTTTCATCATATTTCCAAAGGGTCCATGTCCCGCGAAAAGATTAAGAGCCACAAAAACTTGAAAATTATCAGTACATTGGACTGAATTAAAAAAAAACTGATTAAAAATTTTCTGGGCATTTATACGTTCTTTTTCCACATGAAATAGAATATTAGATATTATAGGATATACAACTTAACATTCCATTAAGGATTTAAAATCCCCAGGCAACAGTTGTAAAAATAATTTCACAAATAAAGAAGTTAGATTAGACTTCCGGGAAGATGGCGGTGTGAGCAGGGCGGCAGAAATCTCCTCCCAACACTATATTTATCTACGAAAACACAGAAAATACATCTATTCCTAAAAGAGAGACAAGAATACACAGGAAAGCGCACAGCGTGCAGCTACACCCGAGAGGACTCGGCACCCCAAGAGGCGGGTAAGATACGGAGCCGCGACCCGGCGGGACCCGAGCCCTCCCCCACCCCAGCGCACCGGCGGGAGGAGAGGATTCAGAGCCGGGAGGGAGTGGAAGCACACCCCGCGAAGTAGCCAGCCCCGGTGATCTGCGCGGGGAGCGCTGACCCACATTGCGCAGTGCAGCAGAGATTGGAGACACAGAGGGGCAGGATCTGAGCGGGGAACGCGCCAGGGGGCTTGCAGCCGGCTCCGGGAAGGAAAAAAAAAAAAGCGCGCTTTCTTCAGCAGTTGTAAAGAGACAGGAGCCCAGCGGAGGAGCCGGATCGCCCCAGCACACTCAGCCCAGCAGGCTGGGAGTCCTGGGGAGTTTCAGACGCCTTAGCTGGCGACTGAGGAAGCGTAGCCATACTTAACACGTCTCACTGAGATCAACAGCCTCCTATTCGTTCCCACCCCTGCCAGAGCGATAAAGGGCCCTGCGGAGCAGCACAGTCACAGCTGTGGAATAGTGGGGCAATAGCGCCACCTAGAGCATTCCCACAGAATCTACGTCCGGTGGGCATTTTTTTTGTTTTTTTTGTTTTGTTTTGTTTTTGTTTTTTCTTTTCTTTCTTTTTTTTCTTTTTTTTCCCTTTTTTTTCTTCTCTTTTTAAAGTCTTAAGAGCCCAGCTGACATACGTGGCAACTATCAGTGACCAATTATACAGCCATGAAAAGACAGAGGAATATGGTTCAGACCAAAATCAACCAGACAACCCCAGAGAGGGAGTCTGAAGGGATGGAAATGCACAGCCTCCCTGAAAAAGAATTTAGAATAAAAGTCATAACCATGCTGATGGACCTACAGAGAAATGTGCAAGAGCTGAGGGAGGAAGTGAGGGAACTGAGGAAAGACAATACAGAAATCAGACAAGCGATCGACGGGCTTAACAGCAGAATGGATGAGATGCAAGAGACTGTTAATGGAATAGAAAACAGAGAACAGGAGTACAGAGCAGCTGAGGCAGAGAGAGATAAAAGGATTTCTAGGAATGAAAGAATATTAAGAGAACTGTGTGACCAATCCAAACGGAACAATATTCGCATTATAGGAGTACCAGAGGAAGAAGAGAGAGAAAAAGGGATAGAAAGTGTCTTTGAAGAAATAATTGCTGAAAACTTTCCCTCGCTGGGGAAGGAAGTAGTCTCGCAGTCCACCGAAGCTCATAGATCTCCCAACACAAGGGACCCAAGGAAGACAACACCAAGACACATAATAATTAAGATGGCAAAGATCAAAGATAAAGACAGGGTATTAAAGGCAGCTAGAGAGAGAAAAAAGATCACCTACAAAGAAAAACCCATCAGACTATCATCAGACTTCTCAACAGAAACCTTACAGGCCAGAAGAGAATGGCATGATATATTTAACGTAATGAAACAGAAGGGCCTCGAACCAAGAATATTGTATCCAGCACGATTATCATTTAAATATGATGGAGGGATTAAACAATTTCCAGATAAATGAAAGTTAAGAGAGTTTGCCTCTCATAAACCACCACTACAGGATATCTTAAATGGACTGCTCTAGAGGGAAGCACACCTAAGGCTAAAAAGATGTCACCAGAGAAAAAAAAATCATAGCAAAGAAAGCAGACCATCCAAATACCAACTAAAGGCAAAGAATAAAACACCTATTATAGAAAGAATGGAGGAGGAGGAATAAGAAGGGAGAGAAAGAAAGAAACATCAGACTGTGTTTACAATAACTTAACAAGAAAGTTAAGTTAGATTGTTAGATAGTAAAGAAGCAACCCTTGAACCCTTGGTAACCACGAATCTAAAGCCAGCAATGGCAATAAGTACATACCTATCAATAATCACCCTAAATGTAAATGGACTGAATGCACCAATCAAAAGACACAGAGTAACAGAATGGATAAAAAAGCAAGACCCATCTATATGCTGCCTACAAGAAACTCACCTCAAATCCAAAGATATATACAGACTAAAAGTGAAGGGATGGAAAAAGATATTTCATGCAAACAACAAAGAGAAAAAAGCAGGTGTTGCAGTACTTGTATCAGACAAAATAGACTTCAAACGAAGAAAGTAGCAAAAGATAAAGAAGGACATTACATAATGATAAAGGGGTCAGTCCAACAAGAAGATATAACCATTATAAATATATATGCACCCAACACAGGAGCGCCAGCATATGTGAGACAAATACTAACAGAATTAAAGGAGGAAATAGACAGCAATGCATTCATCTTAGGAGACTTCAACACACCACTCACTCCAGAGGACAGATCAACCAGACAGAAAATAAGTAAAGACACAGAGGCACTGAACAACACACTAGAACAGATGGACCTAACAGACATCTACAGAACTCTATACCCAAAAGCAACAGGATACACATTCTTCTCAAGTGCACATGGAACATTTTCCAGAATAGACCACATACTAGGCCTCAAAAAGAACCTCAGTAATTTCAAAAATATTGAAATCCTACCAAGCAACTTCTCAGATCACCAAGGTATAAAACTAGAAATAAATTTTAGAAAGAAATCAAAAAGCTCACAAATACATGGAGACTTAACAACACTCTCCTAATTAATCAATGGGTTAACGACCAAATCAAAACAGAAATCAAAGAATATATGGAGACTAATGACAACAACAACACAAAGCCACAACTTCTGTGGGACGCAGCAAAGGCAGTTCTAAGAGGAAAGTATATTGCAATCCAGGCCTATTTAAAGAAGGAAGAACATTCCCAAATGAATAGTCTAAAGACACAATTACTGAAATTGGAAAAAGAAGAACAAATGAGGCCCAAAGTCACCAGAAGGAGGGACATAATAAAGATTAGAGAAGAAATAAATAAAATTGAGAAGAATAAAACAATAGAAAAATCAATAAAACCAAGAGCTGGTTCTTTGAAAAAATAAACAAAATAGATAAACCCCTAGCCAGACTCATTAAGAGAAAAAGAGAATCTACACACATAAACACAATCAGAAATGAGAAGGAAAAATCACGACGGACCCCACAGAAATACAAAGAATCATAAGAGAATATTGTGAGAATCTATATGCTAACAAGCTGGAAAACATAGAAGAAATGGACAACCTCTTAGAAAAATACAACCTTCCAAGACTGACCAAGCAAGAAACAGAAAAACTAAACAGACCAATCACCAGTGACGAAATCGAATTGGTAATCAAAAAACTACCCAAGAACAAAACCCCCGGGCCCGATGGATTCACCTCTGAATTCTACCAGACATATAGAGAAGAAATAACACCCATTCTCCTTAAAGTTTTCCAAAAAATAGAAGAGGAGGGAATACTTCCAAACTCATTCTATGAAGCCAGCATCAATCT